>SJYX01002138.1:0-37949 GCA_006410675.1 Oreotragus oreotragus | reverse complement strand
CAAAAAAAAAAAAAAGAGGAAAGTAAAAAGAAAAATACCTACCAAATTAACAAAATATTATATTGTCATCTGCTGACCAAGTACACATAGCTGTTTTCTTCCAAGTAAGGTGGCCATGTTCTGCACCTGCAGCTATGTTATCTAATAAATTCCAACTGCCCAGTGTTTATTTGGGATCCTAGAGCCAAAATGCTCCTGTAATAACTTGTGGCTCAATCATATTCTCAACGTTAGAATTTTACTTAGAGTCTCAAGTGTTCCCAGGAGTACATTTTGTTATTTGTCTTTAGAAGTGGTGGGAGTGAAATGAGGGATTGCTGCTGTTTGTTCATTTGTTAGTTGATTGTTGCTTTAGAAGGAGCATTTTGTCTATCACTGTGGGTGGGAGATTCATTAGTTGTGGATGTGAATTCATTAATTGTAAATTAGTTGTGAATTCCTCCTCTTGCTTCATCTGGCTCCTGGGAAGGAAGCTCTGACTTGTTTCTAAGGAATTATTCTCCAGTCCTCCTGCCCATCAACCAAAGTTAGATAAATAGATGATGTTGTCATTCTGGTAGAGAGATTTTTGGCTGAACAGGCCCTTTTTGAGATATGAATTCATATGTTAAGAAAGAAGGGGCAAGGGATAGTAAAGGCCTCATGTTTTGGGAGTGGCATGAGAATGAGAATTCCCCTTCAGTCCTGAGTAGAAATAGGAAAGTGTGTTAAAAAAAAAAAAAAAAAGAAAGAAAAGAGATTGCAGCTTCCATAGAGCAGAGGCAGGATCTGAATAGGCAGGATCTTAAGTTGAAGTTCCCACGAGTTCCTGGAAAGACTGAGCACTAAACTTCACAGTTTTTAGGATCCTGGCAAATGTCCTCCACAGCTAAGCCAGATAAAGTAGAGGCTGACCTTTTGTGGAGCTACAGTCATCAAAGGCACTATGCTGTCTAGGCAGGAATTCTGATAAAAATGACACAGCATATAGTGAAAGGTCAGTGTATTATTAGGTGACATTACATGAACTCTTACCAGCTTCTTTATTTTTTTTAATAAGTCTTTTGTTTTAGAAAAATTGTAGATTCACAGAAAAGTTGCAAAGGTAGTACAGAGAGTTCTCATGTATCTCACCTCTAGTTTTCATTATTATTTACACCCTAAATTAGTCTGGTACATGTATCAAATTAATGAACCAATATTGGTCCACTATTACTAACTAAAGTTTAAACTGTATTCAACTTCTCTTAGTTTTTACATCATTTTTTAACTTTTGTCAGATCCCATCCACTATATCATGTTCATATTTAGTTGGCATGTCTCCTGGGATTCTTCTTGGCTCTGATAGTTTCTTAGAAATCCTTGTTTTTTAATTATTTTAACAGTTTTGAAGAATGCTGATTAGGTATTTTGTATAATGGCCCTTAGTGAAGATTACTCTAATGGTTTCATCATGATTACACCAGGTTAAGAGTTTTGGGGAGGAAGATACAGTGATAAAGTGCCATTCTCATTACATAGTATCAAGAGTATATGTTATTAATCTGACATCACTTTTGATAGTAAACTTGATCATTTGATTGAAATAGTATTTGTCAAGTTTCTCCATTGTGAAGTTACATTTTTTCTCTCTTTTTCCATACTGTATTTGGTGGTGGGGGGCCGGCATGGAGTGATGAAGTCACTATAAAAGTCCATACTTGATATTTAGAAAATAGGTCAGTGGTTGGTGGGTAAGAATGAATAAGTGGAGATGTATGTAGAAGAGACTGAGTGTGATCTATGCTTTGAAACAGAGGTCGGTTTGGATAGGCAGGAGGAACAGAAGATGGGGAGTTATGCTCCCTCCTCCTTGAGGGCTAAAGATCTGTTTAAATACCTGGAATTCTTCCGCATCAGGTTCAGTCGCTCAGTCGTGTCCGACTGTTTGTGACCCCATGGACTGCAGCACACCAGGTTTCCCTATCCTTCACCATTTCCCGGAGCCTGCTTAAACTCATGTCCATTGAGTCAGTGATGCCATCCAAGCATCTCATCCTCTGTCATCCTCTTCTCCTCCTGCCCTCAATATTTCCCAGCATCAGGGTCTTTTTCAATAAGTCAGCTCTTTGCATAAGGTGGCCAAAGTATTGGCACTTCAGCTTCTGCATTAATTCTTCCAATGAATATTCAGGATTTATTTCCTTTAGGATTGACTGGATTGATCTCCTTGCAGTCCAAGGGATTCTCGAGTCTACTCCAGCACCATAGTTCAAGGGCATCAATTCTTCGGTATTATTTTATTGTCTGCTTTATTG
Source organism: Oreotragus oreotragus (assembly GCA_006410675.1). Lineage (NCBI taxonomy): Eukaryota > Metazoa > Chordata > Mammalia > Artiodactyla > Bovidae > Oreotragus > Oreotragus oreotragus. Next base: position 35,673 of record SJYX01002138.1, on the reverse strand, counting down.
TCCCGTTTTATTGTTTTATTGCCTGTTTTATTCTCCAGCTCTCACATCCATACATGACTACTGGAAAATCCATAGCTTTGCAAGGGAGCTTTTCAAATTTTTTACCAAGTATTTACTTATTCAATAATTTATTTATATTCATATGGACTCATGGATATTTATTTAATACTTTAGACTATAATCCAATACAACTTTATTTTGTTGCTCAAATTATTCCAACTGTAAACATTGGGAGCTCTTTCAATTGGGTTATGTGTTGCTTTGAAATTCCATTTGTGTGTGTGTGTGTGTGTTTGCGTGTGTGCGTGTGTATTAGTCGACTCAGGCTGCTATAACAGAATACCATAGACTCAGTGGTTTAAACAACAGGAATTTATTTCTCAAGCTCTGAAGGGTTGAAAGTCCAAGAACAAGATGCTGACTCATTCAGTTCCTCTGTAAGGGCCCTCTTCCTGGTTTGCAAATGACTGCCTTCTTATTGTATGCTCACATGGTGGGGAGTGAGAGAGAGAGAAATAGAAAATGAGAGGGAAAGAGAGAGCAAGCTCTGATTAATCCTGTTATGTGGGCTCCACCTTCATCTAAACCTAATTATCTCAAAGCCTCCATCTCCAAATTGGGTTTCAGGGCTTCAGCGTATCAACTGGAGGGGATACATTCAGCTCCTAACAGTGTGTGTATGTGTCTTAGCACTTTCTGGCACTACACATGCTGCAAGCTCATCGTGTTCATTTCCTGCACAATCTGAAAACAGCCATTTCTCCAAGGAGCCCTGGTTCACTTTATTGGAGAACAATATTAACCAAGATCTGGGCAGTAGATGTGCTTACTGCTGCTGGAGTACCATTGCTTTTAGGCCTCAGCAGAAAAGGCAAGAAAACATGTGTATGTATACCAACTCTCATGTAGATAAATATCTATAAATATTTCCTGTGTATCCATCTGTGACTGTATGAAACTAAATATCAGTTCATACTGAAATCTTCAACTATAATCCATCACTAAATTGATCATCTAAACGTCTCCCCTTACTTCTCTGTAATCTCTTGTTCCAATAGTAAGAGACATAGCTTCCACCATCTACCATCAATTTACTTAATTGTTCAATTTCAGTGTACATGTATAGCAGTGCCAGAACTGCTAACCCACAATCCAGTGAGAAGCAATTCTAATACAAACTCTTGTGGTCACTTTTGCATAGTTTTGCAGACTGGTAATTTCCAAAGTTGCTTTCGTAAGCACCTATTCCTTCACTTCCTTCAGCGAGGTTATTTTGTGCTTTGGAACACAGTTATATTTCCTTGTCACAATCCGCACTCTATCTTGGGACCTCTTGATTTCCTAAATAATTTCTTTTTAATTTGCATACATTAAGATTTACTATTTGTATTGGAAAGTTCAAATGCTATTAGTATCATGCAGAATAGCTCGTCTTAAAATATCTATTTATTTCATCTACTCAAACCTTTCCTCTTCTGCAACCCTTGGCTACTACTGGTGTGTTTACCCATTCTACAGTTTTACATTTTCCAGAATTTCGTATAGTTGGACTTACACAGTATGTGGCCTTTTCAGACTGACATTTTTCCTTTAGTAACGCACATTTAAGACTCATGCATATTTCTCTGTCTTGCTAGCTCATTCCTTTTATCATTGAATAGTATTCCGTTATTTGGATATACTACAGTTTCTTGAAACTTCACCTACTGAAAGACATCTTCATTGCTTCCAATTTTTGGTGATTATGAATAAAGTTTCTAGAAACATTTACATGTAATATTGACTTTTAGCTTTATCTTATTTTAAAAAATTTGACATAATCCACACACCACAAAAATGCATGTATATTTAAGTATTTTTAGTACAGTTACAATGTTGTGTAACCATCACTACTACCTAATTACAGAATAATTTCCCTACCCCAAATGAAAACTTGTACCCGAAGCTACTCCACAGTCTCCCTTGCCCCTAGTCTCTGGCAACCACTAATCTACTTTGTGTCTCTATGGCTTTGTCTATTCTAGCTGGCATTTTGAATAAACAGAATCATGCAATATGTTGCCTTTTGTTCCTGACTTCGTTAACTTATTGTAATGTTTCAAAGTTCATCCCTGTTGTACCAGGGATCAATATTAATTGCTCTCTTATATCTGAACAATAGTTCATTATATGTATATACCCATATGTTCATTATATCCATATGTATATATCCACATATATACACATATCTTCATTACATGGATATAGCATATTTATCATTTCTTCAGGTGATGGATGTTTGGGTTGTTTCTACTTTTTGGCTATTAAGAATGGTTTTGCTTGAAATATTTATGTACAATTTTTATATGAATGTATGTCTTCATTTCTTTCAGGTCTATTCCTAGGAGTGAAATTGCTGAGTCATATGCTAACTCTATATTTTACTCTTTGTGGAACTGCCAAACTGTTTTCCAAAGTAGTCATACCATTTTAAATTCCCCCCACCAGTGTATGACAGTTTCGATTTCTTTCTAGCCTCACCAGTACTTGTCATTGTCCATTATTTTTATTATAACCATCTAAGGGGTATGGTGGAGAAGGCAATGGCAACCCACTCCAGTGTTCTTGTCTGGAGAATCCCAGGGACAGGGGAGACTGGTGGGCTGCCATCTTTGGGGTCGCACAAAGTCGGACACGACTGAAGCTACTTAGTAGCAGCAGCAGCAAGGGGTATGGAGTAGCATCTTACTGGAAATTTGATTTCCATTTCTCTAACGACTAATGATGTTGAGCATATTTTACTGTGCTTCATTGTGCATATTTTTGTATAAACATAGTTTTCAAATTAATTTGGCAGATACCATTATTGCTGGATTTTGTGTTAAGACTACAGTGTATTTATTTTTATTCAACCAAATAGATACAGATCACAATGGATATTTGTGGAAAAACTCCTACCTGTTATAGACTATGGCAGCTAGCCATTTGTTAGCTAGGGGGGAGAGAAAAAATACCTCTTACCCTGTTGTTCTTTCCTGAGTGTGGGGAGGAGATATTTCACCTGCTGCGGAGCTTGGCAGACTGTTGGGGTACTTTGGTTTAACGATGACCAATATGTGCTCTGGGCATTTATTGTCTGAGGCTCAATCAATGTGGTGCAGTGTGTAAAAGAGTGTTGCACAGTTAAGAAATACCCCATCTCAGATATCACTGAGCATCTCAGATGAAAACACAGCCAGCCATATGAGTCAGCAGAAATCAGATGGCTGAGAAAAGTGAGAAGTAGAGCTCAAAATTTGCAACTGATGGAAAGAAAATAGTGGTTAAAGACAACTTTCTGGCACTGAGAAGTGATATGATCTTCTTCGTAGAGATGCCTTGAGTCATGTCATCTTTGAGGACAAATAGTCCCCATTTGATGACCCCAAGGCCAACTTAAGATTCTTGTTTTTTTTTTTTTTTTTTTGTAAGCACCTATTCCTTCACTTCCTTCAGCGAGGTTATTTTGTGCTTTGGAACACAGTTATATTTCCTTGTCACAATCCGCACTCTATCTTGGGACCTCTTGATTTCCTAAATAATTTCTTTTTAATTTGCATACATTAAGATTTACTATTTGTATTGGAAAGTTCAAATGCTATTAGTATCATGCAGAATAGCTCGTCTTAAAATATCTATTTATTTCATCTACTCAAACCTTTCCTCTTCTGCAACCCTTGGCTACTACTGGTGTGTTTACCCATTCTACAGTTTTACATTTTCCAGAATTTCGTATAGTTGGACTTACACAGTATGTGGCCTTTTCAGACTGACATTTTTCCTTTAGTAACGCACATTTAAGACTCATGCATATTTCTCTGTCTTGCTAGCTCATTCCTTTTATCATTGAATAGTATTCCGTTATTTGGATATACTACAGTTTCTTGAACCTTCACCTACTGAAAGACATCTTCATTGCTTCCAATTTTTGGTGATTATGAATAAAGTTTCTAGAAACATTTACATGTAATATTGACTTTTAGCTTTATCTTATTTTAAAAAATTTGACATAATCCACACACCACAAAAATGCATGTATATTTAAGTATTTTTAGTACAGTTACAATGTTGTGTAACCATCACTACTACCTAATTACAGAATAATTTCCCTACCCCAAATGAAAACTTGTACCCGAAGCTACTCCACAGTCTCCCTTGCCCCTAGTCTCTGGCAACCACTAATCTACTTTGTGTCTCTATGGCTTTGTCTATTCTAGCTGGCATTTTGAATAAACAGAATCATGCAATATGTTGCCTTTTGTTCCTGACTTCGTTAACTTATTGTAATGTTTCAAAGTTCATCCCTGTTGTACCAGGGATCAATATTAATTGCTCTCTTATATCTGAACAATAGTTCATTATATGTATATACCCATATGTTCATTATATCCATATGTATATATCCACATATATACACATATCTTCATTACATGGATATAGCATATTTATCATTTCTTCAGGTGATGGATGTTTGGGTTGTTTCTACTTTTTGGCTATTAAGAATGGTTTTGCTTGAAATATTTATGTACAATTTTTATATGAATGTATGTCTTCATTTCTTTCAGGTCTATTCCTAGGAGTGAAATTGCTGAGTCATATGCTAACTCTATATTTTACTCTTTGTGGAACTGCCAAACTGTTTTCCAAAGTAGTCATACCATTTTAAATTCCCCCCACCAATGTATGACAGTTTCGATTTCTTTCTAGCCTCACCAGTACTTGTCATTGTCCATTATTTTTATTATAACCATCTAAGGGGTATGGTGGAGAAGGCAATGGCAACCCACTCCAGTGTTCTTGTCTGGAGAATCCCAGGGACAGGGGAGACTGGTGGGCTGCCATCTTTGGGGTCGCACAAAGTCGGACACGACTGAAGCTACTTAGTAGCAGCAGCAGCAAGGGGTATGGAGTAGCATCTTACTGGAAATTTGATTTCCATTTCTCTAACGACTAATGATGTTGAGCATATTTTACTGTGCTTCATTGTGCATATTTTTGTATAAACATAGTTTTCAAATTAATTTGGCAGATACCATTATTGCTGGATTTTGTGTTAAGACTACAGTGTATTTATTTTTATTCAACCAAATAGATACAGATCACAATGGATATTTGTGGAAAAACTCCTACCTGTTATAGACTATGGCAGCTAGCCATTTGTTAGCTAGGGGGGAGAGAAAAAATACCTCTTACCCTGTTGTTCTTTCCTGAGTGTGGGGAGGAGATATTTCACCTGCTGCGGAGCTTGGCAGACTGTTGGGGTACTTTGGTTTAACGATGACCAATATGTGCTCTGGGCATTTATTGTCTGAGGCTCAATCAATGTGGTGCAGTGTGTAAAAGAGTGTTGCACAGTTAAGAAATACCCCATCTCAGATATCACTGAGCATCTCAGATGAAAACACAGCCAGCCATATGAGTCAGCAGAAATCAGATGGCTGAGAAAAGTGAGAAGTAGAGCTCAAAATTTGCAACTGATGGAAAGAAAATAGTGGTTAAAGACAACTTTCTGGCACTGAGAAGTGATATGATCTTCTTCGTAGAGATGCCTTGAGTCATGTCATCTTTGAGGACAAATAGTCCCCATTTGATGACCCCAAGGCCAACTTAAGATTCTTGTTTTTTTTTTTTTTTTTTATGTTTTATGTCTTCATCTTGACCACCTAAGATTATGTAGATTACCTAAGTGTGTGTCTGATTTTGCAATCAGGAGTCGCTAACTAACATACCATTTTTTCTTCCCCATAAAGATGTAAAAAGGGTTGGAATTTGAAGAATGAGGTCCACTTTACTCTGAAGTTATCCATTATAAGCTGTTAGGACTAACATTTGCATGTGGTTAAAACATTGCAAGTAATTGTGGTATCTTTAAATATTAATATGACAAATTCATTATTTGGGTTATTTTGATTACTTATATTTTTTCCTATGTGCTTCTACTAAATTGGTTCCTGAGAATACTCAAAATTATGAAATGGAAGCCAGTCTTATCAAATATTTGGGAAGGAGAAAAAAAGCCAGTACTCTGTAAGCTTACTCACACTGTGTGGCATATTATTTTAGAAAGCTTAATATTTCAGTAATGTATTCAACATTATAAACCATGAATTAACATAGAAAAAAATGAAAACTCTATTTAATTGCCATTGGTAGGGATTATGGAGAAGGAATTGGCAACCCACTCCAGTGCTCTTGCCTGGAGAATCCCATGGACAGAGGAGCCTGGTAGGTTGCAGTCCATGGAGTCGCAAGGAGTCAGACATGACTGAGCGACTTCACTTTTCATTTTTTTTTTTTTTAGAAATTATAGCTTACGTTGTGGTTAAAGTAGAACTTTGTCAAAAGAATAATTCTATACATACTAAAGACTTTAATTTCCACATATTTAAATTTTACATATTACCAAATGGGGAAGTCACTTTCCTCCTAGTGATTAGAGCTTGGAATACATTGTTTTATATTACTAGCAGCCAACGTAATAAGTAGTGATTAAGCCATGTGGTAGTCCATTCTGCTGGTGGCCCCCGATAATCAGTCTGCTGGTATTGTCCCCTTATACGATTCTCTCTCTGTGAATATGGGCTGGACTAATAATGTGCTTGGCTTGCCATGTGGCTCAGTGGTAAAAATCTACTTGCCAATGCAGAAGATGTGTGTTTGATCCTTGGGTCAGGAAGATCCTCTGGAGAAGGAAATAGCAACCCACTTCAATATTCTTGCCTGAAAAATCTCATGGACAGAGGAGCCTGGTGGGCTACAGACCATGGAATCACAAAGAGTAGGTCATGACTTAGAGACTATACAACAAAAAATAATATGCTTAACTAAAAGAATAGGTCTGAGGTGACTGTGCCAATTCCAATTTATGCCTTAAAAAGTCGGGCAGCTTCCACTTTTGCAGTCAAGGGAACTTTGAGCCTCTGGACAAGAAATTCAGCTATACTTTTAAAAGGCCATGAGAAGCAGCAGCAGGGAGAGTGAGAGGCCCTGAGGCTAGATGGGAGAGAGAGCTGCCTAGCCTTCTCAACATTTCTACTGCCCACAGCTGACTTGCCTGCTGATTTCATCCACTAAAGTACCAGCAATAGAACTATCAGAAGAATTGGAAGTTGAGCCCAGCCCAGACCACACACTTGTAAGCAAATGAAATAGTTCAAATGAAATAGTTGTTTCAAGCCAGTAAGTTTTGAGATGCTTAATTTTGAAGCAGTGAATAACCAGAAAAAACACCTGCTAAATATCTGACACTGCATAGGTTGCCAAGGATGTACATGCATAGATCATGGAGTGATGCAAGTTTGGCTTCCAGGTTTATTTTATTTTATTTAAATTTTATTTTATTGGAGTAAGAACACTTAACCTGAGATGTACTCTCTTAACAGTTTTTAAGTGTAGAATATAGCATTGTTGACTATAGGTACAGTGTTCTATAGCAGACATCTGGAACTTGTTCATATTGCCTAACTATGCCTACTGATTAGTAACTCCTGAGTGTGTGTGTGTGTGTGTGTGTGTGTGTGCCAAGTTTCTCACTCATGTCTGACTCTTTGCAACCCTATGGACTGTAGCCCTCCAGGCTCCCCTGGGTTTCTCCAGGCAAGAATACTGGAATGGGTTGCCACACCCTCCTCCAGGGATCTTCCCAACCCAGGGATCAAACCCACGTCTCTTATTTCTGCTGCGCTGGCAGGCGGGTTCTTACTAGTACCTCCTGGGAAGCCCTAGTCTTGAGTATAGTATCCATCTTTTCACTGAATTTTTTAGAAATTACCTTTTTAGTCGGTAATGTATTTGAGCTACATTTTAGGTTATCCAACGTAGAGCACAGAATATCAATTATATTTAGGATTTTTGTGGGTGAAGTCTTCATCTTCTAATAAGTAGCTTATAAATGAAGTTTTGGAATGCATTAATTTACTAGGTATTATCCGTAGTATCACATACAGTACTTCCAGGTAAAGTTTTCAGTTATTGCAGTAATTCAGGAAAGAGAGAAATTTGGATCTGCTTGAGCAGTTCAAGAAAGATGCAAGCCACTTAGGTACCCAGAACTGATAGGAAGGAAACAGTTGGAGTGAGCCAGGTGTAGAAGAACAAGACAGACATTCTAAATGAGGTCTGACATGCTCAGAGACCCAGCAGTATGGGCGAAGATGTGTCTCAGAAGGTACATAGGACTTGGTTTAGAGTCATACCGGATGGGTTAAGAGAATTTCTAAGAAGTTACTCAAAGGTAACATAACAAGGAAATTACATGATGATGCCATGTTTTAGACTTAGGAATTTGGCAGCAATTCTGAAGAGTAGTAGAGGGAAGTGTCTGACAAAATCATGAAAATTCTCACTGACATCTAGTATTTTCAGAAACTTTCTCTAGTAGTCAAGAGTTTTTTTTTAACAGAAATACAAAATAATTGCAATAAATAGTAATAAGTACTTTTGCACTTTACTCAAATACTTTCATATAATGTCAGAGTAACAACACATTAGAAAGACAGTCATATATTCTTGATCCAAGAATTGATTCTTTGGTCATATGAATTAATGATCATCCTGGGCTGTCCCATCACACTGTAAATAAAAAGATGTATAGTTTTTGCAGGGTTTTCCAGGTGACTCAGTGGTAAAGAATCCAATTAAAATGCAGGAGACAAGGGTTCAATCCCTAATCCAAGAAGATCCCCTGAAGAAGGAAATGGCAACGCACTCTAATATTCTTGCCTGGAGCACCCCACAGACAGAGGAGCCTTATGGGCTGCAGTCTGCGGGGTCACAAAAGAGTCAGACGTGACTTAGTGACTAACAAACAATGGCAACAATAGCTTTTGCAACCATGGCCATTGTCATCCTGGTGCAACTTTGTTTATACTGACTTTCCCTAGAAACTTCATCCATATTTTTCTTTTGGTCTCTTTTTCTGGACATGATTTTTCATATTTTGACAGAACATTAAATAGCAGAACATTTTCTTACACGTTTAAATGTCACTAAATAAGTGTGAATGTGTCTTCCTGCAATGAGGAAAGATGTTCAAGACAAAGAAATTCAGCTGGGTTCTGAAGGAGTAATTGAGGCAGGATGAAAAATAAAATGAACAATTGTTCTCCTTAGCTCTCAGTTTAGTCCAAAATATCTCTTAGAGTATCTTAGAATATCCCATACCAATATATAACTGTATTTCACATTATTATTTCTGATTGTATAGGGAGTATCACAAGAACAGAGACAGGCATCTTGTTGGAATTTATTACCCTTATAAAATTTGTAACCAAATAATTTATTTATGCAAAAATAATCTTCAAAGGGGCTTTCCAGGTGGCTCAGTGGTAAAAGAATCTGCCTGCCGGGAGACACAGGAGACGTGAGTTCAATCCCTGGGTGCAGGAGATTCCCCTGGAGGAGGAAATGGCACCCTACTCCAGCATTCCTGCATGGAAAAATTCCTTGGACAGAGCAGCCTGGTAGGCTACACTCCACGGGGTCACAAGAGTCAGGTGTGACTGAGCATGCACGCAAAGACTCCTTAAAGGACAAGCTTCGTGCTTAATATTCAGTTAGGGCTAGAACAACTAGTGCTAGAAAGGCAGGTCTGTAAGGTCTGTCCAATTTATATTCCTAAAAGGATAAGCTATGTTAAGGTTTTTTTCTAACACACAACCTAAACGTTCTATTCTGTACAACTTTGTAGAATTTGATGGAAGCCTTTCCAAAGTATGTAAAGCTTTTTAGAGGGCTTAGTATTAAATATTTAGCTAAATTTCCTGGATTGGTCTCAGAGCCAATTTAGGCTTTAGTGACATGTAACAACAAACTTGAGACACTTCTTTGGCCATAAATGATGTGATATGTACTTCTTTGATTTAAACTGTTATTTTCTATCACTGGATTCCAGATAATCCATTTCCCATTGAAATATGTAGCCACAAACTATAGCTGATTGAAGAATGAGATGAATAAGAAGCATAGCAAATGTTGCTAAAATGCATATATTTTTAACAACATATATTTTGTTGTTGAGCCTGCATATATTTTTAGAGTCATCTATATTAGAACCTATACTGTAAAATATGGAAGTTCTTTTAAAATCTAGAAATACTGCATGCTTTTGGAAAGTATTACTCTAAGTGGATCTAATTTAGGTTTTAACATTGTTTGTGATAAAATATTAAAGGTAGCTTTTGATTTGAGATATTTAAATTAGAGATGCCTGTATATTAACTTCAAAGATTAAAACTCATAATCAGTTGTTAATTCTAATTCTTTTTACTGTCATATAAGTGTAAAATCGTATTTTTATCTCTAAGGTAACATAATGAACCATGAATCTAAGATTTGAAAAGCTGTATACTAATGAACTTATAATTCCCTTGTGCATACGTTGGGAGGCTCTTTTTCAAAGCGTATCTGAAAGTATAAAGAATCTCTTTTTAGTGTTTGATTAGCAGTAAAATTAGTGAGTTAGAAACATTATTCATAGTACAATAGAGACGTAGGAAAGTTGGAAACCCTCCAGTTGGGTATTTGGAAACAGGGACAACTTAATTGTTCTGAGGTTGAGACAAACTATTGATTACATTTTCCCACTAAAGTATTCTCTTTAAAATTACCCTGAAATTGTTGATATCTTTTGCTAAGAAAACACTCATCCGCTACTTCAAAATGCTTGGCAAATGGTAAGCACTCAATAAATATTTTTTAAATTAATGGTAAATGCAAATATGTCCACTAATTATGAATCTTCTGAGCATGATGTTATTAGAATTTAATTAAAACTTTGTTTTATTTTCTGTTTTATAGATTAGACACAGTAAACAGATATAAATGTTGATGCCTTTTTTGGTGATTTTATGAAGCAAATTTGTGTCGTGGAAGCATTTTGAGTCAATATTTATATTTCCAGTATACAAATATCTGATTCTTAGAAAGTATTAAAGGCATTTTTGTGTGCATATCAAATGCTTTGATCTCTTCAGTAGGGCCTCTTGAACATGCATTTTTAAAATACACAACTGAAAAAATAAAATAAAATACACAACTGAGCAATAAAAGGAAGAGTACAAGTATCTAAATATTAAATAAAATGTTTCGAGGAGTATCTCTTAAGCTATATCTACTCAAACTAAAGTTAAGAATTTTCTAAGCAGCATAAAGATTATGCTAAAATGAGTTGCTCCTGTGTATATGAGTAGGTATGTATGTGTGTTAGTTTTCTGTATATTTTACCATAAATTGAAAAATAAATTACACTTCTTGTGGCTGAAAGAGAATTTTTAGTGTCCTAAGTTGTGTTTGAAGTAGATGGGGAAAATTTCCTTAAATACTCAAATCAATAGTATGATTATATACATTAAAGAAGTTCTTTCACTAAATAGGAGAAGCAATGCCCCCAGCAAGCTTGGAGTTGAATGAGGAGAAAAATGGTCAAAGATGAACAAGGATAGAAGTAAGAATAGCTAGGAGCTAACCCAAAGTGTGAAAAATACTTTTATTATTCACTGGACAAGAAAATTACAGAATCAAGAAGCAGAAAATCCACACATTTTGACATGTGTGATTTGGTTTCAGTTTAAAAGATGCTGCTAAACAGAAAAGAAACAAATTCAAATATTTCGAAACAAGGCTTGCATCTGGAAGAAGGGGCAGGCATTTCAGGCTTTACTCTATAATATGCCACTAAATGTGTCTGATACCATCATTAAGTACGTATTAATAATCTAATAGTTATGTATGTACAATACTATGTTAGATGATGAAAAGACAGAGACGTAAGTTAAGAACCTTAAGTTTTCCAATCTTATTAGAAATCCAGGAAATACCTATAGGATGAAAATAAGATCTGATATCATATAAGACTCTTGAGAGTCCCTTGGGCTGCAAGGAGATCAAACCAGTCCACCCTAAAGGAAATCAATGCTGAGTATTCATTGGAAAGACTGATGCTGAAGCTGAAACTCCAATACTTTGGCCACCTGACGGGAAGAACTGACTCATTGGAAAAGACCCTGATGCTGAGAAAGATTGAAGGCAGGAGGAGAAGGGGACAATAGAGGATGAGATGGTTGGATGGTATCACTGACCCTATGGACTTGAGTTTGAGTAGGCTCTGGGAGTTGGTGATGGACAGGGAAGTCTTGTGTGCTGCAGTCCATGGGGTCGCAAAGAGTCAGACACGACTGAATGAATGAACTGAACTGATCATCTGCTGTGTTCCAGATAAGTGTAATGAATAATAAGTGCTATATTCAGGTATGATAGAAGGAGGAATTTGCTGAGTGTTAAAACCAAGTATCATGAGAGCATGATAGGTGAAGAGATTAAAACTGGAGAAAAGGAAATAGGATTTTAATAGACTAAGCTTCCAAGTAGAGAGAACAGCATAGCAAAGGTACTAACATAAGAAAGATGAGGAAGATTGTGGAGTTGACTAACTGATCACACCGCCTGTAAAATGGTAGTGATGGTGGTCCTGGGGGTTTAGTTGCTAAGTCATGTCTGACTCTTGCAAACCCATGGACTGTAGCCCACCAGACTCCTCTGTCCATGGGATTCCCCAGGCAAGAATACTGGAGTGGGTAGCCATTCCCTTCTTCAAGGGAGTTTCCTCACCCACAGATCCAACCCAGGTCTCCTGCACTGCAGGCAGATTTTTTATGTTGAACCACCTGGGAAGCCATGTAGACAGTGGTATAAAAGTCTTAAAAAATTAGTTGACTGTAGTAACGGAGAATTTCAAATGTTGAGATAAGAGGTATTAAATGTATTAAATAAATCTGTAAAACTATTTTAACTCTTTCAATCCTCACATCCTGATGTAACATGATAAGATAGTGTTTAGGAAGAAAATTCTGATAGAGAGTAATGAAAAGAATAAAGTGAAAGTGTAGAGACAGGTAAGAAAGTTACTATTATAAACCAGGTGATACATCTTAAGGATCTGAACTAGGACAATAATAAAATGAATGGTAGGTCATGTTGCAAGGCTTGAAATAAAAATACTGTGTAATCAAATAAATATTAGGATAGAAAAAAGAAATAAAGATGTTAGTAATTACTGCTTGTTACACATGTTTAGATTCATATTTATGAGGTCTATGTCTAAATTTTCTTTCTTACGACGTTATTGTTTGGTATGTGTGGCAGAGCAATGCCAACCTAACAAACTGAGTTACTTCAATTATACTTTATGTAAAGATATTTGCATTATTTTGAAGTATCAGACTATTAGTTGTGTGTATAGAAAAGTTCTCTCAAATGAAGGAGGAATAATAGACAAAATCTAATAGAAATTATGAAATGTATGAGATGTATGGGCTTCCCTGGTGGCTCAGATGGTAAAGAATCTGCCTGCAGTGCCGGAGCCCTGAGTTTGATCCCTGGATCAGGAAGATCCCTTGGAGAAGGGAATGGCTACCCACACCAGTATTCTTGTTTGAAGAATTCCATGGACATAGGAGCCTGGCAGGCTACAGTCCATGGGGTCACAAAGTCAGACATGACTGAACAGCTAATGTACACACACGCAGGATCTATCTATCTGTATATCTATATATGCTGTGCTCAGTCATGGGCTTTCCCAGGTGGGTCAGTGAGTAAAGAATATATACTCTTTATATATATATTCTTTCTATGTATAGTTTTATATGCATTACATATATAACTCCCCATTAGCTTTACATCTTAAAAGATTATTCAAAATCAGTGTTGGAAAATGTGCTGGAATAAGAAAGTTTACTATCTAAACTGATGCATTTGAAGTGAGATTAGATATTATCTGTTCAATAACAAGGAAAATAAAAGCCAAAGCTGAACATATGAAATAGCAATATAAGACAATGGAGAAGAAGCATCATCTGGATGACATGGTGAAAGGGCCTTGTTTCTGAATATGATTTGTTCAGGAACCAGAATGAAATATTAGAAGACAATCAGCATTTGAAGAAGTGTGCAGGAAATCATTGTCTCTTACAAAATAATAGAAGTCATTTAGAATGGCATTGTTCAGGTGAAATGGTAAAGGAATAACTTAAGAAAGAATTGCAAAGAAATTAAAATTTTTTAATTATATTAAAAGAATAAAAATCCATTGATATCTCAAAAAGTTTAATGATGATAAACTTGAGTCAAACAAGAAATAGAAGAAGAATAAAACAGTAGAAAATTACTTGCTACTTTAGTATCTGTTTTAATTGAACAATATGCATGTGGAGAAATTTGAGAATAAGATAAATTCCATGGATTTTCCCCCCCAGAAACATGTACACATTCATATACCCCTAAAACTCTTATCAATTTAAAGACCTCCCAAATTACATTCACGTACCTTACATTAAGGTGAAGATTTCCCCTTAGGCAGTGCATATGAATAATCTAGCTCATGAAAGTGTTNTCGGACTTGACTGAGCGATTTCACTTTCACTTTTCTCTTTCATGCATTGGAGAAGGAAATGGCAACCCACTCCAGTGTTCTTGCCTGGAGAAGCCCAGGGATGGGGGAGCTTCGTGAGCTGCTGTCTATGGGCTGTCTCTTATACACATCTAGATGTGTATAAGAGACAGGTGTTAGTCGCTCAGTCCTGTCTGACTCTTTGTGACTCCAGGGACTGTAGTGCAGCAGGCTCCTCTGTCCATGGAATTCTCCAGCCAAGAATACTGGAATACCGTTCTCCCAAATCATCCCACCCTCTCCCTCTCCCACAGAGTCCAAAAACCCGAGACGTATTCATGTTGATGTATGGCAAAACCAATATAACATTGTAAAGTAATTAGCCTCCAATTAAAATAAATAAATTTAAATTAAAAAAAAAAGAATACTGGAATGGGTTGCCATTCTCTTCTCCAGGGGATCTTCCCTACCCAAGGATAGAACCTTCATCTCTTACATTGCAAGGAGCTTCCTTACCACTGAACTCCCAGGGAAGCCCAATGTATCAATATCTAACTACTTTTAAAAATGCTTATTCTGCCAGACACTGTCCTAAATATTCAGTATATTCATCTTACAATCCTCATAGCAATCCAATAAGTACTGTACTGTTATTTTTCCTATTTTACTAACATGGAAAAGGAGGAAAGGTAAGATTAAATAACTTGAGTAAATTCACACAGCCTAGGGGACCTAGGATTCAAACAATCTGGTTCAGAGTCTGTTTTATTAACTGCTACAATAAAGACAGGAAACATGGCATATAGGGGCCATTAAACATTTTATTTTA
The DNA here is from genome assembly GCA_006410675.1 of Oreotragus oreotragus. Lineage (NCBI taxonomy): Eukaryota > Metazoa > Chordata > Mammalia > Artiodactyla > Bovidae > Oreotragus > Oreotragus oreotragus. The sequence continues at coordinate 20,443 of SJYX01002138.1, read as the reverse complement.
AGATGAACCCATTAATATTCCACAGAGGTGGTATTCTATAGAACATAATGTAGAAAGTGGTAATATGATTAAGTAGTTGATTAATACATCAATATAATGCAAAACTTATACACATACAGTTACATAGTTTTGAAGACTAAAAAAATACAGAAAATGTTTACAAAACCTGATCATTTATTTATTAGGCAACTGAAAATATTTCAACATATTCTGGGCAGAAATTATGCTTTCTACATTTCTTGTTAACAATGCAAAGAAACTAAAAATTATTAATTGTATTGGTTATAACTATAGCTGCTGATGCAGAGCCTCAGAACAACAGTCCTTAAATGAATTATAAGTTTATTTTTGTCCCATAAACAATTCTGTTTACCAGAATCACCCAGCAGGGTAGATAGGCAGTTCCTGCTTTCAGGGATCCAGGCATCTTCTACTTGCTTATTCTATACACCTTGACCTTTCACTTCCACAACATGGTCCAAGTTAACTGCTCCAGCTCCTCTCTCCTTCATGTGTAGATTTCAGGCATTGAGAAAATGAAGGCACACACTTTCATTTTCAGAGGGAGAGTTTAAATCACTTCATCATTCCATCACATTCATTCACATCTCCGTGTGGAACTGTTACATGGTGACACTTAACTTCAATAGCAATTAGGAAATAGTAGTCTTCACTGGTGGCTCAGATAGTAAAGAATCTGCCTGCAATGCAGGACACCCAGGTTCGATCCCTGGGTTGGGAAGATCCCCTGGAGAAGGAAATGGCAATGAACTCCAGTATTCTTTTTTTTTTTCATTACACAACTAGTATTTATTGAGAGCCTACTATACATTAGATGATGATATGTCCTGGATAGTTATGGAGCCTCCATAATCCCTGGAGCCCATCTCCTCTTTCTAAAACAATCTTACTCCATATCTTTTCCCCATCAGAAGAGAAACAACATGGATAACCATTAGCTGGGCCCAAATTTTAAATCCATGAAAGCAATATACTGAAAGCAAAATACTGAACTCCAGTATTCTTACCTGGAGAATCCCATGGACAGAGGAGCCTGGTGGTCTACATCCCATGGAGCTGCAAAGAGTCTGATATAACTGAGTGACCTCCTACTATACATTAGATGATGATATGTCCTGGATAGTTATGGAGCCTCCATAATCCCTGGAGCCCATCTCTTTTTAAAACAATCTTACTCCATACCTTTTCCCCATCAGAAGAGAAACAACATGGATAACCATTAGCTGGACCCAAATTTTAAATCCATGAAAGCAATATACTGAAAGCAGAATACTGAACTCCAGTATTCTTACCTGGAGAATCCCATGGACAGAGGAGCCTGGCGGTCTACATCCCATGGAGCTGCAAAGAGTCTGATATAACTGAGTGACTAACTTTTTCACTTTTCAGGAAGTGCTATTAGGATTTTGCTTGTTTGTTTATTTGTTGTTTAGTCACTAGGCCCTGTCCAACTCTTTTGCAACCCCATGGACTGTAGGCCTCTGATCTCCTCTGTCCATGATATTTCAGATAAGAATACTTGAGTGAGTTGCCATTATCCTCCTCCAGGGCATCTTCCCAACACAGGGATTGAACCCAGGTCTCCTGCACAGGTCACCTGCCTTGCAGACAGATTCTTTACTGCTGAGCCATAAGAGAAACCCATTAGAATGTTCAGGCAATCAATAGCTTTGGTCAATCTAAAAGAAAATATTTTCTTTACTCAGATAAAAGATGAAATCAAAACTATAATTATAGTATGTTTAAAACTGATGGGATGCTGCTAAACCTATGCTCCGAAGAAAATTTAATGCTTAAATGATCTTATATTAAACAAGGAAAATGAAAATAATGAATTAATCATTCAAGTGAAGAAGCTAGAAATAATTCTTTAAAATGAGTATAAGTAAAGCAGGGAAAAATAATAAAGATAAAAATTGTAGGTTAATAATTTATAAATGAGAAAAAAACAGTAGAATGATAAATACATGTAAATGCTGGCACTGCAAAAGACCATTAAAAGTGACAAACTGCAGAAAATGCAAGTCAATAAAAAAAGAAGATGCAAGCCCTTTACATTATGTATGAAAGAGAGAGTATAATCACAGATACAAGGGAGATTTATAATTATAAGCGTGTATCATCGCCTAGCACAGGGCCTAGCAAAGCACCTGACACAGGTATCAGGACCTTAGTTTTTATTAGTTAATAGACCCTAGGGCTTCCCTGGTGGCTCAGAGGTTAAAGTCACTTATGAATGATATACTACAGCTGTTGGGCCAGGAACTATATAGGCAAGAAACATGCTGCTTGATGGTGACTCTGGACGACTGGGCTGAGTAGGACATGTTGGGAGCCAGTAGAAAGGAGCCATGATCGTTAGTGAGGTCTGTGGTTGGTTTTAGAGGGGTAAAGTGAGAGTATGCATGCCATGAAATTATATTCAAGCCTGAATTATTTGGGCTTCCCAGGTGGCTCGCTGGTGAAGAATTCACCTGCAATGCAGGAGATGTGGGTTTGAACTCTGGGTTGGGAAGATCCCCTGGGGAAAGAAATGGCAACACATTCTGGTATGCTTGCCGGGGAAATCCCATGGCCAGAGGACCTTGGTGAACTGCCGTCCCTAGATTTGAAAAGACTATGACACGACTGAGCAAATAAACACCAACAATAGGAGTTTGTTCAGTCACACAACCTAAATGACTGAAATGGTATCTGTACAAGTTAGTCTACTTAACCTGAAAAATGATATTCTTTCCACTGCTTTGCACCTTTGTTGATTCTAAGACTTCTCTTTGCCAAGAAAATCTCACCAAGTTCCTTATATCTAATCAGTCCCATTTAATTTAGTTTATTATTTCAAATAGCAGGGATTTGTATAAAACTTCTTTTGAAAAAGCAGTTTACTGATATAAAATATATTTTAAAAATTATTGCATCTAGGTAAGAAGGGAAGGTACCAGAAACTTCTTTCAGATCTCAGAACAAATCATATTGATTCCAATCAACTGGCTTGCTCTTTATCTTTCAGACACTGGTCTTGGAATTGATTGTTCCTCTCTTCTTTTTGGCCTGTTGTTCAGTCGCTAAGTCATGACTCTTGCGACCCCATGACTGTAGCACACCAGGCTCTTCTCTTCTCCATTATCTCCCAGAGTTTGCTCAAATTTGTGTCTGTGATCCTTCCCAACCATCTCACCCTCTGCCGCCCCCTTCTCTTTTTGCCTTAAATCTTTCCCAGTATCAGGGTTTTTTTCCAATGAGTTTGCTCATCACATCAGGCAGCCAAAGTTTTGGCATTACAGGAAACTCAAAAAGCAGAGCCCAGTTTTTTTCTAAAGCCCTGTAAAATTTAGGCCTTTTTTTTTTTTTGGTATTAAATTTATCTCTGATTTTATTTTTTCTAAATGTTTTTGCTTGATTATTCTGTTTATTTTATAATGGAGAATAGTTGACTAACAATATTGCATTAGTTTCAGCAAAGTGATTCAGTTATGCATATATGTATCTATTCTTTTTCAAATTATTTTCCCATTTAGCTTGTTATATATTACTGAGGGGAGTTCCCTGTGCTTTACAATAGGTCCTTGTAGGTTATCCATCTTAAATCTAGTAGTGTGTACATGTTGATCCCTAACTCCCTAACTATCCCTTCCCCTCCACTCTTTCCCCTTCGTTCCATAGGTAGTTTTTGTTTGATTTTAATGTTTATTAAACCCCTGGCGGGAAGGCAATGGCACCCCACCCCAGTACTCTTGCCTGGAAAACCCAATGGACGGAGTAGTCTGGTGGGCTGCAGTCCATGGGGTCACTAACAGTCGGACAGACTGAGCGACTTCACTTTCACTTTTCTCTTTCATGCACTGGAGAAGGAAATGGCAACCCACTCCAGTATTCTTGCCTGGAGAATCCCAGGGATAGGGGAGCCTGGTGGGCTGCCGTCTATGGGGTCACACAGAGTCGGACACGGCTGAAGTGACTTAGCAGCAGCAGCAGAATAGTATATGTACTAAAGTGTTGATTGTATAAAAATATATAAGCTGATAATTTCTCTAACTATTCTCTTATTGTTTAACATTTAGTAGCTTTCATTATAAGGCTTCCCTGGTGGCTCAGACTGTAAAGAATCCACCTGCACTGTGGGAGACCTGGGTTTGATCCCTGGGGTGGGAAGATCCCCTGGAGAAGGGAATGGCTACCCACTCCAGTATTCTGGCCTGGAGAATTCCATGGACTGTGTAGTCCATGCAGTTGCAAAGAGTCAGACATGACTGAGTAACTTTCACTTTCACTTTCAATATAGCCTAATAGCTTGCTTGACACTAATGATGTTTGAAATTGCGTTACCACTTCCTCATAAATGGTGGATATTGTTGTAACCTATATGTACTTTAATCATAGGAATAATAGGACTTTGGTATAGAAAGGGAAGAAAGTCATGAATGAGGAAGAAGAGCATAAGGGAATTCATTTGATTGCTGGGTGGACCCTAAGGAGAGTAGTGAGGAAACCAAATCATAGTTGAAGAGGATATGTCATGTCAGGCTCACTTGATTTGTTCTGATAATAATATCTAAATATAAGCTGGTGGATTGGAGCAGAGCAGCAAGGATTTCAGGATGGTGGTATTCTTGCAGTCAGGTCCATAGAAACACCAGGATTTGAAGATAGCATTTTCCAGTTTAAAGCAAAATCCACCTAAGATCTAGCATTAAGGGTCAGGATCCAATTCCTGCAAAGTCATATGTACCAGTTATTAAGATAGATTTTTTAAAATGTTTTCTGATGTAGATCATTTTTTCAGGCCTTTATTGAATCTGTTACACTATTACTTCTGTTTTATATTTTGTTTTTTTCTGACACAAGTCATGTAGCTCCCCAATCAGGGATCAAAGCCACACCCTCTACACTGGAAGGCAAAATCTTACTCACTGAACTGCCAGAAAAGCCTCCCAAACTGATTTAATGGACAAAAAAATTTGTTTTAATTTTGATAAATTAATCAGTTTATTTTTTAATAGGTTTTATTTTTATTTTTTGATTAACTTGAAAATTCACACATCAAAATTAGGCATTGTTCTAAGACTTAAATATTATTCTTTTTTTTTTTTTTTACTTTACAATACTGCATTGGTTTTGCCATACAAAAAGTATGAAATTAAACATTAATCTGTTAAATCTAGCTTCTCATTAAAACTTTTGTAAATTTTATCCAGCTAGTTACTGAGGTATTCCAGTTACCAACTACGAGCTTTTGTAAAATGTCAGCCTTTTAATATTTGCTGAAAATATTTTCCCTGTATTTTATTTAAATATATAAGTGTATTCTTTATAATATGGAGAACTTGTACAACATGGATATTAAGTTAATGCTTCTTTTTAAACATATTGATCCCTTCAAGAAGTGTTGGTTTTGAGGTACATGGACTTGTTGGTATGATAGAGTATCTTGCAGTGGACCAGCATTCCTGTCGAGAAAAGTCGAAGGAGCTATTCAAAATGCATATGACTTCTGCATGTTTTCTATTCAATTTTCCTGTAAACCTAAAAATTTCCTAAAAATAAAGTCTGTTACTTTAAAAATATATATTTGTGTTTAATAGTACTGGTGAACTGCAGGTGTAAACAGGACTAGGGAGACACAAGATTTTGGACAGAGGGAAGTTAAGACTAGCAAGCTGGTTAAAAAATGAAATTTGGGACTTATGGAGCTAGGAGCCTAGTGAGAAAGGAGGGGTAGAAAACTTGCACATTACATGGCAAGTTTTCCCTGCAGGATATCTGCCAATTTCTGAAGCTACACAGGTGTGAACTGGGAAGAAAAGTAGTTTCTAAAAAACTGACTGGTAGTTTTGGCACACTTGTCAGAATGAGTAGATGAACATAATATTTCAGGATCTACCAGGAAAAGCAATCCAAATGAATAAACTAATTTCTAGTTTGGAAATAGTATATAGATATACAGAAGATAAACAAGCCAGAAGTAGGAAAAAATAATACTAAAGTTACAACTGATATTGACTTAATCCAGTCCCTAATTAAATTAAATGTTCACTTTTTTTTTCTGCCTGGCAAAAGAAAATATGAACACTCTCTGCAGGAAGATAATATCATATGGTGATGCTACAGTATCAAAAATGTAGGGATGACATTCAATTATAAATTACTAGACATACAAGAAGACAAAGAAAACAGGAATAAAAACTAAAAAAAAAAAAAATATATATATATATATTAGGAATCACCAGGCTAGAATGTTTAAGTATAAATATGATTCCTATATTAAACTAAATGGAAGAAAACGTGGAGAAAATAGTAAGAATTTTAATGAATTATAACATGTAAAAATAAATAGAAATTTTAGAACTAAAGATAAAATAATGAATCAAGAACTTTAAAGAGGGCTCAATGATAGATTAGACACAGAACCAGAGAGGATAAAGAACTGCAAAGTGAGTTCATGAAATCATGCATACTGAAGCTCAGAAAAAATGAAAACCCAGAAAAACATAAGGTGATATAATAGAAATGTCTAATATAGATATTAGTTCTCATAAGGAGAGGAGAGAGAGAAGAGGGAAGCAGAAATAATTGAATCCAAAATGGTCACATATTTTCTAAAAATAATGGGCGATATCCTATCTGCCATACAGTTTAGAAGTTTTTCCAAATCTGGGGAAGCTATATGCCAAAAAAACTGCTTAAATCTAGAGACAGAAATAAAATTATGAAAACAATCAAGATAATAAACACGAAGCCTTCAAAGAGCAACAAGATTGACAGTAGATTCTTTAAAGAACAAAACCAGAAGACAACAAAATGGTTTCCCAAGTAGTGGAAGGAAATCTTATTTCCAGAGAAAATTCTTCTAAAACTAAGATGAAATAAAGTTTTTCAGACAAATCAGTACTGATACAATTTGTTCTAGCAGGGTTCAACTCATTAAAAACAAAAAGAAAAAAACATGAAATAGAAGTTGACAGACGGAGGAAAATAATCTCATAAGGGAAGAATAATTAAGAAAAAAATAAGTATATGAGTAAATATAAATGAATATTAAGTACTCATAGTACTGTCTTGAGGGCTTTACAATGGATATATAAGTGCCTCATAACAGTAACAGAAAAATTAGCTCAATGGGAATAATCTCTTCATAATACATATATAAATCATAACACTACACACTTTAAATACCTTATAATTTTATTTATACCACAATTTTGCCTAAAAAGGTAAAGTGGAATAAATTGAGGAAAATCATTTCAAGATTCTTGAGTCATCTTGGCAGTGAAAAAGCAATCATTTATCCTCAAGGATCATATTTTAGTTAACTATGGCAATCACAGAAGAAAAAAATAACGAACTAACAAATAGTGGGGACTAGAATAGTAAAATATAACTAATCCTAAAGAAGTTAAGAAATAATATAAAATATAAAACATGTGGGTTATGTAGGAAAGAAATAATATAATACCTATCAACCCTCTATCAGTAACAATATTAAATAAAAAGGGATTAAATATTGACTAAAAAATTGAAAAAATAAAACAACTATAATACTTATTAGAAGTTCATCTTAAATATAAAGACACAAAGAGAGTGACTATAAAAGGATATGAAAAGATGTATCATAAGGATATATTCAAAAGGAAGCTGAGTTTATATTAATATGATAGACTAAAATTTAAGGCTAAAAGAATTCATACAGAAAAAGAAAATATTTCATACTTATAGATCAAATTAACAACAGTGTGTACAACTGTAAATTGTATACCCCCAATAACATAGCATATGGATGGAGGAGCCTGGTAGGCTGCAGTCCATGAGGTCGCCAAGAGACGGGCACGACTGAGCGACTTCGCTTTGACTTTTCACTTTCATGCATTGGAGAGGGAAATGGCAACCCACTCCAGTATTCTTGCCTGGAGAATCCCAGGGATGGGGGAGCCTGGTGGTGGGCTTCCATCTATGGGGTCGCACAGAGTCGGACACGACTGAAGCGACACAGCAGCAGCAGCAGCAGCAGCAGCAGCAATAACATAGCATATATAGGTTATGATAGAAGATATTTGTTGTGTTTAGTCGCTCAGTCATGTCTGACTCTTTTGTGAGCCCACGCAACCCACCAGCTTCTCTGCCCGTTTCCCAGGCAAGAACACTGGAGCGAGCTGCCATTTCCCTCTCCGGGGGCTGGGTTGGTCGGGGGAGGGTCTTCCCAACCCAGGGATGAAACCTAAGTCTGCCCGCTGCAGGCAAACTCATTTCTGTTGAACTAGACAGATGATCAGTAACCCAATCATGTTAGACTCCTTGTGATCCTGTTACTGGAGTGGGTTGCCATTTCCTTCTCCTATGCATGAAAGTGAAAAGTGAAAGTGAAGTCGTGTCCGATTCCTAGTGATCCCGTGGACTGCAGCCTACCAGGCTCCTCCATCCATGGGACCTTCTCAGCAAGAGTACTGAAGTGGGTTGCCACTGACTTCTCTGAATTTTGGGAAGACATAATTATGAAGTTGCCCGAAAAATGGCAGAAGGTAGTGAAACAAAATAGTGAATACATGGTTTAATAAAGTTCTTGGTGAAAATGAAAAGTGTGTCTTTTTTTTTTTTTAAACTGAAGGGACTTTTTGGTTAAATCAATAGAATTCTTAAGCTCTCATGTCTTCTCTGCTTCTCACAACTCACCATGCTAGCTGCTGCAAATATCTCTTCGTTTTCCAGAAATGGCTTTAGAGTACAAGTTTCTGGATTTTTCTCTTGCCCACAGATCCTGATCAGTTTTCCTAGTAGAATTCAACTTATAAGAGCTTGCCCCTTGCTACCACACTTGAGAATGTGTAATGGGCGATACTCAAAGAGAGGGAGTAGGTGTGGTTTTACAACTCTGAACACTAGAGGTGTCTGACGGCCCAGTAGAGAGGTGTTCAGTTCAGATTTTACCAGAGGCTAGTGAATGAACTTCACACTGAAATACTGAGCACAGTCAACACAAATTCTACTTTTAAATGTCCTCTGATGTTCAAATCTCTCTTTCCTAACCTCTTTCCTCCTCACAGTCATGAAGTTCCTCCCTCAGTATTTTGGATGCTTCTAAATACAAGTGTGTTTATATTTAGCAGTGTCTCACACAATTGAGGAAGTCCAGTGGTCATTCATTCTTCTCCTTCTTCCTGTGGAGGAAGTCACTGGTGACAATTTTTGCCCCAAGCTCTGTTGCCTTTGGATAGGAACAGTGCTGGCAAAGTTACTATTCCCCTCTTCAATGTGTCCACACTCCCCCCCTCCCACTGCCTTTTTTTTTTTTTTTAATTAACTTTTACTCCAGCAATAGCTTGAATATCAACTCAGAAGTGCTGGTTTTCTACAAAGTTTTCTTTTGTCCATGTATTTTTTTTTTTTCCAAGCCAGAATTCTCCAGGTTTTTCCTGGGTAACCATGAGGTTTGCTAGATTCTGCTGGTTTTGCATCCCATACCTAAGTCAGTTTTGCCCTTACTAAATGCAAAGGTAGGTGTGGTTCCTCCTAGTTCTCTTGCCATATGCTAATATATTCCACTATTCCTACAAAGGCACGTTTGTTTGAGGATTTTTTTTTTTTTTAAGGGGAAGGGAGTTCTAAGTATAAGAATCTCGTATGCTGCCATGATTCTAATGTCACTTCTCTCTGGTTGTTCTATCCATTGTTTAGAATAGAATTTTGAAATATCCAACAAACATTGTAAGTATCAAAACTGTTATATTTGCTTTCTATATTTTGGAGCTCTGATATTTATTTCATATATGTTTACTATTGTTATACCTTTCTGGATGACTTAGTCTTTTATCAGTGTACACTGTTCTTTATCACTTATAGTACTTTTTACATAAAGTTTATTTTATCTTTTATTAATATAACTTTCCCAAGTTCTTCTGGTTAATATTTGCATGAAATTCCCTTTTCCATGCTATTACTTTTACTTTTATTTGTTTTTACAAGTAAAATTAAGCTCACTGAACACATTTTGATTATGTGCCTTTCATCTTTTCTGCTGTTCTGTTCCATTTGATATGACAGTTTATTTCATGTATTTTAGGGAAATTATTGAAGAATAAAAATACTTTGGATATTTTGTTACTTTTTTCCTTTTTGTCACACTGATTTTTCTCGTCTTTTCTTCATGATTTCATTTTGTGTTTAGTTGAATTTTGCAATGACATATTTGATCTTCGTCCCACCTTNAAATTATTGAAGAATAAAAATACTTTGGATATTTTGTTACTTTTTTCCTTTTTGTCACACTGATTTTTCTCGTCTTTTCTTCATGATTTCATTTTGTGTTTAGTTGAATTTTGCAATGACATATTTGATCTTCGTCCCACCTTTCTTTTCTGTATATTTGTGGATATTTTCTTTGACATTACCATCAGAATTATGTATAATATCTTAAAATTATAAAAGTCAATACCAACTTATGTTCAATCTTGTACAAAAAATTTACTTCTATACAATCTTACCTCTGTTTTATGCTATTTTGCCATAATTATGTAATTATATTAATATCTTATGTACAGAGTGATAAATATTTATGTTTTATGTGCTTGCCATTTAAAAATCACAGAAAACCTAAAGATGGGTTGCAAATCAAAATCATAGTCCTTTTGTATTATATTTGCCTGCATATTTAACTTTACAGGATATGTTTATATCTTCACATGATCAAGTTAAGAAAGATTAAGATCTTCCTTCTTTTGTGAGCATGCAAGTTGCCTAGATTTAGTTTTCTGAATCCCCCCATAAACATAGACTCATTTAAGTGTCTTAATTTCCCACAAACTTTCATCCAGCTCTTCTTTAGATCTTATATGGTCTGTTTTATTTTTCATCTGTAATATCTTTCTCCAGTCATTGGTGAGTGTGTACTCCTTGCTGTTTTTTCAAGCATTTTCAATGAATATTCCATTACTGAGATCTGAGTTAAGCAACTGTCCTTCAGTTTCAGGGCTAAGCACAAAGAAAAGTCATCAAACTTCCTACTGTTTTCTAGGTGGCTTTTGTTGAGTGGACATTTATTTAGCTTCTATAAAGTTTTAATGTGCTCCAGTGCTTCAATAAGGATACTTCGGACAGCTTCTGGTAATTACCTGACATTTCCATGAGTGACAAATAGATCAGAGCTTCTGTCTGACATTTTGTTGAAATTAATACCTGACCTACTGACTTTCCACAAGTGTGCTAAAACCATTCAGCGGGAAAAATTAACTTCAGTTCATTTATTCAGTGGTGTCCAACTATTTGTGACTCCATTGAATGCAGCACTCCAGGACTCCCTGTGTAACACCAACTCCCAGAGTTTAATAAACTCATGTCCGTTGAGTTAGTGATGCCATCATCCATCTCATTCTCTGCCATCCCCATCTTCTCCCACCTTGAACCTTTCCCAGCATCAGGGTTATTTCAAATGAGTCAGTTCTTCACATAAGTTAACCAAAATATCAGAGTTTCAGCTTCAGAATCAGTCCTTCCAAATATTCAAGACTGATTTCCTTTAGGATGGACTGGTTGGATCTCCTTGCAGCCCAAGAGACTCTAAAGAGTCTTTTTAAACACCACAGTTCAAAAGCATTAATTCTTCAACAATCAGCTTTCTTTATTGTCCAACTGTCACATCCATACATTACTACTGGAAAAACCATAATTTTGACTAGATGGACCTTTGTTGGCAAAGCAATGTTTCTGCTTTTTAATATGCTGTCTAGGTTGGTCGTAACTTTTACTCCAAGGAGTAAGTGTCCTTTAATTTCATGGCTGCAGTCACCATTTACAGTGATTTTGGAGCCCCCCACAAATAAAGTCTATCACTGCTTGCCTTGTTTTCTCATCTATTTGCCATACAGTAATGGGACCAGATGCCATGAACTTAGTTTGCTGAATGTTGAGTTTTAAGCCAGCTTTTTCACTCCCCTCTTTAAATTTCATCACAAGGTTCTTTGGTCCTTCTTCACTTTCTGCCATAAGGGTAGTGTCATCTGCATAAGTGACATTATTGATATTTTTACCAGCAATCTTGATGCCAGCTTGTGGTTCATCCAGCACAGCATTTCTTATGATGTACTCTGAAAGTAAGTTAAATAAGCAGAATAACAATATGCAGCCTTGACATACTCCTTTCCTGATTTGAAACCAGTCTGTTGTTCCATGTCAACTTCTAACTGTTGCTTCTTGACCTGCATGCACATTTCTCAGGAGCCAAGTCCGGTGGTATGGTAGTCCCATTTCTTGAAGAATGTTCCACAGTTTTTTGTGATCCACATAGTTAAAGGCTTTGGCATAGACAATAAAGCAGAAGTCGATGATTTTCAGGAACTCTTGATTTTTCAAAGATCCAGCGGATGTTGGCAAGCTGATCTCTGGTTCCTCTGCCTTTTCTAAATCAAGCATGGACAACCAAAACTTCATGGTTCACATACTGTTGAAGCCTGGCTTGGAGAATTTTGAGCATTACTTTTCTAGCATGTGAGACGAGTGCAATTGTGTGGTAGTTTGAGCATTCTTTGGCATTGCTTTTCTGTGGAATTGGAACGAAAACTGACTTTTTCCAGTTCTATGGCCACTGCTGAGTTTTCCAAATTTGCTGGCATATTGAGTGGAACACCTTCACAGCATCATCTTTTAGGATTTGAAATAGCTCAACTGGAATTCCATCACCTCCACTAGCTTTGTTTATTTTGATGCTTCCTAAGGCCCACTTGACATTACATTCCAGGATGTCTGGCTCTAGGTAAGTGATCACACCATCGTGGTTATCTGGGTCATGAAGATCTTTTTTGTACAGTTCCCCTAAGTTCAGCTCAGTTCAGTCACTCTGTGGTGTCTGATTCTTTGTGACCCATAAATCACAGCAGGCCAGGCCTCCCTATCCATCACCAATTCCCGGAGTTCACTCAAATTCACGTCCATCGAGTTGGTGATGCCATCCAGCCATCTCATCCTCTGTCGTCCCCTTCTCCTCCTGCCNATCACCTCCACTAGCTTTGTTCTTAGTGATGCTTTCTAAGGCCCACTTGACTTCACATTCCAAGATGTCTGGCTCTAGATTAGTGATCACATCCTCATGATTATCTGGGTCATGAAGATCTTTTTTGTATAGTTCTTCTGTGTATTCTTGCCACCTCTTCTTAATATCTTAGGTCCATACCATTTCTTGACACAGTAAAGAGATAATTAAACAAATACAAAGTATATGAGTTTAACTCACTACTATTCATAGCTGATAGAAAAACAGACAAAAAATTTTAAGAATATAGATTTGGACAGCACAACAAATGACTTATCGGCATAAATTGAACAGTGCATACTATAATGATAGAATGTACATTATCTTTAAATGTATATTGAATATATTCCAAAACCTAAATTTAGCAAATTCCATAAAAATAATTTTTAAAATGTTTCAAAAATTTGAATAATACAAAATATAGGCTTCTGGTTACTGCTAAATTAAGCAGTAAAATAATAACCAATAACTAGAAAATCTCCAACATTTGGAAGTTAAGGAATATCGCATGCATAATTGAAAGACAAAAACCACAACAGCAATCAGAAAGCCTTAGGAAGTAAATAAAGCACATGAAAACTTAGTTACAGTGATATTCTCTATAGACAATGTATAGCTCTAACCTCTTATATTGGATAAGAAAGGGCTAATAACCAATATCAAAGTTTCCATCTCAAGAAGGTAGAAAAAGGAACAACATATGAAAAACAGAAAAATAGTTTGAATGAAATAATAAAAATAAAAGTAGAAATATGTGAAATAGAAAGCAAATGCAGAATGGAAAAAAACAAAGTGCAAAGTTGTCTTCTTTTAAAATAAAATTGATAACCACAAATGGGCCTGATCAAGTTGAAAAAAAGAGAGAAAGAGAGGGACACACAGAGATGGAGACCGAGATAATCAACTTGTCAAAATTAGGAACAAACACAACTCTGTTATAGGTCATATCAATATCAGAAAGATAATGACTTGACACAAATAAGTTTCACAGTTTAGATGAAAGGAATAGACACCTTTAAAAACAAAATTTGCTAAAGATGTTAGGAAGAGAAATAGAAAATTAATTCTGTGTCTATTTTAATAATTGAACCCATTCAAAATTTTCCCCCCAAAAAAATTTTGTCAAGTTAATTTCACCAGTGAATGCCTCAAAATGTTTATGAAAAGAATTCTCTACAAACACTTCCAAAGACTTAAAAAAAGCACAAGAAACACTTCCCATTCTTTTTATGAGGCCTGTATAATTCCAGAAAATCTGGAAATATTATAAAAAATTTAAATGAGATAAAATTTTTTACATGAACACAGATGTCAAAAATCCTACACCAAACAGTACAGAATGTTAAGATGAATCAGTTTTATTCAATGAATTATAATGTTGTTTTAACAATCAAAAATAAATCAATGTAATTGGCATTAATGGAAGAAAAGGAGAAAGCACATACAATCTTATCAGTAGATAAAGAAAAATAAAATATAATTCACAAAAAGAAACTTTTTTAAAATTGGGAACAGATGGGATCTTCTGTTTTATTGAAAACATTTTTCAGAGTTTGGGAAGGGAAAAAGATTGTTTGGAAGTTTCAGTCTGAAAAAATATCTGAAAAAAGAAATGAAAGTCATGAAGATATTACAGGAAGAAATACAACTGCCCTTAATTATAAACAATATAATTACATATATTGTAAATAAAAAATATGTGGACAAGTTACTAAAATTTATAAGTGAATTCAGCTAGATCACAAAAAACGAGGTCAATATACCAACGACCAACTACAGAAAATATAAAATAAAAAATGTTAAAGATAACTTTTACAGTGGGGTTTTCCACGTGGCACTAGCAGTAAAGAGTGAGTGAGTGAAAGCTGTTCGGTCGTGTCCAAGTCTTTGTGACTCCATGCACTGTGCAGACTCCATGGAATTCTCCGGGCCAGAATACAGGAGTGGGTAGCCTTTCCCTTCTCCAGGGGATCTTCCCAACCCAGGGATCAAACCTAGGTCTCTTGCACTGCAGGCGGATTCTTTACCAGCTGAGCCACACGGGAAGCCCAAGTGAGCGGTAAGAACCTGCCTGATAATGCAGGAGACATAAGAGATGAGGATTCGATCCTTAGGTCAGGAAGATAACCTGGAGAAGGGAATGGCAATCCATTCCAGAATTCTTGTCTGGAGAATTCCATGGACAGAAGAGCCTGCTGAGCTATAATCCATGAGACCACAAAGAGTCAGACACAATCGAGTGACTAACACTTCACTTCAAAACATAAAGTATCTAGAAATAAATCTATTTCTAGAATAGATTGCAATATGTGAAAATTCTGTATTCTGGAAACGACAAAACGTTGTTGAAATTAAAGAGTTAAATGAAAGCATACAGTATACTCATGAATTGGAAGATACAATCATGTATAAGCTAACTATTCTCTTCCTTATAAGTGATCTATAGATTCAACGTATTCCAACTAAAAATCCCAGAAGAGTTTTTTTTTTCTTGTTGAAAATTAATTAGCTTATTCTAAAATTTGTATCAAAATACAAAGGCCCAAGAATAGCCAAGATTCTTTTAGAAGAATAAAGTGGAAGAACTTACTTCCAGTGCCAGTTATCATGTCTTATTGTCAAGCTGCAGTAATGAAGACAACATGGTACTGGCAAAATAAAGGTAAAAGAGATGGATTGAGAAACAAACCCACACTCACTTGATTCTCTTATGTATAACAAAGATGACACTGCAGGGCAGTGAGTATAAGGGGTACAGTTTCCATTGAATATCCATATGAAAAAATGATGCTTTTCCCCCCAGCTTCATTAAGATATACTTGACACAGAACACTGTGTAAATTTAAGGTGTACAGTATGGTGATTTGCTGGGTTTTTTTAGTCACACAATTGTGTCTGACTCTTTGTGACTCCATCGACTGTGGCCCACCAGGCTCCTCCATTCATGGAATTCTCCAGGCAAGAGTACTAGAGTGGGTTTCCATTTCCTTCTCCAGATTTAAGGTGTACAGTGTGGTGATTCGATACATATTGCAAAGTGATTACCACAATAGTGTTAGCTAACACTTCCATCATGTACCATAATTGTCATTTCTTTTTTATGATGAGAACATTTACAATCTACTCTCCCAGCAACTTTTAAATGTATAATACAGTATTATTAACTATAATCACAGTGCTGCACATTAGGCTCCCCAGAACTTATTCATCTGATTTTAAAAGTCAGCTTTTTAAGAGTCCACATATAATTGATGGCATACAGTTTCTTCCTTGTATGATTCATTTCATTTATCATAAAGCCCTCAAGGTCCATCCGTGTTGTCACAAATGACAATATAATCTTTTTTCTCATGGCTGAATGATGTTCTGTTATATATATGACATATCTTATATATCACATATCTTTATTTATCATTAACATTTAAGTTGTTTCCATATCTTGGCTATTATGAATAATACTGTGACGAACATGGGAGTGCAAATATCAATAATCTGTTTTATATCTTCATATCCTTTAGATATATACCCAGAAGTGGGATTGCTGGATCACATGCTGCTTCTGTTTTTAATTTTTTAGGAACATCCATACGCTTTTCCCTAGTGTCTATACCAATTGACATTCCCATCAGTAGTGTACAAGAGTTCCAATTTCTCCATATCTTTGACAATACTTGTTAACTCTTGTCTTCTTGATGAAAGCCATTCTAACATGTATGTAGTGATGTCTCTTGTGTTTTAACTTGCATTTCTCTGATGATGAATGATTTTTAGTACTTTTTCACATACCTGTTGGTTATTTGTATGTCTTCTTTGGAAAAATGAATATTTAGTTCCACTACCCATTATTTAATTGATATTGTTGCTATTGTGAGAGGTTTTTTTTTTTGAGAGTTTTTTTTTAATATAGTTTGAATATAACTCATCAGGCATATTATTTGCAAATAATTTCTCCCATTCCATGGGTTGTCTCTTCACTTTGTTGATCTTTTTTTTTTTTTTTTTTTTTTGCTGTGCAGAAGCTTTTTCGTTTGCAGTAGTCTGATTAATTTTTTGCTTTCATTGATGTGCTTTTGATGTCATATCTATGAAATCATTACTAAGACTAATGTCATGGAGTTTTTCCCTATGCTTTCTTCTAGTAGCTTTACATTTTCAGGTCTTATGTTTAAATCTTAACCATTTTAAATTAATTTTGTGAGTGGTGTAAGATAAGGGTCCAGTGTCATTTTTTTGCATAATGTTATCTAGTTTTCCCAGAACCATTTATTGAAGAGACTGTCATTTCCCACTGAGTATTCCTTGTTCCCTTATGAAATATAGTTGAACAAACATGAAAATGTTTATTTCTGGGCTCTTGATTTTGTTCCATTGGTCTATGTGTTTATTTTTGATGCCAGTACCATACTGTATTGATTACTATAGCTTTGTAGTATAGTTTGATAACGGGTAGTGTGGTGCCTCTACCATTGTTCTTTCTTAGGACTGCTTTGGATATTTGGGATCTTTTGTGGGTCCATACAAATTTTAGAATTTCCAGATATAACTATAAAAATGCCACTGGAAATTTGATAGGAACTGCATTGAATCTATAGATGGTTTTGGGAAGTACAAATTGTTTAAAGATATCAATTCGTAATCCATGCATATAGGTATCTTCCTGTTTTTTCTTCTTTTACAATTTCGTTCACCCATGTTTTGTAGTTTTAGTGTATGGATCTTTCACCTCCATGGTTAAATTTATTCATAAGTATTTTATTGTTTTTGGTGCTACTGTGAATGGAATACTTTTATTTATTTCATTTTTAGATGTTTCATTGTTACTATGTATAAATGCAATAACTACCTTATGACATATAGAAAAGTAGATTTCAGAAGAATTGTAGATTCAATTATTAAAATTAAAACAACAAAGATTAAGAGAAGGTATAATGGAGTCTTCTGGTTGCTTTTAGAAAAGGCAAAGATTTCTTCATCAAGACACAGAATTAAGATTACCAAAGGGAAGAATGATTAACTGGATAATATTTAAGTATGTAATTTTCTGCATAGAATTAAGAATGTCCACTTATCAAAAACACTACTAATAGAATCAAAACCAAAACACAATGGTAAAAGTTATAGATAGGTGATGGATAGATAGATATCTGACAAAAGACTTTTACCCAGAATATACTAAGAATATCTTCAAATAAATAAGAAAAAAGCATATAGTCCAAGAGAAACACAGACAAATGTTTTGAATAGACAGTTCTCATAGGAAGACATCCAAATGGCCAATGAATACAATAAAACATGCTTAATTTCATAGATCATCAAGTTTGTGCAAATTAAGACCAGGCTGAGACACCATTACTCACCCATCAGATTAAGTAAAATGAAAACTACAGATATTGCTAGTGTTGGTAAGATTATGGTACAACTGAAACTCCATACAGTGCTAGTGTGAATGTAAACTAGTACAACTATTTTCAATAATGGTTGGAAAATATCTATTATGTACTACCAGCAATTCTACTTTTAGAGATACAAACAACAGAACAGAGTATATATATTCACCAGATCACTGGCATGACTTATTTTGCAATAAGAGAAGAAAAAAAGAATAAAATCCAAAAATGACTTTAATTTGAGTTGATTGATGTTTGAAGCAGCTACTACCTGTAGAGCTAAGTGAACTTCTCCCGGCTTAGTGACTCTAGAAGTACTCTCAAAAGTCTCTTTAGCTGGGACACAGTTTCCTGCTCTGTAGACTTGGTCTGTCTCGACAACTCAGTTCATCTTCCTCAGATGAAGAATACAGTATTTTGCTTGATCGCAGGCTTGCCCTTGGATCTTGACTTTTCCAATGTTTCTCTACTCCGTATTCTACAATCTATAAAGAAATTTCACCCTAGTCCTATGGATCAGGCTTATCTCACACAACTTCAACACAGGAATTGCCCCCAGAGTTTGTTTTTTAGCTGGGAAAGGAAGCTATGAGCAGTCAGTGATACACGCAGAAACTAGCAAATAGAGAAGAGAAGAATCATGTTTATTACATGGCCATGATTTTTCTAATTGTCCTATCACTTTGGTATCACCAATTGGTTTTTCTATGTTTAGGAAAATTAATAATAGAAATTATAATTCATTGCTTTCCTGGCATCCTTCTAGGTATACATTTATTATCAATATAAGTGTCTAAGTGAGTGTCTAAGTGAAGTCGCTCAGTCGTGTCCGACTCTTTGCGACTCCATGGGCTGTAGCCTACCAGGCTCCTCTGTCCATGGGATTTTCCAGGCAATAGTCCAGGAGTGGACTGCCATTTCCTTCTCCAGGGGATCTTCCCAACCCAGGGACCGAACCTGGGTCTCCCGCATTGTAGACAGACACTTTACCATCTGAGCCACCAAGGAAATCATCAATATAAGTAACATGTTTTCAGATACTCTGCTTTGGGAGAGAGTTCAGGTAGTTAGCTCAGTTAGTAAAGAATCCACCTGTAAAGAAGGAGACCCTGGTCAATTCCTGGGTCGGGAAGATCCCCTGGGGAAGGGAACAGCTATCCACTCCAGTATTCTGGCCTGGAGAATTCCATGGACTATACTGTCAGACATGATGGAGTGACTTTCACTTTCACTTTTCAGGTAGTTAGATGAAGCTTTTCTTTAACAAACCCTGTGCTTTGCTTTCATGTAATGTTTATCAAGAGAGTGTCAAGGGAAATCTTTTTTTTTATTCAATTTTTTTAAATTGAAGTATAGTTGTACAACATTAGATAAGTTACAGATGTACAATATAATGATGCATAATTTTAAAATTTATACTCCATTTATAGTTATAGTTATCTACTTCTGCTTCACTGACTACACTGAAGCCTTTGACTGCATGGATCACAACAAACTGTGGAAAATTCTTAAAGTAATGGGAATATCAGACCACCTTACCTGCCTCCTGAGAAATCTGTATGCAGGTAAAGAAGCAGCAGTTAGAACCAGGCATGGAAAAACAGACTGGTTCAAAGTTGGGAAAGGAGTAAGTCAAGGTTGTATATTGTCACCCTGCTTATTTAAGTTATATGCAGAGTACCTCATATGAAATTCCAGGCTGGATGAAGCACAAGCTGAAATCATGATTGTCAGGAGAAATATCAATAATCTCAGATATGCAGATGACACCACCCTCATGACAAAAAGCAAAGAGGGTCTTGAAACTGAAAGAGTGGAGTGAAAAAGCTGGTTTAAAACTCAACATTCTTTTACTGTCTTGCATACAGGGTCCTCATTACCATCTTTCTAAATTCCATATATATGTGTCAGTATACTGTATTGGTGTTTTTCTTTCTGGCTTACTTCACTCTGTATAATCGGTTCCAGTTTCATCCATCTCATTAGAACTGATTCAAATGTATTCTTTTTAATGGCTGAGTAA
>SJYX01002137.1:0-15839 GCA_006410675.1 Oreotragus oreotragus | reverse complement strand
TTTGCCCTTTTCACATTTATTCACTGTTACTATCTTGTGTTTTTCCTCTAGATCAGTGATTCCATTTTCAGGAGTTTATGTTCTACTGCTTGCTATTTCTAATCCCTGCATTATCTGTAAATAACACTGTTTGGACCTCATTTTGTTTCCTGAAATCTAAAATCTCCTTTTTCATCTTACTGTGCTGTTCTAGCCCGTCGTGTTTCAGTATCTTTTTAATTGAATTCATGTCACAAAGCAGTTATGAGACATTCTTCTCTTCCTTGAATTAGGCTTTTTCCGAGGATGGGCTTATGGGTCTATGTTTTACTTCCTTTCTTCCCTTGTCTTGCTAGAAAATATATTCACAGAAACCATGATCTTTTCTTTTCATCTTGCTTATTTGACTTGGGCTGATAGAGCTTGACTGATGTTTGCTGTTCTTCCCATTGTATCTGAGATGTGGTTTTTGTTTGTTTGTATCTGAGCGAGCTCAGCTTTTCTCAGTGCTGAAGGAATGCCAGGGATGAGGTTGGAGGAGTTCAAGGAAGGCAAAGTGCAGTCTTTGTTAAAAGACCCTCTCTGCCCTTTCTCCCTCCTTCTGAGACTTGGTTAAATGCCCTAGGCCAGCTATCACTGTGCCTGGTTGGGAAGTATTTCTAGCTGCCAGAGGATGCTCTGGTCCTTGAGGTGTTTCCTCCCAGTGCACAGCATTGAGGTCTTAACTCGCATCTCTCACCTAGTGAATCAACCTCAGCGCTCACCCATCCAGTGTCACCTGGTCTCATTAGGAGAGGTTTCAACTGCTTTTTGATCAGAAGTGAAAAAAGACAGCTATTTGAATTGATTATGGATATGAGGATGTTAGGGAAACTGCTGAGGATTTTGTTGCTTCATACTTAAGGTTTTATAAGTAAAATCAGCTGTCAAGCTTAGCCACGTATCTCATGCCAGAATTTTCTTTCCTTGATTTTTATAAATATGTATTTCCTTAGACAATGTACCTTTCTCTAGCATTCTGCCCAAGTGAATGTTGTGGGATTTTCTCACTCTGTGGAATATTAAGGGAAGAGAAATTCTGTGGGTGGTTTTAATATGCCACGTGGGTCTTCTCCCTATATCCTTTTATTGTTGATACCTGGTTTTAAAGAAGAGTTGCTCAGGAAAGCACAGAATGATGATTCTGGCAGAAACAGGATCATTAGTGGGAAAGCACCATTTTGGGTGGAGCTATAAGCACTTTATATGTATCAGAGTTGTGAAGCCCTCTCCCTTCCCCACCCTGCCAGGCTTTAATGGAGGGATAGACCAGGCAAAAGGGACTCATTCTCCTCTGGGATTAATGTAACCAGACATTTATCACCTTGACACAAAAATAGGGAGAAAAAAATCACATGACTTCTGTATTGCTGTTCAATTACCTTAATGGGGAGAAGCACCACCTCTGAGATCACTGCCACCCAACTTCCATAGAGATTCCAGTATGTCCCGGCTCTGCAGAGGGTGTGGCTGGCCACAGACAAGTATCTGTGCGTCATGTAAGGGTCACGTGGTACTGTGGTCGGGGCATGTGCCACTCCTGACTACCGGCAGACTGAAATGAGACGGAGCCAGACCGCTGTATGATACACACGCCAACAAAGCAAGAAGCAGGACCTCAGGATGCTTCCTAGTCTGATGCGGCATACTTCTGGATAGCTATCAGTGGCCTCAGATTTGTTAAGGATTGTTAGTAAGCCTTGGAACTCTGGAGCAGTTTACCCTTCTGTTGCTGGAACTGGCTGCAGGCCATGATGTCAGGTGTCAGTGTGGGAGGTGTGGGGGCCTCCACCATGATTGGTCTCGCCAGCCACCGTCAGCCATAACCTGGGCCCCTGGGGCGCCCTCTGCCTTCCGCCAGTAGGGCTGCCCAGGTGGTGTGAGTGGTAAAGAACCCAGCTGCCAGTGCAGGAGACATGAGATTCAACCCCTGGTTTGGGAAGATCCCCTAGAGAAGGGCTCGGCAACCCACTCCAGTATTCTTGCCTGGAGAATCCCATGGACAGAGGAGCCTGGTGGGCTCCCAGGCCATAAGGTTGCACAGAGTCGGACTCGACTGAAGTGACTTAGCACGCATGCACACACGTGATGGAGAAGGGCCCTTCTTCCTTCAGAGTCTGCCAGCTTCCTTTAATATAGTCTTCCCTGGGCCTCCTAGCTCCCTCTCCCCTTAATTTCTTCTTGCTGCTCCCTGTGTGGGACCCATATCACGGTCTGCAGCTGGTGCTTAGCAGCTGAAGGATGAACTACTCCATAGTTCCCAGACTTATTAATAATCCTTAAAAAAATCTGTGACATTAACTGTCCAGAAATATGCCTCATCATACTAGAAAGCAGAATTAAGTCCCCATAGCAAACCTTCCTTTTCCTTCACAGAACTTCCCAGACAGGGATGCGCCCTATATGACCCTGCACTAATAGCTGTCTCCCCTGTGGGCTGTGAAGGATGCTACTTGTCGGCCATTCTGTCCTTGCTGTCTGGTCCAGGGTGGACACTCGGTGGACATGTGTTGAGAGAAGGAAAGAGAGGGAGGGTTGAAACGTAAACAGCTCAGACCTGCCTCTGAATGCCCCTCCGCCCATGACTTATTAACTAACCATCACTGAAAGTAAAGTGAATCAATAGACCTTAACAATGAGGCAGACAGTTCACTCATGAATTTGCTAATTAAGCCAAGGTTTCCTACTGAGCTTAGAATCTGTACATCAAGAAGGTGTTATCTTCAAGGATATTCATATTATTTCTTTATGAAAACTTGTACTCAAAAGCTAATTACAAGAAGTCAAATCTTTTCTCAAATTTCCCCTTTCCGGGGGAAGCAATCTCGTGTCCTCCTACCAACCATGGTATTAGATCTTAGGCTTCTTGAGGCCAAACTCACTGACAAGTCATTGACAGCAATTTCTTGCAAACCATTCCTGCTCAGTAATTGTTTGAAAGAACAAGTAAATCTCACCCCTGGAGCTTGCTCAGGCTGCTCTCAACTTTCTACCAACTTTCCACCAAATGACTGCCGCACAGGCTCCTTGCTGCTAAGAACTGAGAAGCAGGCCTGGAATTAAGAGGCCAGGGAAGATGTGGAGGCTGGTACATCTGATGGTGCTTTTCACTCTCACGCAAGTCAGAGCCAGCTTTTTGTTGTTGACAAGACTGATACCATTTCACTATGAAGAATATAAAGTTTCTGTATTTTTGATTAAGCTTTATTCTAGAGTGTTATAGTTATGAACTGAAAATATATGACATATCACACATTGTTATAATCATATAATTGCTTGAATTAAATAAATTAGTGATGTTAACCAGCCATTGTGAATTACGTAGAACTCTATATGAAAACATATCATTTCAATATTAATTTTAAATTAAATATAAAAATCTTTAGAGCTTCGCAGGTGGCTCTAGTGGTAAAGAACCTGCCTGTCAATGCAGGAGACATAAGGGAAATGTGTTCAATCCCTGGGTCTGGAAGGTCCCCTGGAGCAGGGCATGGCAACCCACTCCGGTATTCTTGTCTGGAGAATCCCATGGACGGAGGAGGCTGGTGGTCTATAGTCCATAGGGTCGCAAAGACTCGGTCACAACTGAAGTGATTAGCACACTCAGCACACTCAAAATGTTTACTAACACCCAGAGTAAATACAAGTATTGGTTTAGTGTTTGGATATATGCTGCTTAAATTGGCACACCATCCTTGGTTCACCTGCTCCTTTGCTGATTTGTGTAGACAAATTGGTTTAAATGCCCGCCCCGGCCCCCGCCCCTGAGCAGGGCGCCATGCCAGGTACAGGGCGGGCAGAGACGTGTCAGCTTTGCCCGTTCTGCTGATGTCCACATGGTGTGTCTGCCCGAGATCGTTGCCCCCACGGATGTAACTGCTGGCTGTTGCTGCCAGGCACAGAGGGAGCCTGGGCCTCTCTGACTGTCGCCCGCTTCCCACAGGGGACAAGTGCCTGTCGGAGCTGCCCTACGACGGCAGTGCCAGCTACGAGAAGGAGAACGAGATGATGCAGACGCATGTGATGGACCAGGCCATCAACAACGCCATCAGCTACCTGGGGGCCGAGTCCCTGCGCCCCCTGGTGCAGACGCCCCCTGGCAGCTCCGACGTGGTCCCGGTGCTCAGCCCCATGTACCAGCTCCACAAGCCGCACGCCGAGGGCCCCGCGCGCTCCAACCACTCAGCCCAGGACGGCGCCGTGGAGAACCTGCTGCTGCTCTCGAAGGCCAAGTCCGCGTCCTCGGAGCGCGAGGCGTCCCCGAGCAACAGCTGCCAAGACTCCACGGACACCGAGAGCAACACGGAGGAGCAGCGGGGCGGCCTCATCTACCTGACCAACCACATCACCCCGCACGCGCGCAACGGCCTGTCCATCAAGGAGGAGCACGCGGCCTACGACGTGCTGCGCGCGGCCTCCGAGGGCCCGCCGGACGCGCTGCGCGTGATCGGCACGAGCGGGGAAGCCCTCAAGGTGTACAGGTGCGAACACTGCCGCGTGCTCTTCCTGGACCACGTCATGTACACCATCCACATGGGCTGCCACGGCTTCCGAGACCCCTTCGAGTGCAACATGTGCGGCTACCACAGCCAGGACCGCTACGAGTTCGCGTCCCACATCACGCGCGGGGAGCACCGCTTCCACATGAGCTAAACCCAGACTGCGCGAGCCCGCAGGAAGGGCACCCGCGCCCTGCACGCGCCCCTGGCGGGCAGCCGGGGCTGGACTGCACCGCTGTGCTTTGTCCTCTAGGTGGTACTTCATTTTGTTCTGAGTTGGTTGATTTGCTTTTGCGAACAGGACGTTTTTCTTGTTAGATGTGGGGTTCCATTTGGAGCCCCCGGAATGCTCTCTTACTAGACGATTCTGTAGACCGCAGGCTGAAATCCCCTCCCCTGTTGCTTCCTAGAAATCGCCGGCCTCCAAGTGATAGGTCATGTTCGGAGAGAATTGTATAGTAACCAGCGGAAGCCTGGGAAGGAATGAGCTGGTTCCGTGCTGAGCGTGGTTTCCCGCACCAGATGGGGTTTGCAGGGTCCCGGGAGCTGGGTGCACAGCCCCTGCGCTGAGGCCGTGACCGTGACCCTGGGGTGAAATGCCCTCCTTGCAGGGCCGGAAACTGCGTGCCTCCAGCACCGACAGGCCACAGAGTCCAAAGGAAGAAATTATCTAAGTCAAATTCTGCACACTGCTGGGAAAAGTGACTGTTGGGCAGAGGGAGGGGAGGGCTTGCAGAGCCTTTTGCATGCATTCTCCCCTTCCAAACTTTGTCATGACGTTGCCCAGCCCAGAAGCCTCCAGAGGCCTGTTGTCCCATGGAATGAACTCAATTTCCTTGGGGCACCTGGGCCCACTGTTCTCTGCTCTCTCATCTCCTAAGGGCCCCCAGAGTCTATCACAACATTGTTAACACCAGCCCTGAAATTTACACATTAATTCCTTTTGAAATGTTCAGATGATAAAATCCCTCAGAAACCAAACTTTATTTCTAAATTCCACACTCATGTCTGGGTCTATACTCCTTCCTGCCCGGTTCCGCCTATGACCAGAAGCCTATTTTCCCGCAGAAAGTCTGTCCTAAACTTCATTTAATGTTGTGTTTGTAGCTCCAAGCAGGGGTTTCTTATTGTGGGTATATTTCTTTCCCTGCCTTCTGTGTATACTATTCTCATTTTAATATCCATTGAAGGATTCAGAATGACCATTTTCAGGTCAGGGAAATTTAGCAGGTGAAGTCCAGAGGCTGCTGCTTACACACAGCACCTGTTTGTTTGAAACCACACTTTCAAACCATCTGACATGCTTTCCCCCAAGGACAGAGCTGCACCCTTGTGTCCACCTAGGCAGGATGCACCTGTCTGACTGGAGGAGTGTCCAGGATCATCTCATCACCAGAACTCAAGGTCCAGCTGGACAGAGGGAGGTGGCCCTGGAGGTGGAGACCACTCATGCCCTCAAAGGCCCACAGAGACGTCCACAGGTTCCAGTCCCAACCTGGAAAGCAATAGGATAGGTTCATGCTGTCATTGAGGACATTCATCTCAACCGCCTGGCAGGGAGGGCATACAGTTGCAAATGTTTGCAGTAGTTTTCATCACCAAAAAGGCCCAAGGTGACTATAAGGAAACAGCGAAAATTGTGCACAAGCATCTCTGCATTTCAGCCAACTCCAGAGGTCCTGGGCTCAGCACTCTTGACATTTGGGGCTGGATACTGGGTTGCAGGGGATTTCCCCAGGCATCCTAGGCTGTTTAACAGCATGAGGTCAACCCCTGGGTCGGGAAGATCCCCTGGAGGAGGAAATGGCAGCCCACTCCAGTATTCTTGCCTGGAGAATCCCATGGACAGAGGAGCCTGGTGGGCTACAGTCCATGTGGCCACAAAGAGTTGGACACGACTGAGTGACTATTACTTCACTGGTCGCTTACCCAATAAATGCCAGTAGGACCCCCCCAGTTGACAACCAGAAATGTCCCTGGGAAGAAAAAGGTGTCCCTAGTGGAGAACCACTGCTCTAATTGAACTGTAAACCAATCAAGGGTCTGGAAGCCTTCCAGAGATGAAAGCCCTGCCATGAATGTCCCCAGTCAGCAGTCTCGAGCGTGACTCCTGTTCCTTTGGATTCATTTTAATTCTCTCAATGAGCTATCCTACCTTCAGTCTTCAGAAGCTTACCTTCCCAAGTGCACTTGAGTTCTGTGGAAAGGGTGGCAGCCTAGCATCCTTGAGTCATGGGATTCTTTGCTCACAGAACTGTGTGATGTTTTGAACCTGGAAATAGACAAATTTGTAGTAACTTGGTCAGTGACACGCTGAGGCACTGGGTGAGGGGCGGAGGGCAACTCTGGGCTGTGGACAGCATTTGTTCAACATGAATTATAAAGAGAGACCCACTTTATCCCCCTGGATGCATATTCAGGGTGAAAGACTGCTCATACGTCCAGTTTGCAGGCCAGTTTCACCTGCCTCATCTGTTCCATGGGGCCCATTGGCTGGACAGAGTGATCTTTTCCCCTGTGGCTTCAGATGGACCTCAACCCACCAGTGTAAATAATGGCTGAGGAGTTGTTTTCCCCAGGACTTTCCCCTCCCTCTCTCCGCCTTTTGTAGCCAATATAACCTTATTTACACACCTTTTGTCGTGGTTTTCTAATGTAACACCATTTTTCTCTGAAACTATTGTATTTAAAGTAAGGTTTCATTAATGCCAACAAGTAAAGAAATTATGCTTGAAAGGTGGCCATGTTCTGTACCCAAAGCTGTTGACGTTTCCCTTCTAGCTGGTAAAAGTAGCATTTTGCATGACCTTACCCCGTTTCACTCTGTGATTTGTTCGGCTACTGATGATGTGAGTGTGTGTCTCGGGGCCCACTGTGGAGCCACTAGGCTTCATGCACTCGCGTTGTGCTGAAAATAAATATCAACCAAAGGAGGGGCACCAGGAGCAGGTGGCTTCCGTTGATCATGAGAAGTCCCTGTTTGGTTTTCTGGCCCATCCCGGTCACCCAGCTCCCCTCCAGTCAGAACACCTGGACCCTCCTCCTCACCCAGGTCTTCCTGCATCACGTATCTTAGAGTGTGGGCTTGTCCTTGTAGAAGAGACATTACAGAGAATCGCATTACTATCACTTTGTCACCCAAGGGCATGTCCCAGCACCTAGCATTTCAGATACCAGCACAATTCACTCCAATTCAGAATCAACCAAAAATGAAATCTCAGACTCTTCATCAAGAAAGACAGCTATCTCTCAATGCAATGTGAGTTCTTTTTTTTTTTTTTTTTTTATTTTTGTGCCTTTCTTTGTTTTGTTTTCAGTGGGACTTTCTTAGCATCATCTTCTTGCCAAAACAAAAGCGAGATGCCATGGACTTCTGTAGACCAGTCGTGAAGTAAATCTATTTCTCTCGTGCACTTATGTTCCAGCAATAATGAAGGGGCAGCGCTACTCAGAATCCAGATCTCTCTCCTTCAGCTGAGTGGTTTTTTTTTTTTTAACTTTAAAAGAAACCAAAATTAGACTTATTTAAGATATACAGACATCAGAAATTAAAGAAAAAAAAAAAAAAGCACATATGCTGTTGGTGCCATAGCATTCACTGTGAACAAGTGTGACCAGAAATGAATATGCAATCTTGTATCCAATACTTTCTAATACACTTTTTTACAATGTTGTGTGTGGTGACTTTTCAGGGTTCAATTTATGTGTATCTATCTAATGCATCTTTAGATGTGCAGCTGCCATTCTGGCAGATACTTGTATAGGACTGTAAATGAGAAAATGCAGTTGTATTTCCAATCTGCCTCTATGATGATGTTAAATTATTTCTGTTTTGCTGTGAACAAGGGGCGTGCCCTTGGAGGAATAGAGTATCCTTTTGTACATTTTCAAATGCTTACTCGGTGGTGATAGAACTAATAAATGCAGCGAATACTCTGTCTGCCCCATGCTGTGAAGCCCACGCTGGTCTGGAGAGAATCGCCATGCAGACCTGCCACCTGCTACAGACTCCCTCCAGGTCGGAGGAGGAAGATGGGCTTGGGGTCGGGTACAAGACACGGTGGGATCATACGTGATCATATGCATTTGCTGTCGCAGCCAGTGCATCAGTTCACTTCGGCAGGTGAGCACCTCCTGTTCAAGCTGTGCTGGGCTTGGGGTATGTGCGGGTTGGAGGGTGAGCGGAGGTCGTGGGCAATATGACACACATTCTCCAGCTCTTCTTAGAGCAGTGCTTAATGCCATGTGCAGCAATGAGCAGCCAGGGGGAGCGGAGCACAGAGACGGGGGCTGACCACAGTGGCCACCTTGGGGGCAGTCTCCCTGCTGAACTGCATCTTTAGGGCAGGGCGCGCAGGGCTGGGGGGGTCTCAACTCTGTCTGCCACAGACCCGCACTGCTCGAGACACTCGGTGGTTAAAACCCTCTGGCCCTTTGGGAGAACCAGCCAGACACAGTGTGGGCTCAAATCTAGTAAATAAGATGAAGTGATCAAGTTTACAGGGTTCAACATTTGATCCAAATGGGGTGAAACTTGAATGAAATCCGCAGACTGTTCAGTTTCACATCAGGCTCTGGCATCGGGGCCTTTTGTAAGTGTCAGTGGCCAGGGCAGCATTCTTCAAAGAAGTTTTTGGCACCCTTAAGTTATTGCACTGAATGAATGCGTCGCTTAGAGAGAGGTAATGACACAGCCATTGCCAGATCCACTGTTTCACAGTTACATCCTGTTATTTCTCAGTGGTCATGGGTTCAAGAAATAAAGCGAGTCTGCATTAACTCAGAAATGACCTAGGCTCAATTTAAGGCAGAAAAGTGACTCCAAAGTGGTGAGGGTGGGGAGTGGGTCTGTTTGTGAGGGTGAGGAATGCGTCTGTGGGCACCTTACCAAGGCTAATGAGTGTGTCTAGAAGCGGGCTTCCCTGGTGACTCAGATGGTACAGAATCTGCCTGCAACACAGGAGACCTGGGTTCAATCCCTGGGTTGGGAAGATCCCTTGGAGAAGGGAATGGCAACCCAGTCCAGTATTCTTTCCTGGAGAATTCCACAGACAGAGGAGCCTGGTGGGCTACAGTCCATGGGGTTGTAAAGAGTCGGACACGACTGAACGACTCAACTAGAAGGGATCTGAGGAGGGCAGTGGCCTGCCCTCATCTCTCAAGCTCATACACTGACTTTGGGAAGGGGTTGAGGAGCAATCCATCCTGGAACCCAGGACGTGGTAACAAGTGAGGGTGAAGTTTCAAACCCTCACTTTAAGAGCATTCCACAGGATGACAGACTTCATTTCTTGGTTTTCACTACCTTTTATATTATTGAGGTCATGCTAAGAATGATAATCCTCAGCATCTTTTTGATGCTGTAAGCCACTAAGCTACCTCTGGTCCCCTTGCAAGCCCTCAGTGAGTCAGGGGTGCACCCACCCCATGTGCCCAACCTGGTGAGCCCCACTCTGGGAAGTCGACCCTGGAGGGTGTTTCCTTCATGGTAATGAGCAGAGGTGTTGGTGAAGAGCAGAACAGCTCACATTCACACCTGGGCGGGTAACAGTCAGGAACAGTCTGCCTGGTCAGCCCCAGGACGACTGCAACTGCTTCCGGGTGGATGCACCAAGGTTCAAAGAGCCTGGTCGCCTGCACAGAGGGCCTGGAAGACGCTGAGTGAAGGAAGCAGGGTGTGGCTGCAGTTGTCAGACAGACACTGTTCCCTGCACACCTGGAAGAGCCTGGCAAGCTCTGGACAGCTCCCTCTCTGCTGTTCCCCCTGGGGCAGCTCTGGCAGTTTCCCGAGTGCAGTTTTTTTATCCTCCCTGAAGACAGCTGCTCATCCAATTATATTCCTGATGAGTGCTGTAAATTTACAAAACATGCTGTGTATTACATATTAGTGTGAAATCTGAGGAGCTAAACATCAGAATCAGGGGCTCAGATGCCACCGATTTCTGATCCCATTTCCAATTAATGGGTCATATTTTCTTTCAAAATAAAACATCTTGGAGGTTTTGTGACTCCTTGGTGAAGTTCTGCATTTTCCCTAAAAGTACGTGCACCCTGAGGAACAGGATTGCTCAGCTGTTGCCAAAAGTCTCGTTTTTTCCATATGGCCAGCCTCTCAACTCCAAATCCTGAGCGGGGCTCGAAACAGACATCTAGGAGCTGGGCAATCAGTACAAGACTTGGAAGAAGTGCTCAGACCACCAAGACAGGGGTCCCCTGTTGCTCAGAAGCCCAGGCATCACTGTGAACCCCGCTGGTCTTTCTCTGCACCGGAACCCAGAGAGCAGCCCAGCACAGCTGCCAGGCAGGGCTGGAGGTCAGGGGCTGCCAGCACAGCCTGGATCTTCCCTGCCTTCCCCAAGAGCCCGGCCCTTGCTACCTCTGACGGGGGGGAGATGGAGCCGCTCGGCTCCTAGAATAGCACTTCTGCCTCATGGCCAGGCTCCCGTCCTCCCATTGGCCTCTCCCAGCATTAACCCAAACTCCCAGCTCCCAGCTCAAGACCGCCTCCAGATTCCCTCACCCACACCACCTTCCCTGGGCCCTGGGCATCCAGAAATCCCCCATGACCCTGGTTCTCAAATGCAGCTCAGAATCACCTGGCTGGTTCTCAAAAATAGAGTTTCCAGAGGCCCACTCCTGACCTTTCCGGAGCAGGAGGTCTGGGTGGAGGCCACCTGCCTCCTATGGGGCCAGTTCCTCGAGTCCAGACGAGCTGACCCCACCCACCTGGCCCCCATCAAGGCAGACACAGCCTTAACCCTCTCTTTCAGCCCAGCCACCTCCCTCTTTCCTCCAGCCCAGCCACCTTCCTCTCTTTTTTGACAGAAGAAGAAACTTAATAACTGATTATTAATGAAGCGAATAATTATTTAAAATTAATAATGTCTCTCTCTTCCCCTCTTAAATTTAAAACAACCCGTGCATGAGTGCTAAGTCATTTCAGTCAGGTCCGACTCTGTGATCTTACGGACTGCAGCCCACCAGGCTCCTCTGTCCATGGGATTCTCCAGGCAAGAATACTGGAGGGGGTTTGCCACGACAAGAGAGTCAGAGAGTGGAAAACCAAAATACCAGCTGTGCTACCTGTGAAACCTAGATTAGAGGAACCAGCTTTAGTGCCTGACCACTGTGGACTTGCTGACTCCAGGCAGACTTGCCCCACCGGATGCAGGTAGGATTTAAACTCAGGCACCACCTGAGGAGGCTGAGCCCGCACCCTGCAAGAAAGGGGAGGGGAAGCAGAACCTTCATCCTGCAGGCAGCAGAGCCCAGGAAAGCAAGAGAAAGCAAGCTCAGTTCCTGCAGCCAGAGGAGTGTGAGGAGGAGAGAAGCAGGTGCAGGGGAGCCCCGGGAGGCAGAGAAGAGAGTGGCATGATGAGAAGCAGGCAGGAGGCCTGGCAAGGGGGGAAGGCATAACCTACCAGGAGTGGGGCTGCACAGGGTTTGACTCTCTCTCACTGGGGTGTGGTCTCCAGGAGCAGGTTTTTTGTTTTTTTGTTTTTTGTTTTTTTTCCTACCATATCTTCAGTGTCAAGAAGAGTTACCTGGCACATAGTAGGTGCTTGGTATGGTCTGAACGTGTCTCCCCAGAAATCATATGTGGAAATCCTGCCTCCCAAAGGTATTTGGAGGTGGACGTTTAGGATGGAGTCCTCGTGGCGGGATTGCTGCGTACTAAGTCACTTCAGTCGTGTCCGACTCTTCAAAACCCCATGGACTGTAACCCGCCAGACTCCTCCGTCCATGGGAATCTCCAGGCAAGAAAACTGGAGTCTGTTCCCACGCCCTCCTCCAGGGCCTCTTGCCAATCCGGGGATGGAACCCATAGCTCTTCCCACTAGCGCCACCTGCTGGGATTGGTGTCCTAATAGAGAGGCTTCAGGGAGCTCCCTCGCCCTTGTCTCCCGTGAGGACAGTGAGAAACCCACCACCAGGAGGGGGGCCTCACCTGGCCCTGACTTCAAGACTTCCAGCTGCCGGAACTGCGGGAAATGAGCTTCTGCTGTTCCCGAGCCGCCCGGTGTCTGGCATTTTGTGACAGCAACCGACAGACTGGGGTGCGGGTCCCTAAACAGGGACGCGTGTNTCTGCTGGGATTGGTGTCCTAATAGAGAGGCTTCAGGGAGCTCCCTCGCCCTTGTCTCCCGTGAGGACAGTGAGAAACCCACCACCAGGAGGGGGGCCTCACCTGGCCCTGACTTCAAGACTTCCAGCTGCCGGAACTGCGGGAAATGAGCTTCTGCTGTTCCCGAGCCGCCCGGTGTCTGGCATTTTGTGACAGCAACCGACAGACTGGGGTGCGGGTCCCTAAACAGGGACGCGTGTAGCTGTCCACTGCAGATGACTGGGGTGACTGCATTCGGAGCACTTGTGAGGTGCTGACCCCAGATCTCAGGTCCCGTGTGAGCGGTTGGGGGGGGTTGCAGGGGCAGCGTGGGCTGCGCAGAGGGACTGGGCAGGGAAGCTGGGGAGGCGCTGGGTGGCAAGAATGGGTCAGCTGTGGAGACAGGTCACAGACTGAGACTCAGGCGGTCAAGAGCCAGAAAGCAGGATGGACCCAGGAGGTGCCCGAGGGCAGAGCCAGCTGGGAGGGCGGCAGAGCTCTGTTCCCCGCGGGGCCCAGCGCCCAGACCCCGTCCACGAAGGAGAGGCCGAGAGGCAGGCCCAGCACAGCAGCTGAGACGGGGAGCGGGCTGTGAAGACGCTGCCAGCAGAGCACGCGGACACGGGCCGTGACAGTTGGCAGGGGGGTCCGGGGAGGGAGATGCCGGCGGCAGGGATGGGCTAGGGACCCCTGAGGCGGATGCTGGCAGGAAGGAAATGGGGAACCTGGTGCAGCCCGGACCTCAGGCCTCAGCTGGGACCAGATGCTTCAAAACATGCCAAGTTCTGGGCTGTATTTTCCTAAGGAGGAAG
This sequence comes from Oreotragus oreotragus, assembly GCA_006410675.1. Classification (NCBI taxonomy): domain Eukaryota; kingdom Metazoa; phylum Chordata; class Mammalia; order Artiodactyla; family Bovidae; genus Oreotragus; species Oreotragus oreotragus. The sequence continues at coordinate 2,406 of SJYX01002137.1, read as the reverse complement.
GTGAAAACCTCAGTGTGAAGTCCCCTCACTTTTTCCGCTTTTTGGCAAAGCCAAGGACAGGAACAAGGCATGATCCCTGTGTGATGTCTCCTCTGGGCCCCCGCACCCCACTCCCCCAGCACAGGCTGCCTGCGCCCCTCCCTGGGCCCCCACCCCACTCCCCCAGCACAGGCTGCCCACGCCCCTCCCTGGCAGCGGGGTGCTGCACCGGCCCAGCAGGTGGGCTGTGGCTAGGGGATCGCAGGACGGGAAGCAGATGTGGCCCCCACAGTCCCCAGGCACAACTGGAGGCTGGCCGCTTGGGGAGGAGATTTGCATAATAAGGATAATTTGGTACCAAAGCTGTCCCCTGAAGTGAACTGCCTGGATCTCGGTGCAGTTAACAAATTTCACTTCTTCTTTCCCATGTTTTGTCAGACCAACTAGATGTGACATTCAGTATGTGAATTGTCCAAAGATACTTTCTTTCTCCCTGCACGATTCCGGCCTCCCTCCCTCTGCTCTGCCTGATCCGGGGCCTCCTGTGCCCACTCCCAGGGGGTCTCTGGCCCCCGAAGGCAGCGCATCAGTGCCTGCCCCACTCAAAGCCTTGCTCCCTCTTGGAGGGACCCCACGGTGGGACTCCAGGCCTCCAGGGACCTTGCCTCTGCTCCCCGCACCTGCCTCTGCGTCCCCGTCAGCTTCCTCCCTCCTGCTTCCTGTGGGCAAGGGCGGGCCGAAGCCCCACAGTGAGGAGGGCATGTGGTCTCAGCCCTCGGCTTGATTCCCCTTTCAGGGCCCTCCTCCCCCTGGGCACTACTCTTCACAAAACCCGCGTGGCTCCCCTGCCCCCACCCAGATCCCACTCCTTTAGGCATCACGATTCTTTGAAGCTGCCTTTATACCATCCTACAAGAAAACGATCATACGTGTTACTGTTCAAAAATAAAATAGGTGCAGTGTATTCTTGGGAGGCTCCCCTGGTGGCTCAGTGGTAAAGAACCCACCTGCACTGTAGGAGCTGCAGGTTCGATCCCTGGGTTGGGAAGGCCCCCTGGAGGAAGGCGTGGCAAGCCACCCTCATATTCTTGCCTGGAGAATCCCATGGACAGAGGAGCCTGGCGGGCTACGTCCATGGGGACAAAGAGTCAGGCTCGACTTGGTGCCTGAGCAGTCATGTGCCTGAGGGTCTGTGCCAACCCCAGGAGCCTTGGAGTCAGGGAGCCAAGCCTGGGGTCCAAGTCCACGCCTTGCAGATGTCATCTGGTCTGATGAGGACCTGATTCTCCACATCGCTCCAGGCTCCTTCTAACCTTCGGCAGCCTGGCACCTCGGCTTCTGCACGTGATTGATGAGCCCGCAGGCCCTGGAATGCTCCCCAAGCCGTGCCAGCTGCTGAGCTAGGCATGTAACAAGGCTGAACCTTTGTTCTTAACTAATCTTTGGAGCTGTCTCAAGGCCAGATCTCCAGGCTTCTGAGCTGTCTAAGTCTGTCTCAGGCCTCACATGGTGCTCTGTTAAGTGGCTGCCTCCTCCACTGGACTGTGAGGCAGAGGTCTTGCCTCATCATGCCCAAACTTCCACTCCAAGCTTGGGGTCAGGCCCCAGAAGGCACATGGCATATAGGATGGACACTTGTCCCCTACTCCTTGGTGTCTGTGAAGTCTTGTCCCACCAAGATGATGGCCTGGACCCCCCTGCCCAGGGCTCTTCCTCCTGAATCTGCCTCCCATCTTTCCACATGCTTCAGGGCCAGCATCATCTCCCCAGAGAAAGACAGGAGACAATGGGACAGGCCTCAGGCTCCCGAGGTCTCCAGGAGGGCCCTCTCCTGTGGGTCCTGGCGATCAGCCCCTGGCAGGGGGCCGCATCCAGGGGGTAGGCTAGGCAGTCCTGGGGGACACAGCTGATGTGTGGAGGAGGGTTGAGAGATGGGGTAGCTGGGCTCCACCGGACACAGCTAGTCTGAGCCAGAGGCAGAGAGAGAGAAGACAGGAACCTGTTTACAAAACAGTTAAAGCTAGAGAAAGCAGGACAAGCAAACAAAAGGGGGGTAAGAAGAGAAAATAGTAACAAGTGTGGTGGCTTCCAATCCAGTGTTATCGATCTTCATTTTAGACATCATTGGTCTAAATACACCACCTGAAATGTAGACGCTGTCAGAGTGGATCTAGAGACAGGATCCAACTACACATCGTCCATGAAGAAGCGACTTTAAATGTAAGACGCGTGGGGCTTCCCCGGTAGCTCAGACTGTATAGAATCTGCCTGCAGTGCAGCAGACACAGAAAATGTCGGTTCGATCCGTGGGTCAGGAAGATCTCCTGGAGAAGGAAACGGCCACCCACTCCAGTATTCTTGCCTGGGGAATTCCATGGACAGAGGAGCCTGGCGGGCTACAGTCCACGGGGTCGCAAAGAGTTGGAC
>SJYX01002136.1:343241-354877 GCA_006410675.1 Oreotragus oreotragus | reverse complement strand
CAGGGGCTCCCGGCCCCGCAGAGAGGATGTGCCCAAGTGGAGAAAATGTATAGTCTGCAGAAGAAACGAATTGAAAACTGGCTGGGAGCAATTCTTATCCAATTTCCAAGTTAGCAGCTTTCACCAAGAGCTAGTTGGAACAGCTCTCTGTAAGCGGCCTGATCCCCATCTGCACGAGGCTCCCGCAGAGTGTCTGCGACAAGGGCCCTGGTGGTTCAGGGCAGAAGCAAAGAGCCTGTGCTCCTCGCCCCGAGTTGCTCTCGAGCTTTGAAAATGGACGCACTTTCTGGTTTGGGCAGCGGCCACGCCACTGTGCCCTGGCTGCCCGGCTCCCCAGTCATTTCCAAAGCCGCTTTCTGAGTGTTCTGAGGAAGGAAGGGGTGGGTTGAGTTCCTCACCTGGTTAGCCTGGTAAAAATGTATCTGGAAACGGAACATCCTGGGAGGCCCAGCCACTCTCGCCAGGCAGGGTTCCTTGGATGGGTGCAGAGGAGTGTGGGGGCCGGGGGCCAGGGCCCTGCCTGCTGGTCGGCACAGCGCCCAGGCTGAGACCCACTGCCAGTGCCAGCCTCGGCCGTCGTCTCTGGGAGTTCTGTGGGAGCGCAGAGCAGCCCATCCAGAGTGCCCAGCCCCGCTCTGACTTCAGTCTGGACCGCGGCTGCCTTTTCCACGGTGCAGAAGACAGCAATCCCCACCCCGGGTCAGGCCACGGAGGGTGCCCTGTCCGTTGTCCCTTTTCAGGGGGCAACCCACTCCAGTATTCTTGCCTGGAGAATCCCATAGACAGAGGAGCCTGGTGGGCTGCAGTCCCTGGGGTCACAAACAGTCGGACACGTCTGAGTGACTGTCACTTCACTCTCTGTTGACCCACATGGGTATGGACCCTACTCGTCTCTCCTGCACCCAGTGGCCTTGAAACAACAATTTTAGGGACAGCGCCTTGGGCGAAGCTCCAAGGTTATCCAGTGCTCCTCACACAGGGTCTCCCGCCCGGTCCTCCCATCTTTTGGAAGCTTAAAACAACAATTGGAAAATATTACACAAGCCCTTCACAACATCTCTGCAAACTAACTCTTGCCTGTCTCACTCACACACGTGCTGAGAGGAGTCCACACGTGACCTCCCTCGCCCTTCAGTCTTTGGTTTTCTGAGCCTACGTCCCCAGCCTCATGGCCACGGCCGCAGGCTGCTCCTTGCCAAGTCCAGGGCTCTCTCGCTCTCTCTTGCCTCTTCCTCCCCAGCATAAGGTCTGCACAGCGGACACCTGCCCACCTGCTCTCATGCCCCTTGGACCTCCTCGCCCCGCTCTGCGCCCCCGCCCCCTCCGCCCTCTGTGCCCGTGACCAGCTCACTCCCGGGGCCTCACCTGCGTGCAGCTCTGAACGCGGGCCTGCCCTGTCCTCGTCTGTCTCTACTGCTGCCTGCAAGCCTCAGCCCCTCCGCTTCCGCCTGACTGTCCTGGGCCTCTGCTCCCTGAGCCCCAGGGCCACATGTGCTCCTCCCTGACCGTCCTCATCCAGCGTCTCCCCCAGCTCCCCCGTGCACCCCCATCCCGGAGTCTGGCTCCCCAGGCCCCGCCCTCATCTCTTAGCCCTCCTCCCTCGATCCCTTATTTTCCAGACACGCCTGATGCTTTCTTCGCTCTCCTCTATAGTTGACTCTTTCATCCTGTTTGTGTAAAGTGTTTCCTGCCTCTTGGCCATTGCTTGGGATTCATCTTAGATTTGTGGGTGTATCTCCACCCTCACCCCTCCACAAGGCTGGGGGTTCCTGGCGGCAGCAGTGCCCGGGACACAGTGGAGGCAGTTGAGACTTGGGGTCCAACAGGCAGGCGGTGAATCCCAGCTGCTGGTTATGGAGCCAAGGGACCTGGGCCTGATCATCTTTCCTTTTTGCACCTTAAGCTTCCCCACGCATCAGAAAGGGGTGAGAGCACCTCCCAGGCTGCAGGAAGATTTGATGGGTCTGTGGCCTGTCCACTGTCACAGGTGCTTAATGGATATCTCTTCTTTTTCACCCTGCACCAACCCACGGCAGCAGCTCCAAAGAAGTTTTGGAGGGTGAGGCAGTGAACAAATAAATGGTTGTAGATTGGAGACACCTTACTCTGGTTGGTTGAAATGACAAGTCACCAGCTTCCTCTAAGTAGGGATTGGTGCCCTGTAGACTTAGAAGATGGAGAAACAGCAGGGGAGGGCTGTAGGGGAATGATGTCAATAGAGCGCTTTTCTTTGGCAGAGCTTTATGTTTTCAGCAACCTCTAGCAGCAGGTGTTAGTGGATCAGAAGTATAAGCGTGAAGGCTGTGTGCTCACACAGAAAGAGGGCATTGTGGCAGGGACATGGCCCTCTCGACTCCTGACTGTGCCCCTTCCTGGGGATCCTTCATCATGCACAGGTTTATTGAGCATCTAAACTGTGCTGGGACTCACACTGGGCTCAGGGTAGGCGGCACGGGGTAGAGAGGGGAGACACAGCCTGTGATCAAAGGGGTGATGACAGTGTGGGCTGAGTGCTGTGACGGGACAGGTCTGGGCGCCCCAGAAGTATGCAGCAGCCCTGTGGGCATCTCTTGCTGCCTCCCCAGAGGAAGGGACATCAGAGAAAAAGAGATTCAAGGAGAAAGGTCTCAGATTCCAAGCTCAGGGAACAGCAGTCCAAAGGGACAGAAGCAAGAAAGAGGCTGTGAATGAACTGGAGTGTGAGGGGTGGGGGACAATGAGGCGGGAGAGGTGGCCTTGACACCTGACAAAGGGTGGCCTAGAAAGCCTCGTTTTATCAAAAGGTGGAACTGTCCAGAGGACAGTGGTTGCCACTGAAGGGCTTCAGGCAGGAAAGAGGCATGACCAGGTTAACCTTTGAGAAGAAAAGCATCTCTCTGTGATGACAGAAACAGCTGGGAGGGGCCCAGGAGTAGGAAGGCTTGTTGCTAAGAGATGAAGGCCTGGACCCAAGTGATGGCATTGGGGTGGGAAGCCTTTGGGATCTTGCTATGTTCAGCCTGCATCCTAGGCTTGGGACACCCAGGCCAGTCACCCTCAATATGCATAAGGACCTGGTTCTTGTCTATTGCATGTCCATTGTTTCAGGTAAATAAACTGAGATTCAGAGAGGTTAAGAAATTTATCTAAAATCAAACAGCTAGTGAGGGGCAGAGTCAGTCCTCAAGGCAAGCTGCTGAGCTGGAACCACTAACCTTTCCCCTTCTCCCTTTGCCCTAGGCTGTCCACATGCAGCAAGGAAGGAAGTGGGTCAAGTGAAAAGCACACACTCCTCACTGTAGGACACCCCCACCCACCCAGCCAGAGGCCTTCCATGGCCAGTGAAAATCTGAAAGTGAAGTCACTCAGTCGTGTCCGACTCTTTGCCACCCCATGGACTGTAGCCTACCAGGCTTCTCCATCCATGGGATTTTCCAGGCAAGAGTACTGGAGTGAGTTACCACTTCCTTCTCCAGGAGATCTTCCCGACCTAGGGATTGAACCCGGGTCTCCCAAATTGTAGGCAGATGCTTTACCATCGAAGCCACAAGGGAAGTAGTTTCTTATTACGTGTCTATGGCCAGGAACACACCTAGTTCCTTTCTGGACAAGGATGCGCAGCCTTTCTTTGAAGCAGGAGACATTTTAGCCCATTCTTCATTTAACCACCAGAGCTTCATATGTGGCTCAGATGGTAAAGAATCTGCCTGCAATGCAGGAGACCTGGGTTCAATTGCTGGGTTGGGAAGATTCCCTGGAGAAATAAATGGCAATCTACTCCAGTATTCTTGCTTGGAGAATCCCACAGACAGAGGAGCCTGGCGGAGTCCATGGAGTCACAAAGAGTAGGAATGACTGAGAGACTAATATTTTCACTTTCGTTTGGCCACTGTCTGACCCCTGCCAGGCACAGTGGCCTTTCCCAAATGTGATACAGGACTTCTCTTGTGGTCCAGTAGTTAAGAATCTGCCTGCTGACGCTCGGCACACAGGTTTGATCCCTGGTCCGGGAAGATCCCACATGCCTCAAGGCAGCTAAACCCACGTGCCACAATTACCAAGCCTGCACTCTAGAGCCTATGAGCTGCAACTACTGAAGCCCATGAACTCTGAAGCCTGTGCTCTGCAACAGGAGAAACCACTGCAATGAGAAGCCCGCACACCACAACTAGAGAGTAGCCCCTGCTTGCTGCAACTAGAGACGAGCCCTCACACAGCAATGAAGACCCAGTGCAGCCAAAGAAAAAAAAAGATGTGATACAGTGAATGCTGCATCCCTGTAGCTCCTTCTCAGCAACTCCTGATGCACGTCAACAGTTTAAAGGCAAAGGGTCCTACGATTAAAAAATAAAAAGTCACATAAAATAAAATCCTAGCATTTCATACATGTTTGTACTGATGTTTTCAAATGCAGAGATGGAGAAGACTCTTGAGAGTCCCTTGGACAGCAAAGAGATCAAACCAGTCAATCCTAAAAGAAATCAACCCTGAATATTCATTGGAAGGACTGATGCTGAAACTGAAACTTCAATACGTTAGCCACCTGATGGAAAGAACCGACTCACTGGAAAAGACCTGGATGCTGGGAAAGATTGAAGGCAAGAGGAGAAGGGGGTGACAGAGGATGAGAGGGTTGGATGGCATCACCGACTCGACGGACATGAGTTTGAGCACGCTCCAGGAGATAGTAAAGGATAGGGAAGCCTGGTGCGCTGCAGTCCAGGGGGTTGCAAAGAGTTCAACACAACTTATCGACTACAAGGCGTCGTTGCTGCGTGAGGAGGGCGTGTCCTTGTGTGTAGGTTGCTTGTGCTCTTTCCCTGCCATCTTCCGTAGCAGGTGATTGTGACACCTCTAGGCTTGCTCACCTCCTCCCTGGGATGAGAAGCCTTCCCCTCCGGCCCAGAGCACAGGTGGGTGGGGTGCTGCGGACTGAGTGCTGCTGAGCTTGCATCCTGGCACGGCCGGTAAGCCATCCTTGTGTCTGTCATAGCAGAGCCCTCCCCGGCCCTCTAGGTCACAGGGCCCCTGTGCTGATGCCAGGCCTGAGACCAGCCTCAGCTCTGACCATGTGGCCTGCTGTCTGAAAGATGCTGTTGGCTGGCAGCCTTCCCTGAGCCTTGTTTAGAGCAGTTGTTCCAGGTGGCTCAGAGAGTAAAGAACCCACCTGCAATGTGGGAGACTCAGGTTCAATCCCTGGGTCAGGAAGATCCCCTGGAGAAGGAAATGGCAACTCACTGCAGTATTTTTGCCTAGAGAATCCCATGGACAGAGGAGCCTGGCAGGTTACAATCCATGGGGTCACAAAGAGTCGGATACAACTGAGTGACTACCACACTCACAGAGGAGATCCAGCAACCCACCCCCCTCTGCCCCTGTCTTCTCCACAGAGGGGAGTGATCTCACACGTGTCAGGCTTGGGCAGGGGCGGGATTACCATCAGGGCAGGGGCCCCAACCAGGGAGCGTGCCCGGCTCCATCCCCACTTGGGTATCAGACTCCAGTATGTGCAGTTTGCTCTCAGAGGACGTCCAAAACACCCAGGGCAACTTGCAGCCCCGTCTGAGCTCTGGCTACTGGCCTGGGCCTGCAGCTCTGCCCCTCAAAGGCAGGAGATCAGGGTCAAGGGTGACAGGTCAGTGGTGGGAACTTCTTCTAACCAGCCTGTTCCTCCTCGAGCAAAGCCCTCAGCCCAGAGCTGGCCTTGGACAAGGAAACACACACTGACTGGGAGCCCAGAGACCCCTGGGCCTCCGTTCGCAGGGCTGCAGTTTACAAAGTAAGGCTCTCTCCTGCCCAGAAATTCTTGGATTCTAAGTGGCTCCTGCCACATCCTAGGTCCTGCGGGAAGAAGATGCTGGGCGCCCCCTGCAGGCCGGTCCAGGAACTGACCCGCGAGGGGCCCCTTTACTGGCCCAGATGAGAGGCCCCAGGACTGGCCAGCCCCCTCTCCTTCTGGGAGCCAAGCCCCATTGCTGACTGTGAATCTGAACTCACTAGAATCTGACTGCTGACCGCTGGCCTTTCTCTTGGCCTCCTGTTCCCCAACTGCACAGGGACCCCCACCATCTGTGCTGTGCCCTTCGTTCTCACCCCCTACCCCTGCCAGGGTTCCACTGGCTCCGGCTCCTTGGGCCCCACTCTAGTTTCTCAGGCCTGCACGCTTGCATTTCCTCTCTCCCCTCCTTCCCACTCCTCAGGGATAACAGGGAGGGAAAGTTACGACAAACCTAGACAGCGCATTAAAAAGCAGAAACACCACTTTACCGACAAAGGTCAATCTACTCAAAGCTGGTTTTTCCAGTAGTCATGAATGGATGTGAGAGTTGGACTATAATTACAGAAAGCTGAGCACTGAAGAATTTATGCTTTTGAACTATGGTGTTGGAGAAGACTCTTGAGAGTTCCTTGAGCTGCAAGGAGATTAAACCAGTCAATCCGAAAGGATATCAGCCCTGAATATTCATTGGAAGGATTGATACTGAAGCTGAAATTCCAATACTTTAGCCACCTGATGTGAAGAGCTGACTCCTTGGAAAAGACCCTGATGCTGGGGAAGATTGAAGGCGGGAGGAGAAGGGGATGAGATGGCTGAATGGCATCACCGACTCGATGAACATGAGTCTGAGCAGGCTCCGGGGGATGGTGATGGACAGGGGAGACGGAGTGCTGCAGTCCATGGATTGCAAAGAGTTGGACAGGACTTAGCAACTGAAGAACATCAACAACAAAAGACAGGTTGTGGGGACGTGGCCCCTGAAGCTGTCCTAGACACTAGGGGTCTGTGTCCCGTCCCTCCCAGGGGTCACTGATGTTTTTCTGGGAGGAATGCTCTGCCTCTCTGAACCATGTTGGAACGAGTTCCACAGGCTGCCCCTTAACCCCTGGCCCCCGTCCTGAGGGAGGCATGGAGACACCCAGGGGTGGGAGCCCCCAGAGGCACCAAGGGTCTCGTCCAAGGTCAGCCCCTGTGACCAAGGCGTCCCCAGACGCTCTTCTGAAGGTAAACAGCAGCGCGTTTGTCTTTCTCTTAGCACCCCAGCTGAGGCATGGGACAGCACCAGGGCCCAGGGCAGACAAGCAGTGGGGTGGCTGGAGAGGCGGGGCCTAAGGGCTGTTTCGCTGCTGGGGCTCCGGGCTTCACCCCCACCCTCCTGTCCCTTCCCTTTGGGGTCTCCTCCTCAAGGTGGGGCGGGGAGAGGGGCCCTGCAGGAAACAGGGGCACGAGCACAGCTCCTGACTGGGGGGACCCTGCACATTCAGTTCCTCTGACCTGAGGCCGTGTGGGTGGGGGCTCAGGCTGGAAACCCCAGCCCTGCCCTGCTGCGGGCTGGTCCTGGGCTGAGCTCACACAGCCTGTCATGGGGCCATGCTGTCCCCTGCTGGCCGCACTGTGAAATGCAGCCCAGGTCAGCCCCCAAGGTGCAGGCTGGAGACTTCAGGCTCCGAGCAGGCTGGGTGCCCACTCCACCACCACCCCCAGCCACAGCGACACTTGGACTGCATGGGGAGACATGTCTGGATCTGCTTGGCATACAACCGTGTGCCCCCATCCCCACTGCCAGTTTCTGGAAGCCACCCAGCCCCGGAGCTCCAAGGTAAGGGGTCCCCTCCTCAGTCACCCAGCTCAGTTTAGTTGCTCAGTTGTGTCCAACTCTCTGTGACCCCTTGGACTGCAGCATGCCAGGCCTCCCTGTCCGTCTCTACTTCCCAGAGTTTGCTCAAACTCATGTCCATTGAGTCGGTGATGCCATCCAACCGTCTCATTCTCTGTCGTCCCCTTCTCCTCCCACCTTCAATCTTTCCCAGCATCAGGGTCGGCAGTTCTTTGCATCAGGTGGCCAAAATTCTGGAGTTTCAGCTTCAGCATCAGTCCTTCCAATGAATGTCCAGGACTGACTTCCTTTAGGATGGACTGGTTGGATCTCCTTGCAGTCCAAGGGACTCTCAGTCACCCAGAGCCTGACAAAGACCAGACTTACCCTGGCCTNCTGGGGGGACCCTGCACATTCAGTTCCTCTGACCTGAGGCCGTGTGGGTGGGGGCTCAGGCTGGAAACCCCAGCCCTGCCCTGCTGCGGGCTGGTCCTGGGCTGAGCTCACACAGCCTGTCATGGGGCCATGCTGTCCCCTGCTGGCCGCACTGTGAAATGCAGCCCAGGTCAGCCCCCAAGGTGCAGGCTGGAGACTTCAGGCTCCGAGCAGGCTGGGTGCCCACTCCACCACCACCCCCAGCCACAGCGACACTTGGACTGCATGGGGAGACATGTCTGGATCTGCTTGGCATACAACCGTGTGCCCCCATCCCCACTGCCAGTTTCTGGAAGCCACCCAGCCCCGGAGCTCCAAGGTAAGGGGTCCCCTCCTCAGTCACCCAGCTCAGTTTAGTTGCTCAGTTGTGTCCAACTCTCTGTGACCCCTTGGACTGCAGCATGCCAGGCCTCCCTGTCCGTCTCTACTTCCCAGAGTTTGCTCAAACTCATGTCCATTGAGTCGGTGATGCCATCCAACCGTCTCATTCTCTGTCGTCCCCTTCTCCTCCCACCTTCAATCTTTCCCAGCATCAGGGTCGGCAGTTCTTTGCATCAGGTGGCCAAAATTCTGGAGTTTCAGCTTCAGCATCAGTCCTTCCAATGAATGTCCAGGACTGACTTCCTTTAGGATGGACTGGTTGGATCTCCTTGCAGTCCAAGGGACTCTCAGTCACCCAGAGCCTGACAAAGACCAGACTTACCCTGGCCTTGCCTGCAGTGACCTCAGAGACCAGCCTCAGCCTGGGATCTGATCTCAGAGGGACCAGCGTGCCTGGTCCCCTGCCTCTGCCCCATTTCTGGGTCCCCATCCATCCCACCCTGCCCAGAGACACCCCCACTGCCCAGGAAGGGGACCGGGGCCCTCCGCCCGCCTCACCCAGCTCATCTGGGGACCTGGGCCACTGCTGAGGACAAAGGCCAAATGTGGCTCCCGAGGGAGGCGGCTCCCACCTCCCTCGTCGACTCACCCCAGATGTAAACAGGGCCCAGGGGGGACCAGAAGGGAAGCAGAGCCGGGCAGCAGAGCAGGTCAGCTCCAGCTGCGTCCTGGCTTCCAGGGCCTTTGATCACAGAGTAAGTGGAGCTGGCTGTGTGTTTGGCCCAACACACAGGAGGGTGTGAGGGTGTGAGAGAGTGTGAGGGTGTGAGTGTGAGGCAAGGGAGGGAGCGAGTGAACACATGCGGGTGTGGCTGAGGCCCTGGCCGAGGAGCCTGGTCACTGGCTCCCAGGCATCGTGGCGTCTCCAGGGACGGTGGCCCGAGCTCTCAGCACAGCTGCCCCGTGGGAGCTGGGCTGTTTGCTGCTCCCCTGGCGACACTCAGTGTCTCCCCTGAGCCTCGGTCCTAATTCCCACCCTACAGGAGGCCCTTCTGCCCTCAGCACTCGGGGTCTCGGCGTCAGGACAGGTCGTCAGGGACAAGCAGGGCTGATGGGAGGCTGGCCGACCCCTGCCTGCAGCGAGCTGGGGCTACTCTCTAGTTGCGGTGGGCAGGCTTCTTATTGTGGTGGCTTTTTTCATTGCAGAGCACAGATAGCATACTCAGGTTCAGTAGTTGCATACTGACTTTGTTGCCCCGCTGCATGTGGAGTCTTCCAAGACCAGGGATCAAACCCATGTCCCCTGCACTGGCAGGCATTTTCTGATCCATTATATCACTAAGAGAGTCCCAGTGGGGATTTTTTATTTTTTTTTAAGGCCTTTATATTTTTATTTACTTATTTATTTGACCATAACTCATGGCATGTGGATTCTTAGTTCCTTGACTGGGGATCAAACCTCTGCCTCTGCAGTAGAAGGGCAGAGTGCTAACCACTGGGCCATCAGGGAATTCTCTAATTTTGTTTTTAACAACTCAGTATTTTGTTTTTATTTTTTCATCCTGTTCTATTCCTGCAGCACAGTTTTTAAGCTGGAGGGTGGCAGAGGGTGGGGCTGGCCAGACAGAAGGCTGAGACCTGTCCGGTACTCAGCCGCCCAGAGCTAGACCCGGTCCTTCCAGAGGCCAGCCCCACTTCTGCCCGGTTACCCACTGCCTGCCCCTACCCAGGAAACCAGGGGTTTTCAGCAAATCAGTGTCGTGGAATAAAATCAAGTGTGAAGTGCTATCTGGTGTGTGGGGCGGCTGGGTGCCCCTTAGACCCAGGATGTGGGGCCTGGCCCTGCTCCACCCCTCACAGCTCAGCCAGGGTGGCTGCCCTCAGGAATCTCCCATCAGGTCCAGGGAGATTCACGGAGCTGGCCACATGACAGATGGATGCCAGGACCTCAGTCTGGCTGATTAGAAATGGAATTAGAATGCCAGATGGCAAGCTCACCCATCACTCTGTGCAGGTGGCTGTGTCCATCCCCACCCCCCACTTCCTCTCGGCCTGCTGGCCCCCCATGGCCTCAAGAGGGGTGCCCAGGGTCCTGTGATACCCCCACTCCCAAGGCTGGAGCTCTGGGTGACCCTATCTACCTCCTTTAGTGGGATCCAGCACCCCAGCACCTCCAGTCCCCATCTGTACCCTGACAGCCGATGGGGAACATGGAGGCCGAGTGAGGCTGGGCCTGCCCAAGCGGAGGGACCTCCAGACTGGCCTTCCTGACTAGAGGGGAGAATGGGCTCCAGGTGGCCCTGGCCTGGCCCAGCTGACTGCTTGGCACCTGCCCGAGCACCCAGTGATCCCTGGGGACCCAGGGACAAAGGTGGGAGGCACCCCATGGGGCTGTCTCTGCAGCTGGTTCGACCTAAACCTGTGCTTGCTTCCTCACCAAGCTCGAGAACCCCAGGTTGGCTTCCCCGGGAGTTGTCAGAAGCTAGAGTGAAAAGCATGGTGACCAAGGCCCTGGCACCGCCAGGCTGTCTCCTGGGGTGCGGGGACTGGCCAGTCACTTGATCTTGTTTCAGTGAGTTTTCTTCAAAGAAACACTCAACATAGCACCTTGCAGGAGGGCCTCGCTGTGACTGGAGTCATGACTGGGCCTGGCTGCCTTGGTCTCAGCCACCAGCTGCCACAGTTCAGGTCCACCCAGCACTGAGCCGGGTGCTGGAGGGGACAAAGACCCGCCACTGTCCCTGCCCTCAGTTCCCGTCTCTCCTCCCCCAAGGCCCGGCCGGCCCTCCGTCTGTCCATCCTGCCACCCCCACGTCTTCCCAGAAGCCCCCGTTCCCTCTCTGCTCCTACCCCAGAGCTTTCTAGGCCACGTGTCTGGAAGGGAAATAGGTGAGGTCTGGTGGTTTGGTGATGGGTGAAGGGGTTTCTATAGCCTGGGCAGCCTGACAGAGAGCCCAAGAGTGAGACATCTCCACCTGCCCCCCACACCCCCACACCCCGCCCGGGGGATCAGCCTCCTCTCCTCCAGCTGTCCCCAAGGGCCACCCACAGAGCCTGGGACCTGAGGGCAGAGGAGAGCCTCCTCGGAGGGACACCCTCAGGACAGAGCTGGGTCAGCGTGCTGGGTAGACCCAGGGCAGCGTGGCCCCAGGCCGGACACCCTTCCTCACAGCCCCAGAGCCCCAGATCCCAGTGAAGCGTAGCCAGCTTGGTCAGCAGGGAAGGTGTTTGCTGCCTGGACTTGCTGAGGAGGCAGAGGCTGGCCTCGCCCCAATGGGCCCAGAGCCAGGGGACCCGTAGCAGCCC
>SJYX01002136.1:258267-343025 GCA_006410675.1 Oreotragus oreotragus | reverse complement strand
CCCCAACCCTGGGTGGGAACTCAGGTTCCCCACCTCCCCACCCTGTGGGCCCGGCCTCCTGGGATCACCACTCTGGGGAGAGGCCGGGCCTCTGCCTGCCCCTCTAAAGCAGGGGGTCTTCAGCTTTGGGGTCCTTTTGAGACTCTGATGAACGCTGTGTAGACCGCCTACCCAGGAGGACAGATTTCACCTATAGTGGGCCTCACAGGCCAGACCCAGATGGTGAAGTTTTCTCCCTGGCGCTGAGCGGCCTCCACCAGGCATCACACACAGCAGCATCAGGTTCCTTCCCTTCTCACCAGGACCCCACGGCCTCCTCTGTCCTTGAACAAGCACGGCTTACTGACAGGTCCGCGGAGGCCGAGACAGGCAGAGCCAGGGCCACCGGGGCCCAGCTGGGTGGACTGGCAGAGCCAGGCTTTGCCTAAAGCACCAGCCCCTGCCGTGCCCCTGGCCAGGCCCTCCCCAGTCACCCTGCCGGGCCCTCCTCACCCTCAGGTCATCACCATTTTCAACCTGGTGGAGGTGGTGCTGCAGGCAGAGGCCACGGCCCTCAAGTACAGCGCTGTCCTGAAGAGACCGGGCACTGAGGGCCTCCTAGACCCGCAGGACCAGCTGGGGTGTGGTGACCACGAGGAGGACCAAGACTGAAGCCACCCGCCTGGCCGCACCCCTCTCCCCCTGCGCCTCCGCCCCTGCTGGTTTTTAGGAATAGGACCTTTTGACACCAACGGGGATTTTTTTTTTTTTNCTCCTAGACCCGCAGGACCAGCTGGGGTGTGGTGACCACGAGGAGGACCAAGACTGAAGCCACCCGCCTGGCCGCACCCCTCTCCCCCTGCGCCTCCGCCCCTGCTGGTTTTTAGGAATAGGACCTTTTGACACCAACGGGGATTTTTTTTTTTTTAATTTGGTTTTTAACAACTCAGGGTTTTGTTTTTATTTTTTTCATCCTGTTCTATTTCTGCAGTGAAGTTTTTAAGCTGGAGAGGGTAGAAGGTGGGGCTGGCCGGACGGAAGGCTGAGGCCTGGCCGGTGCTCAGCTGCCCAGAGCTAGACCCGGTCCTCCTGGAGGCCAGCCCGCCTTCTGCCTGTTACCCACTGCCCACCCCTGCCCAGGAAACCAGGGGTTTTCAGCAAATCAGTGTCGTGGAATAAAATCAAGTGTGAAGTGCTATCTGCTGTGTGGGGCGGCTGGGTGCCCCTTAGACCCAGGATGTGGGGCCTGGCCTTGCTCCACCCCTCACAGCTCAGCCAGGGTGGCTGCCCTCAGGAATCTCCCATCAGGTCCAGGATGATTCACGGAGCTGGCCATGTGACAGATGGATGCCAGGACCTCAGTCTGGCTGATTAGAAATGGAATTAGAATGCCAGAAGGCAAGCTCACCCATCACTCTGAGTAGGTGGCTGTGTCCATCCCCACCCCCCACTTCCTCTCGACCTGCTGGCCTCAGGATGGGGGCCAGGGTCCTGTGACACCCCTACTGCCAAGGCCGGAGCTCTAGAAGGGAAATAGGTGAGGTCTGGTGGTTTGGTGATGGGTGAAGGGGTTTCTATAGCCTGGGCAGCCTGANTCTTCCCAGAAGCCCCCGTTCCCTCTCTGCTCCTACCCCAGAGCTTTCTAGGCCACGTGTCTGGAAGGGAAATAGGTGAGGTCTGGTGGTTTGGTGATGGGTGAAGGGGTTTCTATAGCCTGGGCAGCCTGACAGAGAGCCCAAGAGTGAGACATCTCCACCTGCCCCCCACACCCCCACACCCCGCCCCGGGGGATCAGCCTCCTCTCCTCCAGCTGTCCCCGAGGGCCACCCACAGAGCCTGGGACCTGAGGGCAGAGGAGAGCCTCCTCGGAGGGACACCCTCAGGACAGAGCTGGGTCAGCGTGCTGGGTGGACCCAGGGCAGCATGGCCCCAGGCCGGACACCCTTCCTCACAGCCCCAGAGCCCCAGATCCCAGTGAAGCGTAGCCAGCTTGGTCAGCAGGGAAGGTGTTTGCTGCCTGGACTTGCTGAGGAGGCAGAGGCTGGCCTCGCCCCAATGGGCCCAGAGCCAGGGGACCTGTAGCAGCCCTAGCACCTCCTCCCATTTACAGAAGGGGAGCCACCCCCAGAAAGGGGGCAGGTCTCCAGCCAGGCCCAGCGTTCGGCACCTGCCCACCTCATACCCCCGGCCTGAGGGCCCAGAGCAAATGGCCCAGTGCTCTTCCCGCCTGACTGCAGCCGCGTCCTTCATCCACATCTGCTCAGATGGCAGGTGTCGTGGACACCATCCGAGTGCCATGCGCTGGGGCACACATCCACCAGTCCAATGAGAGAGCCGTCATGGCCCTTCGCTTGGGGTTAGGGGACTGTGGATAAAGGGGGTGATGAGACGCAAAGCTTGTCACAAAGGAAGCCTCGGTCATACCTTCAGCTGTCCCGGAGCACCTACACGCCTCCTCAAGGAGTCACCTGGAGTCACCACAGGCAGGGATGCATAGATGCAAATGATGTCACCGCAGGACAAGGTTCTAGCAAAGTTCAGAGGTTAGGGTGTGTGTTCCCAGCTGGGAAGGGGTGGTGCTCAGAAGCAGAGAGCACTGGCCCCTGGCCCGCGTGGGTGAAGGAATTGAGGCTCTGAGGTTCCTGACGTGAGCCGTGAAGGGCGGAGCTCACCAGGGTCAGAGGGCGCCCAGAGGACTGGCAAGGAGACTCTGGTGAGGTAGGAACAGGTAAGTTCCCACGGGCCACCTATACCAGCCTGAGAGCTTGACTCTGTGCTAAAGGCCGTCAGAGCCAGGGGAGGATCTCATCGGGGCTGTGACATGATGTGACCTTCGTCCTTCACTCATTTGTCAACAACTGTGAGAGCCTCCCTGTGCCCGTGTCTTCGGGAAGCGTGGGGTCAGGAGGGGAAGTCGAGTTTCTAAAGTGGCAGGTGGTGAGTGCGGTGTGGATGGCGGGGTAGGAAAACTAGTGCTGAGGAGGGGCACGTGTGGCTGAGATGCCCAGGAAATGCCCGTGGCCACTTGTGGNAGTCGAGTTTCTAAAGTGGCAGGTGGTGAGTGCGGTGTGGATGGCGGGGTAGGAAAACTAGTGCTGAGGAGGGGCACGTGTGGCTGAGATGCCCAGGAAATGCCCGTGGCCACTTGTGGGCACCCCTTAAGGCTGGAGTGGGCTTGGTCAGTGAAGAGGGCCAAAGGGCAGAGAGCTGGGGTAGAAACAGCTAGAAAGAGAGCCTAGCGGCAGAGGGCAGGCTCACCTTGGAGATGGTGGGAGAGGGCTTTCTTTGCAGAGTTTGAGCAAGAGAGGCACGAGCCAGCATCCAGGATAGACCTAGGGGCTCAGTGGAGAGGCGGGGTCGGGGGCAGGCCCGGCGGAGTCGGGGAAGCAGTGGAGCTGACGAGAAGGGGGCGAGTTGGGGACCAGAGTGAAGGAGCAGTGACAGGATGGCCACAGGGGCAGGTGTGGAGATGATCAGAGGGGTCTGAGTGCAGGGAGAGGTGGGAGTGAAAGCCTGGGACAGTGAGTTCAGTAGGCGGGGGAAGTGGGGGTAGCCAGAGGACTGAATGTTGGAGATCAGAAAGATAAGAGCCCAGAAAGAGTAGGGTCCTTGAAACCGAGTCCCCCTGAAACTGAGTTTCCCTGCCAAGTTTATGATGAACTCTTTGTCTAGTCTTTCTCCCTTTTTCGTCCTGTCCCTGTTCCCCTCAGGAGCGAGGAGGATCAAAGAAAAGGGAAATTGAGGCTGAGCAGGACCCTGTGAGGCCTTTCCAGCTGCAAAAGCCCTGCCGTGTCCCCCATTTCTTATTTCTAGAAAAACGCTTTCATCTCCTAGGCCTTCCCTGAGTTCTGAAGAACAGACTCAAGTGTTAATAATTAGAGAAGTGAAGGAAGGGGGAACAGGGAAGCAGTCAAGCTAGAAACGTAAGAAATGCTTAAACAACAGAGCCACAGGACACCTCGCTCCTTCTCAAGTTTATCCAGAACAATCTGACACAGATCTCAGAGCTGTTCTGCAGAAACGAAGACAGCCACCCATCCACCCACCCAGGTAGAAGATGGTGACTCCATGTCAACCACAAGCAGTTAGACAGACCCCAGACTGGTTGGAACCTGAAGTTTGATGACCAAGATTCATAAAACAGCACCCAGACCACCAACCAATGAGAAGAAGGTTCACAGGCTGATCACACACCTCCGACCCTCACCCCTGTTGTTGACTTTAAAACCTTCACCTGAAAGCCATCAGGGAGTTTGGGTCTTTCGAGCATGAGTTGCCCTTCTTCCTTGCCTGGCAACTGCGTAAGTGCTGTTCTTTCCTTCCCCACAACCAATATCATTAAGTAGACTGGCTTTGCTGCTCGCCAGGGGAGGGGAGCCAAGTTCCCTTTGGTAACATCCCGAGGATTCAAAAAGATTCTTATCTAGGTTGCAAAGGAAAGAAACCTAATGTGGAGCAGCTTCAGGGGAAGGGAACTGACGGGAAGGCTCCTGGTGGTGGGTGAACCACCAGAAGGCAGACAAGCCCCCCACGTGGCGGTCCTCCAGGTCTCCCGGGGCGGAAACCCAGTGCGACCATGGCTCTTGGTCTCCCTTCTCTGAGTCGCTTCCCTTCCTCCTGGTGTTTGCTGCTTCCTTCACAGTGACATTCCGGAAACCCAGGCTTCTGTATCTTTCAGCTTACCATCCTGGGGAAAGAGTGACGGCTCTCCCAATTCTAGTTACAAGAGACCCCTAGAGAAAATAGGCCAGGTGCCCACCCCCAGTCCCATCAGAGATGTCCTGGTACAGAATGGTGGTTCCTGGGGACCCAAACAGGTGGGAGGGATGGGCTAGAAGCTGGGGAGCAGGTCCCACAAAGAGGTGAATCTACTGGGGAGACAGCCCCAGATGCCCCCTGCAGTTGCTAGTACCACAGAGCTGTGATGGGCCAGGGGGCAGGAGGCTGGAAGCCAGGTCAGAGGGGCTGCAACAATCCAGGCGAGGTGCAGGCCTAAGAGATGGAGCAAGTCCAGGGCCTTGCAAGGCCAGGTGCTGAAGTCACAGACAAGGATGGGCCACCAACAGAGGAGGCGGGGAGAGGAGCCCTGGGGGAGTGGTGGGGAAAGGACGGGGCAGAGGACGGGTCTGAGGTAGCAATGGCCAGAGGTTGGGTTCCTGGGCACAAGAGAGCCTCAAATCCTGCTGCCAGGAGTTGAAAGAATGAGTTCAAGCCTCACAGTGGGGTTAGGAAAATAAGAATGACACAGCAAGTGCTGGGAAACAGAACTTTTCACAATAGCAGCCGTGTGGAAACACCCTGAATGTCCTCTCACAGATGAAGGGATAAAAGAGACAGGGTTCCTATCAGTTCAGTTCAGTTGCTCAGTCGTGTCTGACTCTTTGCAACCCCATGAACCTCAGCATGCCAGGCCTCCCTGTCCATCACCGACTGCCAGAGTCTACCCAAACCCACGTCCATTGAGTCGGTGATGCCATCCAACCATTTCATCCTCTGTCGTCCCCGTCTCCTCCTGCCCTCAATCTTTCCCGGCATCAGGGTCTTTTCAGATGAGTCAGCTCTTCACATCAGGTGGCCAAAGTATTGGAGTTTCAGCTTCAACATTAGTCCTTCCAATGAACACCCAGGACTGATCTCCTTTAGAATGGACTGGTTGGAACTCTTTGCAGTCCAAGGGACTCTCTAGAGTCTTCTCCAACACCACAGTTCAAAAGCATCAATTCTTTGGCACTCAGCTTTCTTTATAGTCCAACTCTCACATCCATACATGACCACTGTAAAAACCATAGCCTTGAGTAGACGGACTTTGTTGGCAAAGTAATGTCTCTGCTTTCTAATATACTGTCTAGGTTGGTCATAACTTTCCTTCCAAGGAGTAAGCATCTTTTAATTTCATGGCTGCAGTCACCATCTGCCATGATTTTGGAGCCCCCCCAAATAAAGTCAGCCACTGTTTCCACTGTTTCCCCATCTATTTGCCATGAAATGATGGGACCAGATGCTGCGATCTTAGTTTTCTGAATGTTAAGCTTTAAGCCAACTTTTTCACTCTCCTCTTTCACTTTCATCAAGAGGCTTTTTAGCTCCTCTTCACTTTCTGCCATAAGGGTAGTGTTTGCATATCTGAGGTTATTGATATTTCACCCGGCAATCCTGATTCCAGCTTGTGCTTCATCCAGCCCAGTGTTTCTCATGATGTACTCTGCATAGAAGTTAAATAAGCAGGATGATAATATACAGCCTTGACGTACTCCTTTTCCTATTTGGAACCAGTCTGTTGTTCCATGTCCAGGTCTAACTGTTGCTTCCTGACCTGCATACAGATTTCTCAAGAGGCAGGTCAGGTGGTCTGGTATTCCCATCTCTTTCAGAATTTTCCAGTTTATTGTGATCCACAGAGTCAAAGGCTTTGGCATAGTCAATAATATGCAATGGAATATTATTCAGTCACGAGAAAGAAGGAGATCCTGCATTTTCAACAAGAGGATGAGGCTGGAGGGCATTATGCTAAGTTAATCAAGCTAGTCACAGAAAATCAAACACTGCATCTTCTCACTGATATATGGAAGCTAAAGGTCAAACTCAAACGCAGAGAGTAGAATGGTGGTTTCCAAAGGTGGGTCAAAGGAGAAAAATACAGACATGTTGTGAAAAGTTGCAAAGTTTTAGTTATAAGGTAAGTTCTGGGGATCTAACGTATGGCATGGTGACTCTAGTTATAACATCGTGTTGTATACGTCAACTTTGCTAACAGGGTAAATCTTAAGTGTTCTCACCACAAAAAGAAACAACAGTGGTAACTATGAGGTGATTGATTGATATGTTAATTAGGT
Source organism: Oreotragus oreotragus (assembly GCA_006410675.1). Lineage (NCBI taxonomy): Eukaryota > Metazoa > Chordata > Mammalia > Artiodactyla > Bovidae > Oreotragus > Oreotragus oreotragus. The sequence goes on along the minus strand of SJYX01002136.1, from coordinate 336,213 downwards.
TAATCATGGTACTTATTTCATGAAGAATGTATATATTGAAACAACAAGTTGGACCTAGATGGGTAGGATGGGGGATGTGGGAGAGAGGCCCAAGAAGGAGGGATATATATATACATATAGCTGACTCACTCAGTGGTACAGCAGAAACACAACATTGTAAAGCAATTACACTCCAATTAAAAAAAAAAAGAACTTTAAAAAATATATAAATATTTTCTAAGACAAAAAAAACCCAAGTTGTATACCTTAAATACATACAATGCTTATGTGTCAGTTATTATAACTGCCAATATTTTGGCCATCTGATGCAAAGAGCCGACTCTTTGGAAAAGACCCTGATGCTGGGAAAGATTGAAGGTAACAGGAGAAGGGGATGGCAGAGGATGAGATGGTGAGATAACATCACCAAATCAATGGACATGAATTTGAGCAAACTCCGGGAGACAGTGAAGGACAGGGGAGCCTGGCGTGCTGCAGTCCATGGGGTCTCAAAGAGTCAGAACAGCCTAGAGATTGAACAACAGCAACAGCAAATGTGTCGATTATATGTCAATGAAGATGCTAAATAAATTAATTGATTACGTAGATATGGAGGGTACGTCCCGCCCTTTGAATCTGGACGGGCTAGGCAGAAATGTGGCACCAGGAACACTCTGGCAGCTACTTCCTGCCTCTTGGAGTCCACCCCACGTTGTGAAGAAGCTCAAGCAGGTCTGTGGAGAAGCCCACAAGGATGGAGAGGGACCAGTTTGTCAGCCATACGACTGAGTCGCCTTGAAAGTGGCTCTCCTAACTCCTATCCAGGACCCTGGCTAAAGAGTCCCAGAATAAGCACAAGGTGTTCCCTTCAAACCCTGCCCAAATAGCAAATCTGTGATCAAATAAACTATTGTTGCTTCTTAAGACTGTTTTGGGTTGGTTCATTACACAACCATAACCCACAGAATACCAATAGAGTATATCCATAAATGTAGTTTTAAAATTCAAAAATGAAGAAGTATGTGATTTAGAAACAATGGTAAATATCCACATAAAACCAAAAGAAGGGGAGATGCTTGCCTCAGAGAGCAGTGAAGGAGACAGGAAACTGGTTTTGTTTTATTGCTACAGATCTATCTGATACTTTAAATCACATTAATGTATAACGTGGATAAAAATTAAAGCTAAAACTAAAAAAAAAAAAAAATCCTTTTTTTGTTTCTTTTTCCTTAGCAGGAATGAATATGCAATGGGTTTAAAAGGTTTCTTGTACACTCAGCAACGGGTGTATTAAGCAGTCCATTATTCCAGTAGCCAAGATAAAATTCTCGCTGACAGGAGGGCTGGTATTGCCACTTGGCTGAAATGCTGCCTAAGGTCTTTCTTTTAAAGATTCGGGTAACAGTCTGGGTGGTGGCGAGGCCCAGTTGCCTCACTGGAGCCCCTAGATGCCTTGTTTATTCTGTGTCTGAGCCCAGGCCAGGGCGGTCCCTCAGGTGAGGCTGCCGGCCCAGGGGTGGCGGCTCCACAGAAGAGCTGTGCCTCGGGGGGCCCTGGCTGGAGGAGTTGGTGGGTGAGAGTCATGGACTTCAGGGTTAAATGGAGTTGGGGGGCGGGTGGGTGTGGAAGCAGATAGAGTGGAAGGAGGAAGGTGCCTTCTACAACAAAGAAGGTTCTGGACATGGAGGAGGGTGCTTTCATCACTTGCCCATGACTGAGTTAGTGTGGCAGGATCATCTCTTTGAACCTTGTCTTTTTAGGGGTTTTTATGATTTGAGGGTCTTTGTTGTTTAATATGTAGAAACCCATCTTGGTGGTGGTGGGGAATACATTTAAATACTTTAAAGAAGTTATTGTACTTAACCGGATTCATGAGTTGCATTGCTTCTTTAACATTCTTAAACTGCGCTTCCTCAGTTCTGGAGAGCCGTCAGCCAAACACTGAAAAGGCAACAGATACTGAAGTGCAAAATGAAACATGAAACAAAAACTCTCCTTTAGCATAAATTTACCTTAATAGATTTTCAAACTAACCAAGCTTCTATTGAAATAAAATTGTCCTCATTCTTACGGTGCAAAATCAGAGTGAAATTGGTTTCGGTTCTGAGTTACAAGAGGCTCTTGACTTTCTTAGGCTTTTATTTCCACACATTATATATATCCACGTCCAAACTACCTTGCAGCAGCTCTGGAATGAGCTATTCATATGGAATAGCCCCCATGCTCACCCAGTGTCCTCTTACCTCCCAGGCAGACACCCAGGAAGCTCAGCAACATCCCACGTGGCTCCCCAGGAAAAGAGGACAAAATTAAACTTGTGTTCACTTCCTGTATCCCAGCTGCAGTGGGAACATTCATACCGCTTCTACGGGGTTGGTGGGAGGCCGAAAGGTGAGGTGAGGAGGAGGGTTCAGGGAGCACTTGCCCTAGAAAGGGAGCCTCAATTTCTCCAAATTTCTGGAGTGTGGGGACTTGGGGTAGGGTATCAGTGATCAAAGCCTTCCTATTCCCAGCTGTTGCCCTGCTCTCATCTGAGTGACAGGACTGTCACTACGTCTCAGGGGACATCCTGAGATTGGGTGGGCAGGATGCAGGCTGAAGATATCCCCCCAGGGATCCCCTGGTGCTGCTGTGGGCTCCGCATTGTCCCCTGCTGGCAGTGCCTGCAGTGGGCTGCATGCCAGGGGCTGAAACACAGCCCATAGAGCCCAGGATGGTAAATGGGAACAACGGTAGAAGGTGCTGGGCTCCAGATGAGACCCCACAGGAGCAGGCCTTCTTCCCAGAGAACAGAGAGTGGGACAACCGTCCCCCACAGAGCAGGCTCCATGGAGCTGGCCATCCCCTGGCCCCAGGCATCCATAACNGTAGAAGGTGCTGGGCTCCAGATGAGACCCCACAGGAGCAGGCCTTCTTCCCAGAGAACAGAGAGTGGGACAACCGTCCCCCACAGAGCAGGCTCCATGGAGCTGGCCATCCCCTGGCCCCAGGCATCCATAACCCCAGAGTGCAGGACCAGAGGTGTTATCTCTTACTGCAGAACAGAAGCCATGCTGCCTGCTGCCTGGTCATCCCTGGGCCCCAGCGGAGGGAGCACGACAGCCTCTCATCTCACTCAGGTGACTCAGGTCCCAGGATGAGGGGGGCCAGGTGCTCTGGTGGGAACCTGGACAAGCATTTTTATTTGCTGCAATGACATGTGGTTTGTGTCTGGTCTCAGGTCCTGCCCAGGCACAGGACAAAATTCACAAGAAATCAAGCAGGAGCATAGCTGATGATCACTTAATTTCATCATAAGAAGAACATTCAAAGAGACTGTGCACTCCATACCTGTCATTGTGACTAAAATTAAAAACAGTGACAATACCTGATGGTGGTGTGGATCCAGAGAAACGGTATCCCTCATATGCTGCTGATGGAATTCAAAGTTATGCGGCCACTCTGCTAACAGTTTGGCAGTTCCTCTGTTTTCATTTTTTTCTGGGGGGGTGGGGTGGGGGGTTGTTGGTGGTAGAAATTTCTTAATAGACAAAAACAAAAAACAAAAAACAAAACTACACGTGCACAGCCATATGACCCAGCAATTCCACTCTCGGGCATGCATCCCAAAGAAATGGAAGGAAATGAAATGTTCACAGAAAAACCTGTCCTTGAAGATTTGTGGCAGCTTGAATTAAAACAGGCAAAACTAGATCAGCCTTGACGTCCTTGCACACGAGAATGGCTAAACATGCCCTAAAATCCACTCACCCCCAGACACTGCCCAGTGGCACAAAGGAGCCAGCTGGGATCCTTGCTCTGGTGGATCTCCAGGGAACTAGGCTGAGTGGAAAATGGCAAATGCCAAAGACTGCACGATCCCACTCATGTAACTTACTTGAAGTGACAAAATTCTAGGACAAAAGGACAGGTGTCAGGGTCAGAAGGTGAAGTGGTTAGAAAGGGAGCTTGGAGCTGCTCAGTATCTTGACTGTGGTGTGTTTACATGAACCCACACATGTGATAAGATGTATAGAATCTATACACACACAGGTGAGAATGCATAAAATGGCAGACTCTGAATAGAAATGTGAAAATCTGTGAATTATACCATGAGAGAGAATAGGAGAAAGCATACAAGCATACTGTATTATTTCTTACAACCGCATGTGAATCTATAGTTAGATCAAACATCCAAATTTAAAAAAAAGGGGGGGGGGACTGGGAACTCAAGACTAATAGGGGAATAACAAACCTTTAACCTACATCCTGGTCAAAAGAATCACTCAATTAATTAAGGGCCTTCCCAGGAGTTAGTCCCTTCTGACCTTTAGCCAAGAATTTTCCAAGCACAAGACTATGTGGGGTTTAGAGGCAGCTGTGGGGTGGGGGGCAGAAGCAGGAAGGAGCCCCCAGCGGGCAGGGCCTCCGGAAGCTGGGGGGTAACCTGGCTCAGTGTGGTGAAGGGGTGGGACAGCCGGTCAAGGAGGAGGAACCCGGAAGCTCCGCCTGTGGGGAGGGCGCCAGGGCAGGAGGCTGGGCAGGAAGATGCCAGTGGCCACTGCAGTGTGGCTCGGGGCTGAGGGGGCCCGAGTTGGGAGGGGGCTGCCCAGGTCCACTGGGGTGGGTGAGGCGGGGAGGAAGGGTTTTTTCCTTTGAAAACAATTTCTTAATTGTTATTTTTAAAAAGCACAACTTAGAAGTCCCATCTTAACAATTCTTAAGACACAGTTCAGTGGTGCTAAGTCTGTTCACATGGTTGGCCCCAGACCTCCAGAACTTGGCCATTTTGCAAAACTGAAAGTCTGTATCCATTAAACAACTCCTCAGTTCCCCTTTCCTCTCAGCTACTGGCAGCTGCCATCCAACTTTTCATTTCTAATCATTTGACTGCGTGAGATGCCTTTGTTGTTCACTCACTCAGTCCTGTCTGACTCTTTGTGACCTCATGGACTGTAGCACACCAGGCTTCCCTGTCATTCACTTTCTCCTGGAGCTTGCTCAAGCTCATGTCCACTGAGTCGGTGATGCCATCCAGCCATCTCATCCTCTGTTGCCCCCTTCTCCTCCCACCTTCAATCTTTCCCAGAATCAGGGTCTAGAAAAGACCCTGAGTCAGCTCTTCAGACTAGGTGGCCAAAGCGTTGGAGTTTCAGCTTCAGCATCAGTCCGTCCAATGAAGATTCAGGGTTTATTTCCTTTAGGATGGACTGGTTGGATCTCCTTGCAGTCCAAGGGGCTCCCAAGAGTCTTCTCCAACACCACNTTCTCCTGGAGCTTGCTCAAGCTCATGTCCACTGAGTCGGTGATGCCATCCAGCCATCTCATCCTCTGTTGCCCCCTTCTCCTCCCACCTTCAATCTTTCCCAGAATCAGGGTCTAGAAAAGACCCTGAGTCAGCTCTTCAGACTAGGTGGCCAAAGCGTTGGAGTTTCAGCTTCAGCATCAGTCCGTCCAATGAAGATTCAGGGTTTATTTCCTTTAGGATGGACTGGTTGGATCTCCTTGCAGTCCAAGGGGCTCCCAAGAGTCTTCTCCAACACCACAGTTCAAAAGCATCGATTCTTCAGTGCCCAGCCTTCTTTCTGGTCTAACTCTCACATCCGTATGTGACTATGGGAAAAACCACAGCTTTGACTATATGGACCTTTGTTAGCCAAGTAATGTCTCTACTTGTTAATTCACTGTTTAGGTTTCTCTTAGCTTTTCTTTCAAAGAGCTTACCTGGGATGCCTAAAGGAGTAAAACCACATAGTATTTGTCTTTTTTGACTGGCGTACTTCATTGAAACTTCCCTGATGACTCAGCAGTGAAGAATCCACCTGCCAATGCAGGAGACATGGGATTGATCCCTGAATCAGAAAGATCCCCTCGAACTTACTATGGACAGAGGACCCTGGCAGGAAACACTCCATGGTATGGCAAAAGAGTCAGACACAACTTAGCAACCAAACAAAAACCACCGCAACTGCACCACTGAGCATCATGTCCTCAAAGTTCATCTATGTGATGCTACTGCTAAGTCACTTTAGTCGTGTCCGACTCTGTGTGACCCCACAGACGGCAGCCCACCAGGCTCCCCCATCCCTGGGATTCTCCAGGCAAGAATACTGGAGTGGGTTGCCATTTCCTTCTCCAATGCATGAAAGAGAAAAGTGAAAGTGAAGTCGCTCAGTCTGTCCGACTGTTAGTGACCCCATGGACTGCAGCCCACCAGGCTCCTCCATCCATTGGATTTTCCAGGCGAGAGTACTGGGGTGGGGTGCCATTGCCTTCCCCGCATCCATGTGATAGGAGCTATCAAACTTTCCTTCCATTTGAAGGCAGCGTTATATTCCATTGGGGCTTCCCTGGTGGTGCAGATGGTAAATAATTCACCTGCAACGCAGGAGACCTAGGTTCGACCCTGGGACAAGAAGATCCCCTGGACGAGGGCATGACAATCCACTCCAGTATTCTTGCCTGGAGAATCCCCACGGACAGAGGAGCTTGGCAGGCTACAGACCATACGGTGGAAAAGAGTCAGACAGGACTGAGCAACCAAGCACAATATTCCACTGTCGAGTTATATCATGTTTGGCTCATCCATTTGTCTGCTGTGGATGCTGAGTTGCTTGCACCTCTTGGTTACTGTGAATAACTCTGCTAAAATGTGAGTGTGCAAATACCTCTTCCAGATCCTGATTTCAATTGCTGAAGACACACACCCAGAAGTGGGATTGTTGGATGGGAGAATGCTTTTGAACCCAACCTGGGGTTACCGAAACCTTTTAGCTCCTTATCAGAAGCTGTTCCCGTGAGCGTGTGTGGCCTGTGGAGAGAACAGACTCGCCTCTGCCTTCTGTTTACCTGTTCGATGAAGCAGAGGTCAACTTCAGCTAATGGGGCACTGGGCCCACGCCTGTCGACCCGTTTCAGGCACCTCACACACACACACACACACACACACACACACACACACACACTCACACACACACACACACACACACACACACACACACACACACACAGAGCACTGCAGACCCAGCACTTCAGTAACTGAAGACACAGACAAGGCCCCCAATCTGCTGTCACCTCCAGCCCTGTCCTTCTCCACCCCAGAAGCTGGGCCCAGGCTCCCAGGCGCCCCCACTAGCCCAGTGCCCACACCTCCTGCTCAGGTCAAGTCTGCTGAGGAGCCAAGCAGGGGGCAGGGCAGACAGGCTTCCCCATGGATCTCTGCCTCAGGGCACCAGGGAACTAACCCAGGCCCCTGGCCCGGGCTGTGTGCCTCCAGCCCACCTCCTCAGCACTGGGAACCAAACCAGGCCAAGGCTGAACCTCAGAAAACACTGAACACATGAAGGAAGGAGAGATGGTTCTCCCACAGGACTTGGTGAGCAGAGGGCTGGGAGGAGCCTCGGTCAGGACCCTGAGTGTGTTCTTCAGGCCTAAGACATCTGCACCCTAATCCCCACCTCACCCTGAGGAGACAGCTGGGGACCATCCTGTGAGGGAGGGACCTGAATCCTCAGGACCCTTACTGGCTCAGCCACACCCACCACATCCCCCTGGCAACAGGGCTCAAAGTCATAGGGCAGGTGAGGGGCAGGGTGTGGGCCACCCAGGAAACTGGGAGGGACACAGAGACTTTAATAGCAGAGATTTCAGCCCGGACAGCTAGTACTGACCTGGTACCCGGTGTCCCAGCCTTGCCCAAGACCCAGGGAAAGCCTTGCCCTCCCCAGGTCTCATCCTGACCCTCCGCCATCACACAGCCATGCAGGGGGCCTGCGTGCTGCTGCTGCTGGGCCTGCAGCTACAACTCTCCTTTGGCATCATCCCAGGTAATCACGCAGCTCTCGGTGCCCCCTACTCACAGGGGGTGGCTGGCCCCAGGCTGACCTGACCAACACTCTCCCCGCTTGGGCAGTCGAGGAGGAAGACCCCGCCTTCTGGAACTGCCAGGCAGCCCAGGCCCTCGATGTGGCTAAGAAGCTGCAGCCCATCCAGACAGCTGCCAAGAATGTCATCCTCTTCTTGGGGGATGGTGAGTGCATGAGGCCAGTCCACCCCCTATCCCCCGACAGGCCTGGAACACTGTGATGCCGGCTGACCCAGGCTGGCCCTGGGAACTCGGACCTGAGACACTGTGTACCTTCAGGGATGGGGGTGCCTACGGTGACAGCCACTCGGATCCTAAAGGGGCAGATGAATGGCAAGCTGGGACCTGAGACACCCCTGGCCATGGACCAGTTCCCATATGTGGCTCTGTCCAAGGTAAGGTCAATTGTCCAAGGTAAGGTCTACACTAGAGGGGTGAGTAGGGCCTAAGGAGCAGGGTAGGAGGGAAAGCCCCAGGAGGGTCTGGGGCTGAGATAGGGGCCAGGGCTGTAAGGATGGGCCCAGGGCCTGGGGCAGGAGCTGGGTGTCTACCTCAGCAGAGCTGAAGGCATCTCTGTCCCCAGACATACAACGTGGACAGACAGGTGCCAGACAGTGCAGGCACGGCCACCGCCTACCTGTGTGCGGTCAAGGGCAACTATAAGACCATTGGTGTAAGTGCAGCCGCTCGCTACAACCAGTGCAACACGACACGTGGGAATGAGGTCACGTCTGTGATGAACCGGGCCAAGAAAGCAGGTGGGCTTGGGCGTCAGCTTCCTGGGCAGGGACGGGCTCAGAGATCTCGGTGGCCCACCGTGACCTCTGCCACCCTCAGGCAAGTCAGTGGGAGTGGTGACCACCTCCAGGGTGCAGCACGCCTCCCCAGCCGAGGCCTACGCGCACATGGTGAACCGAAACTGGTACTCAGACGTCGACCTGCCTGCCGATGCCCAGACGAATGGCTGCCAGGACATCGCCACTCAGCTGGTCTACAACATGGACATTGACGTGCGACATGAGGGGCACAGGGCGAGGCGGGGCGGTGGGGGGGTGGGACACTCTCAACACAGTCCCAGGCAACCCACAGCCCTGGAGTCTTGAAGGGTCTCCATGGGTTTGTGGGGGTGAGGAGTTACAGGTGGGGACAGGCCTTTCCCACAGACCTGGTGGGGGAGGTAGGGGCTGTGTGAGAGGAGTAAAGGGCCAGCCGGGCCCCTAACCCACCTGCCCTAATCTGTGACTCCAGGTGATCCTGGGTGGAGGCCGAATGTACATGTTTCCTGAGGGGACCCCAGATCCTGAATACCCATATGATGTCAATCAGACTGGAGTCCGGAAGGACAAGCGGAACCTGGTGCAGGAGTGGCAGGCCAAGCACCAGGTGATGGGAGCTCACAGATGCAGGGGGTACAGCAGGGCCAGGCTTGGGGTGTCGGGCTGAGGCCTGGTTCAGAAAAAGGCCTTCCCTGGCGGCTCAAGAAAAAGGCCTTCCCTGGCGGCTCAGCTGGTAAAGAATCCTCCTGCAATGCAGGAGACCTGGATTCGATTCCTGGGTTGGGAGGATCCCCAGAGAAAGGAATGGCTACCCACTCCAGTATTCTTGCCTGGAGAAGCACCATGGACAGAGGAGCTTGGCAGGCTACAGACCATACGGTGGAAAAGAGTCAGACAGGACTGGGCAGCTAAGCACAATTTTCCATTGTCGAGTTATATCATGCTTTGTTCATCCATTTGTCTGCGTGCATGGTTGAGTGGCTTGCGCCTCTTGCCTACTGTGAGTAATGCTACTAAAATGTGACTGTGCAAATACCTCTTCCAGATCCTGATTTCAATTCTTGGGGATACACACCCAGAAGTGGGATTGTTGGATGGGAGAATGCTTTTGAACCCAACCTGGGGTTACCGAAACCTTTTAGCTCCTTATCAGAAGCTGTTCCCGTGAGCGTGTGTGGCCTGTGGAGAGAACAGCCTCACCTCTCCCTTCCATTTACCTGTTCGATGAAGCATAGGTCAACTTCAGTTAATGGGGCACTGGGCCCACGCCTGTCGACCCGTTTCAGGCACCTCACACACACACACACACACACACACACAGAGCACTGCAGACCCAGCACTTCAGTAACTGAAGACACAGACAAGGCCCCCAATCTGCTGTCACCTCCAGCCCTGTCCTTCTCCACCACAGAATCTGGGCCCAGGCTCCCAGGCGCCCCCACTAGCCCAGTGTCCACACCTCCTGCTCAGGTCAAGTCTGCTGAGGAGCCAAGCAGGGGGCAGGGCAGACAGGCTTCCCCATGGATCTCTGCCTCAGGGCACCAGGGAACTAACCCAGGCCCCTGGCCCGGGCTGTGTGCCTCCAGCCCACCTCCTCAGCACTGGGAACCAAACCAGGCCAAGGCTGAACCTCAGAAAACACTGAACACATGAAGGAAGGAGAGACGGTTCTCCCACAGGACTTGGTGAGCAGAGGGCTGGGAGGAGCCTCGGTCAGGACCCTGAGTGTGTTCTTCAGGCCTAAGACATCTGCACCCTAATCCCCACCTCACCCTGAGGAGACAGCTGGGGACCATCCTGTGAGGGAGGGACCTGAATCCTCAGGACCCTTACTGGCTCAGCCACACCCACCACATCCCCCTGGCAACAGGGCTCAAAGTCATAGGGCAGGTGAGGGGCAGGGTGTGGCCACCCAGGAAACTGGGAGGAACACGGAGACTTTAATAGCAGGGACAAAGTCTATCTAGATTTAAGCCTAGGCAGCCAGTGCTGCAGCCGGCCCCTGGTGCCCCAGCCTTGCCTGAGACCCGGCCTCCCCAGGTCCCATCCTGACCCTCCGCCATCACACAGCCATGCAGGGGGCCTGCGTGCTACTGCTGCTGGGCCTGCGGCTACAGCTCTCCCTCGGCCTCATCCCAGGTAATCAGGCAGCTCCTGGCCCCCCCTCCTCACAGGGGGTGGCCCCAGGCTGACCTGACCTCCACTCTCCCCTTGGGCAGTCGAAGAGGAAGATCCCGCCTTCTGGAACCGCCAGGCAGCCCAGGCCCTCGATGTGGCTAAGAAGCTGCAGCCCATCCAGACAGCCGCCAAGAATGTCATTCTCTTCTTGGGGGATGGTGAGTGCGCTAGGCCAGTCCACTTCTTGTCCCCCCACAACCCTGGAGCCCTGGGCTACCGGCTGACCCAGGCTGGCCCCGGGGACTCAGACCTGACACAGTGTGTACCTTCAGGGATGGGGGTGCCCACGGTGACAGCCACTCGGATCCTAAAGGGGCAGATGGCTGGCAAGCCGGGACCTGAGACACCCCTGGCCATGGACGAGTTCCCCTACCTGGCTCTGTCCAAGGTAAGGGCCAAGTGACCTCAGGGTGGTCTACACCAGAGGGGTTGGTGTGGGCCTAGGGAGAGTGTAGGAGAGGAAGCCCCAAGAGCATTGGGGGCTGAGATAGAGGCCAGGGGCTGGAGGATGGACCCAGGGCCTGGGTCAGGAGCTGGGTGTCTACCTCAGCAGAGCTGAAGGCATCTCTGTCCCCAGACATACAACGTGGACAGACAGGTGCCAGACAGTGCAGGCACGGCCACCGCCTACCTGTGTGGGGTCAAGGGCAACTACAGAACCATTGGTGTAAGTGCAGCCGCTCGCTACAACCAGTGCAACACGACACGTGGGAATGAGGTCACGTCTGTGATGAACCGGGCCAAGAAAGCAGGTGGGCTTGGGCGTCAGCTTCCTGGGCAGGGACGGGCTCAGAGACCTCGGTGGCCCACCGTGACCTCTGCCACCCTCAGGCAAGTCAGTGGGAGTGGTGACCACCACCAGGGTGCAGCACGCCTCCCCAGCCGGGGCCTATGCGCACACGGTGAACCGAAACTGGTACTCAGACGCCGACCTGCCTGCCGATGCCCAGACGAATGGCTGCCAGGACATCGCCACTCAGCTGGTCTACAACATGGACATTGACGTGCGACATGTTGGGCACGGGCCGGGGCGGGGCACAGGTGGTGGGGCACTCAACACAGTCGCAGGCAACCTCCAGCCCTATGGTCTTTCGGGGTCTCCATGGGTTTGTGTGTGTGCATGTGTGCTGGGGTGGCACCATGTAGGAGGTGGGGACAGGCCTTTCCCACAGACCTGGTGGAGGAGGTAGGGGCTGTGTGAGAGGAGTAAAGGGCCAGCCGGGCCCCTAACCCATCTGCCCTAATCTGTGGCTCCAGGTGATCCTGGGTGGAGGCCGAAAGTACATGTTTCCTGAGGGGACCCCAGACCCTGAATACCCATATGATGCCAATCAGAACGGAGTCCGGAAGGACAAGCAGAATCTGGTGCAGGAGTGGCAGGCCAAGCACCAGGTGATGGGAGCTCATGGGTACGGGGTTACAGCGGGGCCGGGCCTGCGGTGTCAGGCTATGGACTGAGGCCCGGTTCTGCCCTCCCAGGGAGCCCAGTATGTGTGGAACCGCACAGCACTCCTTCAGGCGGCCAATGACTCCAATGTAACCCGCCTCATGGGTAACGACTCCACCCACAACCACTGTCCTCCCCGGGAAGGGTGCCACGGGCCACCCCCATCCTCAGCCTGAGGGTCACCACTGCTCTCCTTTCCCACAGGCCTCTTCGAGCCAGCAGACATGAAGTATAATGTTCAGCAAGACCACACCAAGGACCCAACCCTGGAGGAGATGACGGAGGCGGCCCTGCGAGTGCTGAGCAGGAACCCCCGGGGCTTCTACCTCTTTGTGGAGGGTGAGTGGCAGCCCCTTGGGGAACAGAGGCGTGATGAGGGCCATCAGGGCGGGTTTGGTATCTTATATGTGATCTTCTTGCAGGAGGCCGCATTGACCACGGTCACCATGATGGTAAAGCTTATATGGCTCTGACCGAGGCGGTCATGTTTGACAACGCCATCGCCAAGGCAAACGAGCTCACTAGCGAACTGGACACGCTGATCCTTGTCACTGCAGACCACTCCCACGTCTTCTCTTTTGGAGGCTACACACTGCGTGGGACCTCCATTTTCGGTAAGCCCAGGTAGAGTGGCAGGTCCTTGCCCCTAAGTTACGAGGCACAAAGTGCCCTGAGCCAGTTCCCTCATCTGTCAAGTGGGGTAGTAACAGCAACTGCGCTGCATCGCCCTGGTGAGGATTCAGTCACTGAACAGACAAGACCTGCCTGGACTCTGCACACAGGAGGCACCGCAAAGGCTGGGGTCAGTGTGATCACGGGGCCCCCTCTTCCCTGAAGGTCTGGCCCCCAGCAAGGCTTTAGACAGCAAGTCCTACACCTCCATCCTCTATGGCAATGGCCCTGGCTACGCGCTTGTCGGGGGCTCCAGGCCCGATGTTAATGACAGCACAAGCGGTAAGTGTAGTGGGTGGGGCGCTGGGAGGTGGGGAAACTCTAGGGAGGGGAAGGCTGCCTCCCTTGTCACATTAACTCCCCACCTTCTGGCCAGAGGACCCCTCGTACCGGCAGCAGGCGGCTGTGCTCCTGGCTAGCGAGACCCACGGGGGCGAAGACGTGGCGGTGTTTGCGCGCGGCCCGCAGGCGCACCTGGTGCACGGCGTGCAGGAGGAGACCTTCGTGGCGCACGTCATGGCCTTTGCGGGCTGCGTGGAGCCCTACACCGACTGCAATCTGCCAGCCCCCGCCGGCGTCTCCGACGCCGCGCACCTGGCGGCCAGCCCGCCTTCACTGGCGCTGCTGGCCGGGGCGATGCCGCTGCTGCTGGCGCCCACCTTGTACTAACCGCTACCAGTTCCAGGTCTCGGGATTTCCCACTCTGCTGCCCAAAACCTCCCAGCGCGGGCCCTACCGGAGCTACCACTTCGGAGTCCCCACCCCGAAGTCCTGTCCTAGCGGCCACTCCCGGAGACCCGACCAGGTCCCCCCACCAGGGCTTCACCTCCCAGCAGGGAAGGGTTCACCTTCCAGCACTGAAGGAGCCTCAGCTCACAGCACTTCATCGCCCAGCCCAGCCCGAAGGCTGAGGCCCTGATTTCCCTGTGACACCCGTAGACCCACTGTCCGACCCCAACTTCGGTGGCTTGGGATTTTGTGTTCTGCCACCCCGAACCCCAGTAAGGGGGCTCGGACCATCCAGACTCCCCCCACTGCCCACAGCCCCACTTGAGGACCAGGCTGGCACTGTCCCCGGGGTCCCAGGCCCGGCTGGAACCCGCACCTTGCCTTTAGAAGACCCCGGGACTCTAGGGTTTCCGGGAGGCGTGGCAACTGATGAGGCGTGGTACTCGAGGAGGCGTGGCTCCTGGGGAGCTACGGCTTCCGGTCCTCCAGGAACCCACTTTGTGGGCACCTCGCCGGCCACGGAGATGTCACGGAGATGTCTGGGGTCAGGAGCCCCGGGGGACCCTGGACAGAGTCCTCAGCGGCCCCTCCTAGGAACCCAGGGTACCATTACAGAGAGGAGACAGCGACACAGAGGAGAGGACACTTGTCCCAGGTCCCTCAGCTGCTGTGAGGGCGGCCTGATGCCCCTTCCGGACTGGGGCATCCCAGTAGCAGCAGGGGAGCTGGGGGTGGGGACACAGGCCCGGCCCTCCTGGGAGGGAGGAAGCACCCCTCAAATAAACTGTTCTAAGTATGATACAGGAGTGATACATGTGTGAAGAGAAGCTGGTCGGGGCACAGAGTGTGTGTCTGGGTGAGAGGGTGGTGATTCACATCAGGAGGTCAGCGAGGGGCTGATGAAGGGCTGACATTGAGCAAAGACCAAAGGCAGCACAGAAGAACGGGGGTGCAGGACTGGGTGTGGTCAGCAGGGGGACCGAGCCGGGCGGGTCAAGAGGGTCAAAGCTGCGGGAACGGGAGGATGGGGGAGCAGCTGGAATTTCATCCAGAGTGTGGGAACGGGGTGGAAGGCTGTGAGCAGGGACATAACGGGACCGGAAGACTCTAGAAAATATCCTGCTGACCTCTGAGAAGATAAGACTATTCTGTTTCTTTTTCTGTTGTTGGGGTGTAGGTGGGAACTGGGAAACCAGAGAGGAAGTACAGGCTCCTAACATTTCTGACCTCTGTCTGAAAATATTCAGGAGCACCCACTCCGATATAATTTCAGGAGCACCCACTCTGATATAAAAACACTGAGTATGTGAAAGTGAAAGTGTTAGTCACTCACTTGTGTCTTCCTCTTTTTCGACCCCATGGACTGTAGCCTGCCAGGCTCCTCTGTCCATGGGATTCTCCAGTCAAGAAAACTAGAGTGGGTTGCCATTTCCTGCTCCAGGGGATCTTCCCTACCCATGGTTTGAACCCTGGTCTCTTGCATTGCAGGCAGATTCTTTACTGTCTGAGTCATGTAACCCACCCCACAGACACATTCCAAAGAATTTTATAGGATTGAAGACAGCCATATTTTCCAATACACTTTACAAAACTACAAATTTCTTTGTACTTTTACAAAGTTGCAGGGAAAGCATTTTGCCCTCACTAGAAATGTTAGTATGACTGAATGTGCTTTCTTATTTACTAAAATTTTGATTTCGCACTGTAAAACATCAATCTGAAGGCCAGGCTTTCAGGACAGTTTGCTTCAACTCTGGTTTTTAGTGACTGTCACAA
Organism: Oreotragus oreotragus; assembly: GCA_006410675.1. Classification (NCBI taxonomy): domain Eukaryota; kingdom Metazoa; phylum Chordata; class Mammalia; order Artiodactyla; family Bovidae; genus Oreotragus; species Oreotragus oreotragus. The sequence continues at coordinate 320,813 of SJYX01002136.1, read as the reverse complement.
ACTATGGAGCTGAATGGAAGGAGGGCCTTACTAAATTATTGGACTGGTTTTTACACTCTACCCACCAACTGTGCAAAGGCATTTTGTTACCATGCAGCTTGTGTGGTTCAACCTTCTCTGTTGTCAGTTAGCTGGTCCAAAAAACCAAAGGGAAAGAGCTACTTGTTTATGTTTCAAAAATGGGTTCAAATCCCAAGGGAACTCTTCATTTTCAAACCACAAGTTTTAAAAACAGATTATTCTGGAATTCGTGGTGATGGTCATACAACTTTGAATATTCAAAAAAAAACTGCAGAAAAGTACACTTGAAAAAGGTGAGTTTTATGCTACATAAATGAAACCTAACTTACAAAAACAGTTCTGTTTTCAAGCTTTTAAAAAGTATGTAGGTCCAAGTGTTGGCACAAAATCATGTCCATGGACACATTTTCAAGCATCAGTTCTAAAATCTTTACCATGAAGGAGCAGATGCAGAGAAAGTATACTTATTTTTTTCAAGCTTTTTTATTTTAGTGCTAGTTTCTGATAAAATAAATTTTTACCCATCAGGTGTGGGGAACTCATTCTGTCTTACATGAGTTCACTTGATTTTTGGCCTATCAAACATACTTTGTACATCTAATTTAAGTCTTAAGAAAAGGGCACATTAAGTAGGCATAAAGAATGTCCAAGTTTAAAAAAATTAAAAATTCCTCCCTTTCTGGGGCACCAATCCTGGTCCAACCCTCTGACTCCCTCCCCAGCTGCCAAGGCCATACTGACTCTCTTTATGTGCAGATCTGATTTTTTTTTTTTTTTTTAACCTTGAAGGAATGTATCCATGACTTGTTTTATTTCTTTGTTCTGACAATATGTAAAACTGTGCTGAAATCCATGCTTCTCCAGAGCAGTTTCTTCCAGTTTCTTCCAGATAGCAGGCTGTCTTCCAGGTTATAGTCCTCAGTTTGGCTCAAATAAAACTCTTTACAATTCCTATTAACATTATGGATTGTTTGTAGATTATTTTCGTCAACATGTTTGTCACCTAGAGAAATATCAGCACGTTGACTTTTAAGAAGGAAGGGGAGTCAGGAAGAAAGAGGGCAGAAGGACTCATGCCAGCCCCCTCCAATACCTTGACATAAAGATGGCTCATTCTGTGGGGTTAATCTGGAACGTTCTCAAAGTCACACTCAATCCCATTACCAAGACTATCATGAAGCTTCTCCCTTACTCGGACAATCTTGGTTTTAGAAAGTGAACACGATGGATGGCTCCTATTGCATTTTATGTGCTCTCGAAGCTTCTAGTTCTTTCCTGCAATGGTTTGACCAGAGATGGCCTATGCAGGTTCTGCTGCCTCTGCAGCTTTTATCATCCAGAATTGTTTTTGTTTTTTTTTCCTTTAAATCCTTCCCAACTCTTTTCTCCGCCATCCTACGTGTGGTTGAATTTGCACCTCACCACATCTTCTCACAAGACTTTCAGTCTCAAGAGATTCCTGGTCAAGATACAAAAGCAGAGTCATCCCATTCTCAATGGATTCAAATGAAAACTGGCAATAAAATCAGGTACACCTCCAAGAGAAGACATTGGAGGAGAACCAAGCTGGATCTACAAGAAGCCTCGCACAGGAAGTGCACACATTTATACTGTGTTAAGGCCTGACTCGTTTGAGAAGACCCTGATGCTGGGGAAGATTGAGAGCAGGAGGAGAGGGGACGACAGAGAATGAGATGGTTGGATGGCATCACTGACTCAATGGACTTGGGTTTGGGTGGACTCCGGGAGTTAGTGATGGACAGGGAGGCCTGGTGTGCTGCGGTTCATGGGGTCTCAGAGTCGGACACGACTGAGCAACTGAACTAAACTGAAGGTCACCTGTACACATCAACCAACCAAATCACAATAGTGAGACCATCACTGCTGTCTGAACAGCTCATGGGAGAGACAGGATGCTTGGCTCCTGATGTTTGCTCTTCCCTCACTAGCATTCTATGCGGCTCAGGAATAAATAAGTGAAAGCTTTGTCGGAAAAAAATCCTTCCCATTAGCTGTTCCATCAATGGATGCACTTGCACTGTTTTCCCCACATGACATTGTTTTTTATTAAACAAAGTATGAACTGTTGGAAACAAATCTTTCCTTTCGTGGATCACACACACACACAAAGTGGTTTGTGTATTTCATTATAGGAACAGAATCCAGCAAATACCTTAAGCTGAAATGCGTAGAAACATCTGTACTTTCAGCCAACTGACTGTATAGCAAACCTCCCACACTGGGTAATTTGCTCTAACACTTCTTCAATCTACAGCAATGTTTTCTCTACGTCTTCCAGAGGTATTTGCTGACAAAGAAATGCCTTTCGGTTTTTCGACAGATCATTTTCTGTTCATTGTTTCTGCCATTTTTACTGCAGCAGAAAGAATAAATGTTTGCCTGGTGGTAGGTGTTTTTCGTCTTGTGCTATTACACAAGAAACTTTAAAAGAGCCTTCCAAATATTTATCATTGCTTAGGGAAATATCAAAAAGTACTAGGTAGAACAGTACATCACTTTAAACATCACGGGGAAAAAACTGTTGGGGGGGATGTCGTCATGTCCCGAGAGCTAAGGTTTTAAATGCCTTGCAAACCAGGGAGGTTCATGCTGTTATTGAGACTATCTCAAGGTGCCCCCAGAGCAAATCAATGATGATGGAGGTGGGGTGCTTCAAACAATTTGGTTTTGTTTAATGTTTTATGTTTGGGGCTGACTTCCCGTCAGCTCTGTACCGTGGGTGATGAGCATGTGTCAGGAGGGAGGAAGTGGCAACTACTTAACCTGGTATGGATTACAGGTATTATTTGCAGTCTCTTTACAAGAAATTTTTGTAAGCCCACTTGATTGCTTGGGAGGAATCATTTGTTTAAAACTACAATAGATCATACAATCTATAGATCTACTTAGCTAGACGCACTCAACTTACTCAGTCTCAATCCACCAGAAGTGAGCAAATGAGGAAGGAACACTGCGTCAGCCCCCTGCCTGCAGTGCCCACATTCTCTTCCCAGGACACCTGACAGCCATGCTGGAGGGTGGGTGCCTGGTCAAATCCATTGCAGACAGAGAAGAGATAGAGAACTTTTTTTGACTGCACAGCATGTAGGATCTTAGTTCCCCAACCAGGAATCAAACCTGTGCCCCGTGTAGTGGAAATGCAGAGTCCTAACCACTGGCCTGCCAGGGAAGTCCCCAAACAGAAAATTCTATTTGAGCCAAGTGGAGATTATAGCCAAGTAGGAAGTCTTTCCGAAAACTCCAAGGACTGCTCCCACACATTTTTGAAATAAAGGATCATGCATTAAGAGGAGACAGCCATATTTTACACTAAGTTCACCTAAAAATACAGAGTCCAGACAAGCATATACATAGTGAGCAACAGGTCCCAGAACCCCTTATGGGATTGGGAAAGAAATGTAACATACTAAGGAGTTACGCTGCCTGTGTCAGAAAAAATGAAAAACAACACTGATCTTCATGATAGAGCAGGCACTCACAGCTTCAAGAAGGTCGGCTTCATGTATAATGCAGGGGCAGGCTGCACACTAGGGAGGGCCCACTATGGGCAGGGAGTGCGTTATGCTTAGATTGCCTTGTCCTGCCCCGGACATAAATTTTACTCCATCAGGATGAAGGTTCCAGGATGGAGTGAAAGTGAAAGTTGCTCAGTCATGTCTGACTCTCTGCAACCCCATGGACTATACCGTCCATGGAATTCTCCAGGCCAGAATACTGGAGTGGGTAGCCTTTCCCTTCTCCAGGGGTTCTTCCAAACCCAGGGATTGAACCCAGGTCTCCTGCATTGCAGGCAGATTCTTTACCAGCTGAACCATCAGGGAAACCAGGGCTGACGGCCCAGGTTTGTGGCAAGGCTGGAATGAGATAAAGCCTGGGAGAGCTGGACACACATTAGGCACTCTGATATCCCTTCAACCAACCAGTTGAGATCTGAGTGGGAGACCAGTCATCCCTGGGCTCCAGACAGAACTCTCTCTTTGAAAAAAAAAAAAAAAATTATTTGACTGTTTGGAGTTGGCTCTTACAGTATGGGCTCAATAGTTGCAGGATGTGGGCTTAGTTGCTCCTCAGCAGCAAATGGGATCTTAGTTCTCCAACCACGGATCAAACCTACATTCCTTGCACTGCAAAGTGATTCTTAACCACTGGGCCACAAGAGAAGTCCCCCAGACAGGACTCTTAGGACCAACAATTCCTGATGACTACAGGTGCATCACTCCCCGCAGAGTTCAGACTGGGCTCTAGGGGGCGCCCCAGGTTCAGTCCCAGCCAAACCTGTATCCCTGTTTTCTGGAGTCCCTCCTTCCCCACATCCCACCTCAACCCCTGGTCCCTGAACCAAGCCCAGCAGGGCTCTGGTAACCACACAGGATGCTTCCTGATGAGTAGGCACAGGTGCTGCCTGGAAACCTCGGGAGACTTCAGACGAGATGACCTTCATCCTGACCTTGCAGCCGATGCTGCCATCTGAGGCTGTGAACTCCCCTGCTTCCAGACACAGGTCTCCCCACCTGCTCAGTGTCTGCATGACCAGGCGTTGTTCCTTCTAGGATGCCTCCCCCATCCCTGTCTCCAGTAGGGGTGGGGTTGGTGGTCCAGAGACCTGCAGGAAGCTGAGTCATATTCTTAGTCACACCCTCTGATTTAAAGTGATCCAGGGCCTGCTTCCTCCAGGTGAACAGAGCTTCAGGATCGCTCCTGCATACACGCCAGGCCACAGCCCAGAATCCCCTTGACACCCCCTTGCCACCAGGGATGCTCAATCTGTGCCAACGTGCCTGGCATGGTGCCCGGGAGCCAGTTGTGTGTCTCTGGAGCCTCCCCTCAGGGACGAAACAGCTGCCCCACCATCCAGATGTTGAGGCTGCCATCCACCTCAGTAGGGAGTATCCAGCTCTTTGAGGGTTCTAGCCCTTTCCCCCTTTTATGTCCCCAGTAAGAAGTGCCTTTACTGGTCATAAACACACAATGGAACTCTATTTGTAAGAATTAAAGACATGTCACTCATTTATTGGTGAGATAACTAGAAAAGCTCATCAGATGTCCCAGTTCCTGGTCATCAGCAGCAGGGCACCCCTTCCGCCCCCACCCCACCCAGGGCTCCTTGAGCGACCGATAGGAAAGTCGTCGCCTTCACACCTCTGTCAGTGGTGACCACCATGGTCTGGTCCCATGGGAATCCAGGAGGGTTTTTTTAATTATTATTTACACAAAGTAGACCAGGAGAGACGCGGCTTTGCAGCACTACGGGACTGCGGCTCGGGGATCTGAGCTGCCTGCTGCCCAGTGAACTGGCCTGAGCGGCAGCCAGAGGCTCACAGGTCCAGGCCCAGCTGAGGTCGGGGAGCGGGGGGGGGGGACCGGGGGCAGGCGCCATGTCCTTTTCCTCTGACCTGGTGAGCTCATGCTGGCCCGCAGCCCGGCTGCAGGGCTGCTCAGAGGGCTGGACCTGAGGGATGGGCGGTGTGTCCCCGCAGCCCCTGCAGTGGGTGCCCCCACCCTGTGCAGGAGGCAGGGAGTGTGAGGAGGAGGGGGGAATCCATGGGCCTGGCTGGGCCGGGCCCTCATTGAGGACCATGGGCCACAGGGCAGAGAGGGACTAAAGAACACCCCCATACTAGTGTGGGGGGACATGGTCAGTGGAACCTGAGGGTTGGTGCCTCAAGGGTGGCCTGTAACAGAGTGAGGGCTGAGAACCCCACCAGGGCCGGCAAGAGGCCCCAGATGAGCCACAAGCCATGTCCCGTGAACACAAAAGTTGGTGTTAGGTCTGCAGGGTTAGGAGCTTGGGGTCCCCTTGACCACACAAGGCTGAGACTCACCAGGGGTGGAGGCCTGATCCCACGATAGCTCTGCAGGACAGGACAGGTTGCAGCTAGCTTTCCCAAAGGCGAGGGGGCCTCGGGACGTGGTATCCCAGCCCACAGTGGTTTTCGAGGTGAGGACATCCGCCCTACCCAGCCTCAGGGTGAAGTCCACGCTCCCAGAGTCCTGCTCAGCCACATGCTGTCCAAATTTGGGGTCTCCTTCAGGAAAATGGAGCCTGCAGAGCAAGGACTTCTAGGGGGAAGATGGGCTGAGAGTCATACTGTTCTGAAACCTTCAATAATCCCATGAAGGAATTATAAATAGCGTGCTCGGAGGCCTGCATTTTTCTGTAAAATGTTCCCAAGAACCGCCTCATGTGGTTACCTGCTGTGCAGTGACAGGTACCCTGGAGGCTGCCTGGCTCCAAAGCGGAAAATGTCTCCGTTATCCAGGAGCCCTCTGGGACCCCCGCAGGCTGGGGCAGGGACTGAGGTGTCATGTGACTCCTTGCAAGTCAGCAAGGGAAATGCCATTGTCTCTTTGTGTCCCCATGGACTGTAGCCTGCCAGGTTCCTCCGTTCATGGGATTTTTCAGGCAAGAATACTGGAGTGGGTTGCCATTTCCTTCTCCAGATCTTCTTGACCCAGGGATTGAACCCAGGTCTCCCACATTATAGGCAGACTCTTTACCATCTGAGCCACTGGGGAAGTCCAAGGAGTGGGAGACGGCACAATTCACTCCCTTCTACAGTCTCCCCTCAGACGTGGGGTTGGCGGCTGGAGGATACAACTGTCCTGCTCAGCAATGACCCCTCTAGATTCAAGTCCAAGCTCCTACACAGGTGGACAGGGGAGACAGAGGAGGAGGCTGGACTCTGGAGCTCTGTGCTCTGCCCTGTTCTGTCTTGTCCTCTGGCAGGCTGGCCCAGGGGTGGCCTCTGGAGCCCAGCACTCAGCCCCTGGACAGGCCTGGAGCTGGCAAGGGGACCGGGAAATTGCTCTTTTTATTGTACCGAAGGAAAGTGGGCTCCTCAACACAGTTTAGGGGAGGGGTGAGATGCCCTGAGGGCTTCCCAGGTGGCACTAGTGGTAAAGACCCCACCTGCCAACGCAAGAGACAGAAGAGACACGAGTTCGATCCCTAGGTCGGAAAGAGCCCTAGCGGAGGGCATGGCAACCCACTCCAGTATTCATGCTTGGAGAACCCCATGGACAGAGGAGCCTGGTGAGCTGTGGTCCATAGGGTCGCAAAGAGTCGGACACCACTGAAGTGACTTAGCACGCACACACGCAAGGTGCCCTGAAGGTGAAAGGAGGAGGCAGCGAAAGGGGCCCTCCAGCAACCAGCCCTTTCATGAGGTCTCTGACTCCACCTGCTCGCTGGGGAGGGAAGGATTCAGGGTACTGCCCAACATGGGGTTACGGAGGTGGGGACGTGAGGAGGAACCCAACCCCCTGAGAACCCTGCAGAGGTATTTGCTCATGGAGAACACTGGGATTCCTAGCATGTCTGGAACACGGGCTCTAGCCATTTAAAAATATTGCTTCTAGGGCTCCTCACGGGCTGGGGAGCTTGGGGTCCCTGGGGTGCTGGACATCTGGGTCTGCATACAAGCAACCACACAGGTGGCAGAAACTTGAATGTGGGCTCCACTGAACTTGTTGGAAAGGCCGGCGGGGGGGCCAGGGCTGCTCGGGGACACCTCAATGGCCCTGAGGACTCAGCTTGGGGCTCACTGCTGGGGCCGCAGCTGTGCAATCTTGGGTGGTAGAGGGGCCCACATCCCGCCAGCACAGGTGGGCCTGCCCCTCACCCACAGCCCCGCATCCACCGGTGATGCCCCTGGGCCTGGAGAGGATGAGACGCTGGCCAAGGTCAGGCAGGAGTGACCCCCGGGGCTCAAGGCTGGGCCTCAAAGCTGCGGAGAGCAGAACTGTGAGGCCCGACACACGAAGGCACACAGGTGGGTGCCTGGAAGCTTCAGCGCAGTTGTAAACCATCCTTCAGCTCCTTTATTTCCCTGCTGTTACACGCTTAGTTGCAGATTGCTTTCTGTCATCCCAATGAGCTCTGCTCAGAGGATCCCTGCTGTGGGCCAAGCCGTCCTCCTCCTCGGGGAGGGATGGAGCCAGCCTTGCAACAAGCTGCCCCGCGGCGACTTCTAGAATTGCTGCACAACCAGAAGGACCTTCACCACGGCGTTTGAGCCCCTCAGCCAACACAAGGGAAACTGAGGTCGAGTGGGCAGCTGTGCTGAGCTGGCTCAGCATCACGGCCAGTGGATCCTCAGCTGGACTGCAGGCACAGGGCCTAGTGGAGAGTGAAGTGGCCGCCTCTATGCTGTGTGCTCGGTTTCCTAACAGAGCTCATCGAGGGGAGATGCTGAGGGTGGGATGGACATCTGGAGCTTGAGAGGATCCAGCAACCAAGACGCGTCCATCAGCCGACACAAGCAGCGTGACCCTGGGCAGGCATGTGACTCCCCTCAGTTTCCCTGTCTGTAAAAGGGGCTGCCTCTGTTCTCCGTCCACTGCACTGGGTTGCAATAAGGATGCTCTCAGGATCTGTCCGGAAAGGCAGTCTGAGAACCAGTAGGTGACACCCACGTCACCACTGTGCCCTGCAGGGCCATCCTGTAGCTCTGAGGTCCTTGGCTATCTAAGTTTCATGGTCCCTAAGGGCTAGGGTGGGGGTGTGGGGGTGGGCATCCCAATGCAGGAGATGTAAGAGCCATGGGTTCAATCCCTGGGTCAAGAAGATCCCCTGAAGGAAGGCATGGCAACCCACTGCAGTATTCTTGCCTGGAGAATTCCATGGCCAGAGGAGCCTGGTGGGCTACAATCCATGGGGTTGCAGAGTAGGACATGACTGAAGCAACTTAGCACAAGGGCAGGGATGCTATCCTCGGGATGCCCTTGACTTGTGATCCCTCTGACCTCTGGTCTCCCTCCGTCCTCCTAGAAAGGTGCAAGGAGCCTGCAGCCCCAAGTAGCAGTGACGTCACCGCTGTGAGCCCAGCAGGAATCCTTCAGGTTGAGGGAGACTCCAGTGGCTTCATGGCCTGCTGTCCACAACCCTGCCAGGAGGGTGGGTGGTGCCCCCCGGGACACAGCTGGGCATGAGGGCCCTGGCCAGCAGCTGAGACCCTCAGGCTTCCCAGCTTCCAACTTGGGACCAGCCTGAAGGCCAGGAACCCTGTATCCTATTCCAGGGGCCCACCTTCCCCTACAAGCCCAACCCTACTGGCCCCCTCAGCTGGGTACAGACGGGAAGGGGAGGAACTTGGCCCCAGGAGTGCCTGGGCTTCATGGCACTTCCTGTTGGAGTCCCACCCCACTGGCCCTGCTAGCCCCAAAGGCCTCCCCTGTGCCAGCTGGGATACAGGAAGGATTGGTCTTGGGTGGAACTGGGCCACTCAGGGAGCCGGAGGCAGCGCAAAAGGGGGTGCCTGAGGATCTAATTTCGAACCAGGATCCCAGGCCAGAGGGAGGGGGTGAGGCATGGGACCAGGAGGTGGGGGGCAGGTCGAGACAGGGAGCTAGACAGTCTCTGCCTTCACTCCCCAAAGGACATGGCATGCACATGCTCAGCCCAGGGGGAAAGAGGCTTCCAGAGGAAACCAAGGAAGATCCATAAACACAGCACCTCTAAGGAGCTCTGAATATGAGGGCCCCCTCACCACTACCACAACCCCCACCACCCCGACAGGCAGCTCCCAGCAGGGCTCTGTGCTCTGGGCTGACGCCTGCGGCCTCTGTGTGTGCAGAGCCCTGCCCCTCGGGAACTTGGCCACTCCCCCGTCTATGGGGTCCCCTCTTCACTCCTGCCTCTTCTCTGTGGACCCCCCTGCACCCTCCGCTGTGGCTCAGTCTGTGGCGGGTGTGCCTTCCGTCTTCCCCTCCCTGAGGCTCAGATAACACAGACTTTCTGAGAGCCTGTCAAGGCTGAGAGGTGGACGGACATTCTCTGAGCATAAAGACAGGAGGTGGACTGACAAGCGGTTAACCTCTGCAGTGGGAGACAGGTTAGGCACGCACACCAGGAAGGGCCCCGGGAGCGGCTGCCCTCTCTAGGCCACCCCGGATGTACCAGAAACAGGCCCGGAGGAGGAAGGGCAGCCAGCCTCATCATTGCAGACCCCTGGGACCCCTCAAGGGGGCTCCTCCCTCCCCTTGCCCTCCTGTCCAAGACAGAGCAGCACATCTCCTCCCCTCCCCCGATAGCCACACCCAGGCCTCCCCCCACCGCGTCCCCCATCCCCCACCACTCCCTTCTGTCTCCCTTCCCAGGAGCTCCTGCCCCAGGCTGGAGGGGACGCCCTCAGCTCGCGGGTCATGTCCTCTTTCTCCAAGGAGATGAGCCAAAGCTTGGCCTGGGCTCCATGACTGGCTGGGGACACTGCAGAAACTCCTGCAGGGGTGAGCGGGGGACCACTCTGGACACCCAGGAGAAGTCAGGCCCGAATCATGCTGGGGTGGAGGTCACTGGGCACGGCCTTCTGGCCCCCATAAGGCTAGTCCAGGGACCTTGGCAAGACTTTGAGGTGGGGGGGCAGACTGGGTGAAAGTGTAAAAGTGAAAGTGAAAGTTGCTCAGTCGGGTCCGACTCTTTGTGACCCCATGGAATATACAGTCTGTGGAATTCTCCAGGCCAGAATCATGGAGTGGGCAGCCCTTTCCTTCTCCAGGGGGTCTTCCCAACTCAGGAATCAAACTCAGGTATCCCACATTGCAGGCGGATTCTTTACCAACTGAGCTATCAGGGAAGACCCAGAGTGGATGGTTGGTGGGAAAGACAAGAGCCGGGGAGGTGGGACAGAGTCGGCCCAGCTGAGGCCACCAGGAGGGGACAAGAAGGTCTTCTTTAGGTCCCATTCCATTAAGGTAAGGAGTTCATCCAATCCCACCTGCTCCGGGGGCCCCTGAGGAGGCCGAGGCAACAGCAGAGCAGCTTTATTGACCAGACTCAGCAGCAGGAACACAGTGAAGGTGGGGGCCCTGGACAGTGCAAACTGGTGGAAGCTCTGGCTCCCAAGAGCCCAGTCTGGGGACCTTAGAGTCTCTGCCCCACGCTCTCCTGGAGCCCAGCCTCAGCCCTGCTCTGGGATTCTCCTGGAGTGGGAGACAGCAGGGCGGTGTGGAGTCCCAAAAGGGCTGGGGAGGCGAGGACAAGGCAGGTGGGGGGGCGCCCGAGTGGACCAGAGCCGGGTCCATGCCTGCCCCGGCAGCTGGCGGGAGGCGGTTCGTGCAGGGAGGGAGGGGGACGCAGGTGGGCGGCCAGGCTCACCACACAGAGCACTTGTGGGCAGGGTTCATGGGTGAGTCCTTGGGGCAATGGAAGGCCCGGCCGAACTCCTCAAACTGGGACACGCTGCCCAGCACCCTAGGGAGAGACCCACAGACTGTAGGTCCCAGGGACCACCAGACCCCAGCTGTCCTTTCTTACCCCACCACGCCACCCTTCGCGCTCCCCCACGCCCCCCACCCCACCGACACAAGGAGGGGATGAGGCCCAGGCAGCCAGGGGGGCAGACCTGTAGTGCTCAGGTGCGTGCTTGTCGGTCAGCACCTGCAGGTAGATGGACTGCGACCGCCGCTTGATGCACCAGTTCTGGGGCCAGATGGGGGAGTGGAGGGGAGCAGCAGGGATGTGAGGCCAGGAGTGCACGGACCAGCCTGTACAATCACTCCTTCTGCACAATAGGTCCTCATCCCCCATCACAGCCCGGGGGGGATGGGCATTGACTCTGAGGAGTGGCCCATGGGAGACAGGCTGGAAGCTGACCCAAACCCCACCGGCCCCCACCCAGCCCACCTGGGCAAAGGCGATGAAGAAGAGCTGGTTGTGCGTATACTTGAGCCGGTGCAGCGGGTGCTCAGGGCCGTGCTCACGCACCCACTTCTGATACGCCTGGGGGCGCAGAGCATGAAGCTGGGGTGCCCGTGCGGGGCCACCTGGAACCCTCCACCCAGCCAGCCGGTCACCCACCCCAGCTCCACACATCACCCACCAAGCTGAGCCCTCGGGTCTCTAACTTCTTCCCTCTCCAGAAGGCTAAGACCAGGCAGGGGCCACCTCCTCCAGGCAGCCCTCTTTGCTTTCCCAGAAGTTGATGGACTTAGGAGGCCCTCTGCCCAGCACAGCACCTTCCCCTCCAAGACCAACAGGACGGGGTCAGGGGGGAGGGGTGACGAGGTCTCTAGCCCAGTCCTCAGGGTTCCCTAGCCCTCCCCGCAGGGGTGGAGGGCATGGCGGGGGGGCTCACATAGTAGGCAAGCTTGAGGCCGCCCATGTCTGCAATGTTCTCTCCAAGCGTGTGCTTCCCATTCACCTGGCGAGAAGCAAAGAGGCTGGAGGCTGCCCAGGCCTTTTGGCCTCCCTGGGCCCTGTCCTCGCCCCACCTTCCCTTTCCCAGAAACTCTGGGTAGGGCTCCCCCACCTTGGGCCCCACGTGCGTGTGCGTCTGTGCGAACTCACGCACGCACCCAAGTCAACGTGCACCCGGACCCTGGCGGGTGTGTAGGGACCGGGGTCCCAGGTTTGTGCAGGGCCAGGAGTGTGCCAAAGGGTGTGCACACGCCTAGTCTGTGCTGGCCAGGCCCGCCTGAGGGACCCCAGGGACACTGGGGCGGGGGCCTCACCCGCTGGTTGTAGACGGTGAAGTTGTCGTAGAGGTGGACAATGCACTCGGCCTTGCGCAGGAAGCGGCTGTAGGAGGCCTCGGTCCACCAGTGCAGCAGGTTGCCTGACCGGTCATAGTGGCCTCCTGTGGGCAGCAGGCGGGGCAGGCTGAGGCTCCCTGTTTATTTACTCGCCAGCCAGCAGGCATGGGGCAGCTGCGGGGCCTCAATTAGTCCTCACCACCCTGCCTCCCCAACCCCCTGCCACTGCCTGTCCCCAACCCCCTCAGGCTGCCTGCAGGCCTCACCCCAGTCATCGTAGCCATGAGTCAGCTCGTGCCCGATGATGGTGCCGATGCCCCCGTAGTTCAGAGACCTGGGCCGGGGCAGCAGTGTCAGGCCCCAGCCTCGCCCTCCCTCTGAGAGCCCCACTGGGCTGCTGCCCCGGTGGCCTCAGGAGGCCGTGGCCAGGCCATGAGGTAGCCCAGGAGGGCCTGTGTCTCCACTGTAGCAGGACTCTCATGCCTCCAGCTTCCTTGTGGGGTATGTGAAAGGGGCCAGTGATACCTGCAAGCTCTTTTAGGAAATAACATCTAACAGATTTCAGCAGTCAAGGGGGTGGGTGGAAACGGATGGAGGGAAACTCAGGCACCCCATATGGGATCTAGCCTTTTTCCTAGATCTTTTTTCTTTAATCTTTTTCCTAGATTGCTTCACTTTTGAAATGCCCAGAGAAGCCTCAACCCAGGTAAAAAGGGACTCCGGACATTTAAAAGAATGAAAAAAAAAAACCTTACACCTTTTTCTAAATAACCAATGAAATGGGATTATGGGGACCCAGGGTTGCAACTGTCAGGACTCCTGTGCCCAGCCTGAGCCTCGGGCAGTCTGAGCAGTTCCCTGCCCACCCTGCCGACAAGGCCATGGCCGGGACTCTGACTCACACCAGGCCCCACACTCACTGCGGAAAGTCAGGGTCGTACAGTGTTGGCTGCAGGATTCCAGCAGGGAACACTGTGGAGAGGTTGTGGTCAGAAGGGGACCTGCCCCACCCCCACCACAAACCCCACCCCACCCCCTCCTGACACGCCCCCTTACCCATCTGGTTCTTATTGGGCAGATAATAGGCATTGAGTGCCTGTGGGGGGAGCAGCCACCTGTGAAGGGAGGCTGGAGTCAGCTGGGGGAACCCACACTCCATCCCCTACACCCCCTACCTCCTAGCCTCCTCCTCCTTAAAGGATGGCCTGATGTCCCAGCCAACTGCTATGTCCTGGGCCTCTCCCAGGGCGGACCCCACACCCTATGCAGGCCTGGTGCCCCCTCCCCATGCCAGCATGTCTGTGAGGCAGTGTGCCCTCCTCTAGGCATTGATAAGAAACACTGTCCCCATGGCACACCATGGCACCCCTGACCCCTGCTCCAGGCCAGGTACCCACGTGGACTTGTCCACCTCCTGACGGATCTTCTTGACTGAGAGCTGGATGCTGAAGCGGATGCTGTTCAAGATGTTCTTGAAGTAGGTCTTCTCGTGGACCTCAAACTGCAGAGGGGATGGGCAGCACTCAGCGGCAGGCCAGGGCGCAGGGCCAGACCAGCACCCGGCAGGCCCCATGCCCCGCAGTGTCCATCTAAACCTACAGAACATATGAGGAGAAGAAAAGATGGTTCTCCCACAGGACTTGGTGAGCAGAGGGATGGGAGGAGCTCCTGACAGGACCTGGAAAATGTTCCTCAGGCTGAAGACAACTGCACCCTAATCCCCACCCCACCCTGAGGAGGCCACCTGTGAGGGAAGGACCTGCCTCCTCAGGACCCCTGCTGGCTCAGCCACACCCACCATGTCCCTCTGGCAACAGGGCTCAAAGTCATATGGCAGGTGAGGGGCAGGGTGTGGCCACCTGGGGCACTGGGAGGGACACGGAGACTTTTATAGCAGGAATTAAGCCCAGGCAGCTAGTACTGCAGCCAGTCCCTGGTACTCCAGCCTTGCCTGAGACCCGGCCTCCCCAGGTCCCATCCTGACCCTCCGCCACCACACAACCATGCAGGGGGGCTGTGTGCTGCTGCTGCTGGGCCTGTGGCTACAGCTCTCCCTCGGCCTCGTCCCAGGTAACCGGGCAGCTCCTGGCGACCCCTCCTCACAGGGGTGAGCCCAGGCTGACCTGACCTCCACTCTCCCCTTGAGCAGTCGAGGAGGAAGACCCCGCCTTCTGGAACCACCAGGCAGCCCAGGCCCTCGATGTGGCTAAGAAGCTGCAGCCCATCCAGACAGCCGCCAAGAATGTCATCCTCTTCTTGGGCGATGGTGAGTGTGCTGGGCCAGTCCATCCCCTGTCCCCCCACAACCCTGGAATCCTGGGCTGTCGGCTGACCCAGGCTGGCCCCGGGGACTCAGACCTGACACAGTGTGTACCTTCAGGGATGGGGGTTTCCACGGTGACAGCCNTTCCAGCCAGTCCCAGCCCGACAGGCCTGTCACCACAGCCCATCAGCACACCCCTCCCAGAGCTCTCACCGCCTGCCAGAGGGCTGGGAAATTGCGGCTCCCGCGGCTCCGCTAAACACCGCAATTACTCGAGGGAAATTACTTGAGCCCTCCTCCCGCGTCTGCCGGTGTGCGCTCCCCTCCATTCCCCTAACCTCCCTCTTCCGCACCGGTCTCCCGGGCACACAGGGCGCGCGGGGCAGGCGTGCCAGGCCGAGGCACTCCTAGTTCCTAGCCGCCTGTGGGGGTGCCCGTGGCGGGGGGTTGGGAGGGTGGCTCACTCACGCGGATGACGTAGCGCGAGGAGTTCCTGTCATCCAGGCTGACGGTGAGTGAGAAGAGCGCGGCGGCGCTGTACACGCCCTGCGCCTTGTACAGCAGCCGGTTGAGGTCCCAGCGAGCCGCCGCCCCCGGGCGCTCCGCCGCGCCGCCCAGGTCCCAGCCCCCGCAGTCCTCGATGACCTCGAGCATGGGCCGCGGGCCGAGCCGTTCGATTTCCCGCATGTCCAGGCAAGAGCGGAAGAAAGCGCGCACCTTGCGCTGGGCCGCGCCCCCCGGCCCGCCCCCGGGCCTCGCCAGCAAGCGCCGCAGGCGCTCCTCGTTCTGCTCGCCGATGGCCGCGATGGTGCCGTAGGTGAGCTTGTCGTCCGGGATGGCGTGGCGCCGCAGCCAGCCGCCGCACGCGAAGGAGTAGAAGTCCTGGCACGGGTCTATGCTGGCGTCCAGGTTGGCGGCCAAGAAACGCGCGGCGCGCGCGAAGGCCTTCCGCTCCGGGCAGCCCTCGGAGCAGGCGGCGCCCCCCGCCGCCCCCGGACCCAGGTACTTGAGAGCCAGCATGGCGGCCAGGATGGCACAAAGGCCCGCGGCGAACACCAGCCCCGACAGCAGGCACACCTCGCGCCGGTTCCAGCGCGGCAGCCCGGCTCGGGCCCCGGTGGCGCTGCGCCCCGCACCCAGCGGGAAGCCGGGGGGCAGCGACGTTCCCCGTGAGCCTCCCCCACCGCACCGGCTCACGTACTTCACCTCCTGGAACTCGTCGTAATGTGCTGTCATCGAATACGGGGCCTCCATGGCTCCGCTGCCGCCGCCGCGCAGCCCTGGGCGGTCTCTGCTACAGCAGGCTGCACCGGGCCGCCAGGCTCCCAGCTGGCCTCTGCATGGCCGCCGGGCCGCAGCTGCAGGAAAGGTAGACAGGCTCAGAAAGGCACTGGGGCCCGACGGGACCCACGAGCCCGAAGAGGGAGGGCACAGGCCTAGATTCAAAGGCTGGAGGCCACCCGGAGTCGCCAACAGCGAGTGGGCCTGCGGCCTGGCCTCCCTGCGCCACTCGGGGTTGGAGGGAGGGAGAAAGCTCCGAGCGGCCACCAGCCACTATAGGCACCGTCCGTCCATTACCGTCCCCTGTCCCCGCACACACGTGCCCGCCGCAGGCTGGGGAGACCCCTGTAATAAAGCGCCGGGCACCGGGCCTGGCACATAGTAGGCCGTTAGTGAGAGGCTGTTTCTCTTCCCTTCATTGCTTGCCCCGGACCTGCTACAGACAAGGCCAGATCGGGGGAGGGGGGAAGCGGAGGCCGGGAAAAGGAGGTGTGGTCAGTGCGGCGTCTATGCGGGCCCTGAGGCCGCCTTCAGCTTTCCGCACTGGAACCAGACGCTCAAGAAGGAGCCTCGAGAACCAAACTTTGTCCCCGCAGCTGTCCGCAAAGCCATCCCCGGCCCCGTCCTCTCTATTCAATGGCCAGAACCCTCGCCAGTCCTTTTGCCAAGCCCCCGCGCCGGCGCGCCGGCCCGCCCAGGATCAGGGAGAAAGCCCCGACGGCCGTAAAGGACCCGGAACCGGTTCCGTCCCGCGTCCTCGCCCCCCGGCCCCTCCCGGCTTCAACAGGTTCTCCTCGGAATCCAAACTTGGGCGAAGTTTCATCCCCGGCGCAGAGCGAGCTGGCCCGGTGCGCCCCGAGCCCTTGGTGCGCAGCCTCCCGCGTCGCGCCGGGCAGCCCGCGGAGCCCGAGCCCCGAGCCGGCGAGTCGCCGCCGCCGCCGGAGCCGGAGCCGCGAGGACGCAGACAAAGCCTGGAGGCTCGGCGCGGCGGCGGAGGTGGCTGACGGTGGCCGCGGCGGCGGCGGGCTCGGGTGCCACTTACCCGGCAGGTGCGCGCTCGGGCGGCGCGGAAACAGCGCAGATGGAGCCCGAGCCGGTCCTCGAGAACCAAACTTTGTCCCCGCAGCTGTCCGCAAAGCCATCCCCGGCCCCGTCCTCTCTATTCAATGGCCAGAACCCTCGCCAGTCCTTTTGCCAAGCCCCCGCGCCGGCGCGCCGGCCCGCCCAGGATCAGGGAGAAAGCCCCGACGGCCGTAAAGGACCCGGAACCGGTTCCGTCCCGCGTCCTCGCCCCCCGGCCCCTCCCGGCTTCAACAGGTTCTCCTCGGAATCCAAACTTGGGCGAAGTTTCATCCCCGGCGCAGAGCGAGCTGGCCCGGTGCGCCCCGAGCCCTTGGTGCGCAGCCTCCCGCGTCGCGCCGGGCAGCCCGCGGAGCCCGAGCCCCGAGCCGGCGAGTCGCCGCCGCCGCCGGAGCCGGAGCCGCGAGGACGCAGACAAAGCCTGGAGGCTCGGCGCGGCGGCGGAGGTGGCTGACGGTGGCCACGGCGGCGGCGGGCTCGGGTGCCACTTACCCGGCAGGTGCGCGCTCGGGCGGCGCGGAAACAGCGCAGATGGAGCCCGAGCCGGCGCCGGAGCCGGAGCCCGGGCGGAGCGGGGCGGGCGGCCGCTCTCTCTGTGCGCCCGCCGCCTCCTCTGCTGCCGCGCCGCGCTGCGCCGCCCGCCGGCCCCGAGGGAGGGGGCGCGCCGGCGGCTCCACCCTCCTCCGCTTGCCCCCCGCACCTCCTCC
This sequence comes from Oreotragus oreotragus, assembly GCA_006410675.1. Lineage (NCBI taxonomy): Eukaryota > Metazoa > Chordata > Mammalia > Artiodactyla > Bovidae > Oreotragus > Oreotragus oreotragus. Next base: position 302,969 of record SJYX01002136.1, on the reverse strand, counting down.
TTCTTCCTGCCTGCATCCCGGCTACCTGTCAGCTCGGTGGCAGCTCGGGGGCGGGGAAGGCGGCTGCGGGAACAAGCTCCTGAGGGTCTGGCACCGATTCTGGGCTCGGGAATTCTAGTCCCGAGAGGAATGAGGGTCCCAGGTTCCCTCCGATTCGAAGCCCCCACCCCCACCCCCCACNAGGGGATTTGAGGAGGGGTACCAGGTGCGTGGTGAAAATTTTGGGGGTGGCCCAGGCAGGTGTCCAGCATCCTCACTTCCTCCCACACTGTATCCTGTCTCTTATACACATCTAGATGTGTATAAGAGACAGCCCCCCACCTCCCCGCAAGGATGCCTGCCAGCCCGTCTGAAAGAGGCTCAAGCTAAAGCTGATGAGACGATGAACCAGCCCAGCCCAGTCCACAGGACTGGAGCACCGTCCAGGGAGGACTCACGGATAGGCTGTGGGGCACGCTGAAATAGTGCTGGTACCGCCTGGACCAGAGCGTTTTCAATCAGGGGTTTCCCAGTCCTCTCCTTTAGCTCCTGTCCATGTCCAGGCCCACCTCCCAGCTCTCTCCACCCACCCACCTCCTCCGCACCCCTGCCGCAGGCACCTGGGTGTTGGTCGGCAGTGATGGGGGAAGGGCTCTGGAGACTGCTACAAGAAGGGGCCACAGGGCCAGACTCAGCACCTTCCCCAAACCTTCGCTGGCCGTGGTACCCGCTGGAAGCCCCTGGCCCAGCGGGGAGAAAACGACTGGAAAGTGATGAAGGAAGCCACCCTGCAGGAGCCAGCGCGGGGACCCTGCAGGCTCTGCCTCAAACAGGCCCTTGGACCTCAGGACCCTGGTATTTGGAGAGGTGGGAGACAGGTCAGCATGGGGGACTATGAATTTATCCACCCACTTCTGATTCCATTCGCGGTTGCTGTTTGTAGGGTTTTGGCTGTGCTGCATGGCATATAGGATCTTAGTTCCTGGAGACTGTACCTGTCTCCTGCACGGTGGGAGCATGGAATCTTAACCACTGGACCAGGAGGGAAGTTCCTCAACTTGCTTTTTTAATGTGGCCCCTCCCTGCCACGACTCCCAGCCCCTGGACATGGCTTGCTGCTGCCAGACCTCACTCCACACTGTGCTGGCAGGGTCTGGTCCATGCAGGACACACGGAACTCAGGGCTTGCTTCTTGCATGAATGATAGCATTTCCCGAGTCTCTGCTCTCTCTGCCCTGAGCTCTCCACCCACTCTGCTTCCACAGTCCCTAGCAGGGCATCCTACAAAGCACCAGTGCTGCCAGGCCTGAGGGTTCCAGCTTGCAGGACTCACCTAAACGGAGTTAGAGACTGCCTGAGACTGCCATGGGGCCCCATCTAATAAAAACCAGTGAGCCGGGGACTAAAGGACCCACTGTCCAGTCCCCTCCCTGGGGCTGCTCATCAGCCAGGCCCTAAGGGGCAACCTCTGCTCGCACCCTGCCTGTCCCTTGTCTGTCCCTGTGTCCACCTCTGCGCTACCCCTCTGGATACTCTCTGCCTCCATTTCTGGCCATCTCACAGTCCTCCTTTGACCCATGAGTTAGTTCTTCCTGGGTTCAATTAANGTTCATCCAATCCCACCTGCTCCGGGGGCCCCTGAGGAGGCCGAGGCAACAGCAGAGCAGCTTTATTGACCAGACTCAGCAGCAGGAACACAGTGAAGGTGGGGGCCCTGGACAGTGCAAACTGGTGGAAGCTCTGGCTCCCAAGAGCCCAGTCTGGGGACCTTAGAGTCTCTGCCCCACGCTCTCCTGGAGCCCAGCCTCAGCCCTGCTCTGGGATTCTCCTGGAGTGGGAGACAGCAGGGCGGTGTGGAGTCCCAAAAGGGCTGGGGAGGCGAGGACAAGGCAGGTGGGGGGGCGCCCGAGTGGACCAGAGCCGGGTCCATGCCTGCCCCGGCAGCTGGCGGGAGGCAGTTCGTGCAGGGAGGGAGGGGGACGCAGGTGGGCGGCCAGGCTCACCACACAGAGCACTTGTGGGCAGGGTTCATGGGTGAGTCCTTGGGGCAATGGAAGGCCCGGCCGAACTCCTCAAACTGGGACACGCTGCCCAGCACCCTAGGGAGAGACCCACAGACTGTAGGTCCCAGGGACCACCAGACCCCAGCTGTCCTTTCTTACCCCACCACGCCACCCTTCGCGCTCCCCCACGCCCCCCACCCCACCGACACAAGGAGGGGATGAGGCCCAGGCAGCCAGGGGGGCAGACCTGTAGTGCTCAGGTGCGTGCTTGTCGGTCAGCACCTGCAGGTAGATGGACTGCGACCGCCGCTTGATGCACCAGTTCTGGGGCCAGATGGGGGAGTGGAGGGGAGCAGCAGGGATGTGAGGTCAGGAGTGCACGGACCAGCCTGTACAATCACTCCTTCTGCACAATAGGTCCTCATCCCCCATCACAGCCCGGGGGGGATGGGCATTTTCTCTGAGGAGTGGCCCATGGGAGACAGGCTGGAAGCTGACCCAAACCCCACCGGCCCCCACCCAGCCCACCTGGGCAAAGGCGATGAAGAAGAGCTGGTTGTGCGTATACTTGAGCCGGTGCAGCGGGTGCTCAGGGCCGTGCTCACGCACCCACTTCTGATACGCCTGGGGGCGCAGAGCATGAAGCTGGGGTGCCCGTGCGGGGCCACCTGGAACCCTCCACCCAGCCAGCCGGTCACCCACCCCAGCTCCACACATCACCCACCAAGCTGAGCCCTCGGGTCTCTAACTTCTTCCCTCTCCAGAAGGCTAAGACCAGGCAGGGGCCACCTCCTCCAGGCAGCCCTCTTTGCTTTCCCAGAAGTTGATGGACTTAGGAGGCCCTCTGCCCAGCACAGCACCTTCCCCTCCAAGACCAACAGGATGGGGTCAGGGGGGAGGGGTGACGAGGTCTCTAGCCCAGTCCTCAGGGTTCCCTAGCCCTCCCCGCAGGGGTGGAGGGCATGGCGGGGGGGCTCACATAGTAGGCAAGCTTGAGGCCGCCCATGTCTGCAATGTTCTCTCCAAGCGTGTGCTTCCCATTCACCTGGCGAGAAGCAAAGAGGCTGGAGGCTGCCCAGGCCTTTTGGCCTCCCTGGGCCCTGTCCTCGCCCCACCTTCCCTTTCCCAGAAACTCTGGGTAGGGCTCCCCCACCTTGGGCCCCACGTGCGTGTGCGTCTGTGCGAACTCACGCACGCACCCAAGTCAACGTGCACCCGGACCCTGGCGGGTGTGTAGGGACCGGGGTCCCAGGTTTGTGCAGGGCCAGGAGTGTGCCAAAGGGTGTGCACACGCCTAGTCTGTGCTGGCCAGGCCCGCCTGAGGGACCCCAGGGACACTGGGGCGGGGGCCTCACCCGCTGGTTGTAGACGGTGAAGTTGTCGTAGAGGTGGACAATGCACTCGGCCTTGCGCAGGAAGCGGCTGTAGGAGGCCTCGGTCCACCAGTGCAGCAGGTTGCCTGACCGGTCATAGTGGCCTCCTGTGGGCAGCAGGCGGGGCAGGCTGAGGCTCCCTGTTTATTTACTCGCCAGCCAGCAGGCATGGGGCAGCTGCGGGGCCTCAATTAGTCCTCACCACCCTGCCTCCCCAACCCCCTGCCACTGCCTGTCCCCAACCCCCTCAGGCTGCCTGCAGGCCTCACCCCAGTCATCGTAGCCATGAGTCAGCTCGTGCCCGATGATGGTGCCGATGCCCCCGTAGTTCAGAGACCTGGGCCGGGGCAGCAGTGTCAGGCCCCAGCCTCGCCCTCCCTCTGAGAGCCCCACTGGGCTGCTGCCCCGGTGGCCTCAGGAGGCCGTGGCCAGGCCATGAGGTAGCCCAGGAGGGCCTGTGTCTCCACTGTAGCAGGACTCTCATGCCTCCAGCTTCCTTGTGGGGTATGTGAAAGGGGCCAGTGATACCTGCAAGCTCTTTTAGGAAATAACATCTAACAGATTTCAGCAGTCAAGGGGGTGGGTGGAAACGGATGGAGGGAAACTCAGGCACCCCATATGGGATCTAGCCTTTTTCCTAGATCTTTTTTCTTTAATCTTTTTCCTAGATTGCTTCACTTTTGAAATGCCCAGAGAAGCCTCAACCCAGGTAAAAAGGGACTCCGGACATTTAAAAGAATGAAAAAAAAAAACCTTACACCTTTTTCTAAATAACCAATGAAATGGGATTATGGGGACCCAGGGTTGCAACTGTCAGGACTCCTGTGCCCAGCCTGAGCCTCGGGCAGTCTGAGCAGTTCCCTGCCCACCCTGCCGACAAGGCCATGGCCGGGACTCTGACTCACACCAGGCCCCACACTCACTGCGGAAAGTCAGGGTCGTACAGTGTTGGCTGCAGGATTCCAGCAGGGAACACTGTGGAGAGGTTGTGGTCAGAAGGGGACCTGCCCCACCCCCACCACAAACCCCACCCCACCCCCTCCTGACACGCCCCCTTACCCATCTGGTTCTTATTGGGCAGATAATAGGCATTGAGTGCCTGTGGGGGGAGCAGCCACCTGTGAAGGGAGGCTGGAGTCAGCTGGGGGAACCCACACTCCATCCCCTACACCCCCTACCTCCTAGCCTCCTCCTCCTTAAAGGATGGCCTGATGTCCCAGCCAACTGCTATGTCCTGGGCCTCTCCCAGGGCGGACCCCACACCCTATGCAGGCCTGGTGCCCCCTCCCCATGCCAGCATGTCTGTGAGGCAGTGTGCCCTCCTCTAGGCATTGATAAGAAACACTGTCCCCATGGCACACCATGGCACCCCTGACCCCTGCTCCAGGCCAGGTACCCACGTGGACTTGTCCACCTCCTGACGGATCTTCTTGACTGAGAGCTGGATGCTGAAGCGGATGCTGTTCAAGATGTTCTTGAAGTAGGTCTTCTCGTGGACCTCAAACTGCAGAGGGGATGGGCAGCACTCAGCGGCAGGCCAGGGCGCAGGGCCAGACCAGCACCCGGCAGGCCCCATGCCCCGCAGTGTCCATCAGCTGCGGGCTCTGGCTCCTTCTCTGCAGTGGTGGTTGGTCTCTATGGGGGTCTTGGCCAGAGGCCTGGAGAAGCTTGGCTGGTTGGGGCAGGGGCAGTGGGCAGGCCCACCTCATACTCCTTGTCCACAGCCTCCGGTTTCAGCAGGAAGTCTGGGTAGCCCACCATCACCATCATGTACTGAAGCTGCAAGCGAGAGGGTCAGGGGTGGGCTGGGGCCTCAGGAGACAAACTCCCTAACCCCCCAAGGGAGAAAGCTCCAGGGCCAGTGTAGGAGTGGGGCTCAAGGAAGCAGGAGAGGAGGCTGGGTGATGCCAACTCCATAGAGGCATCTTTGTCTCTTTTGTTATCCCAGCACTTGGCATAGAGTAGGCACTCAATGTTAGTTCCATAAACACTCAAACTCATGTTTATGGAACTAACATATGGGACCGGGATCCCATTTCACCTTGGCCCGTGCGGCCGCCTTGGTTTCAGCATCCATCCAGTCTAGCTCCTCCAGGCGCTGGCCCAAGATATACTTGATGTCTTCTACCAGCTGCTGTACCTGCAGGGTTAGGGGTCAAGGATCAAGGATCAAGGGATCAATCCAGGAGGCCATAGGTCAGGGTCCCCAGCACCTGGAGCAAGGGGTAACCCCCTAATCATTCAGCACCACTCTCAAAGCCCAGGACTTGGTGCTCAGCACCAAGGGGAGACCTTGGAGGTAAGAGATTCAGGCCCTGGACCCTGAAAGGAAGCTCGGTCTGGAAGGAGCTAACTGCCCCAGCAAAGATCACGTACATTCCTAGGGCCATCCCACTGAGCATGGCAGAGCAGGCCGGACAGGAGCTTGGTGGGGAGAGCGTCCTGCGGCTGACAAATCAGGTAGGCTTCCTGGGGGAGGAGGCCCAGTGAGGAGCACCCGGGAGGCTCAGGGAGGGCTCAGCCCTCCCTGAGCCCGGTGCCCCTCGCTGCAGGGGGGATGTGAGGGGCTCCCCGTGCTCCTCATGCTTGGACCACAGTCATGCAAAAACTTCATCCCCAGCTCAGCACCCACTCCCCCACTCCCCAAGGCCAGGCAGCCTGACCTTGGCCTTGCTGGCAGCTGAGAAGTGCTCATGTACAAACAGGGCACCGAGTGCCATGCCAAAGTGACGGTTGGCCTGGCCCAGGCAGACACGGGCCAGCTCCTGTGGCTTGTCGCTGCCCTCCATCTCCCGGGCCAGCTCGTGCAGCGCCTCTCGGAACGGCGGGGACAGGTGCTCGCTCAGGACCACCACCACGCGCCACACCAGGTAGTTGTGCAGGATCCTAAGGGCCAGGTGAAGCAGCAGGGTGTCCCGACAGGCACCCCCCTCGCCCTCAGCCCGGGGCAGGACCAAGCACCTGCACAGGACTGAGGGTCATTGCAGGTCCTCCCAGCCCCCGTCAGGGAGAAGGGCTGGGCCCACACACAGCAGATACACCTCGGGCCAGCGAGAAAGCGCTGGGTGCTCCTGGAGCACGGGACAGCACTGCTTTCCACTTGCCATGTGGTGGGAGAGTGAGTGCTTGGGGTGACTGCCTATCTCAGAGCTGGCCTCGAAGGGCCTCGGCTCCTTCCTGAGATGGGGCAGAGGCCAGGGAGGTTTTCCTCCCAGGGACCCTGGGGGAGCAGAGTAACTGCCACAGCATCCCCTTTTAACTTCAGGCTCTCTCGAGTCTTGCCATCCCCACATGAGAAAACTGCAGCCCAGGAAACTCCCGGCCCTGCCCAGGGTCCCACACAGTACGAGGGACAGCCAGGTCTGAACCTAGGGAGCAGGACTCCTTTTCCAGTGCTCCTCTCCTGCCCCCCCCCAGTGTGGATACTGGACTGAAAGGGAGGCAGGGATTCAAAGCTCTTCAAGCAGATAGCTCTGGGATGCGGGGGAGGGACCCACGGGAGGGGGGCAGGTGGACGACTGGCAGCCCTACCTGCGGGGGGTGGAGCGGATGAGCTGCGACACCTGCTGCATGTAGTCCGTGGCCAGCAGCACCACCTCCTCGTCCTCTGAGAAGTCCTCCTGGAAGATCTGGTCTAGCAGCCACTTCCACCGCAGCTGGGGGGGCCACGGATGGGGACAGGTGTGGCAGAGACCACAGAAGACAGAGAGGGGGCCAGGGAGAGGCGACCAGAGGTCACAGGAGTCCATGGCCATGGAAGGCCTCGGGGAGGGGACAGCCCAGGGGTCCCAAGATCAGCACCTCCCCACCACCCTGCAGGGCTGGGTGGCACTCACGTGGGGGGTGATCTTCTGCAGTTGCCCTAGGGTCACCTTGTTGTACACAGAGCTAACGTCTCGCCGGAGGTCATCATACTCGGACACTGTGATCTGGGGATGAAGGGCAGGGTTGACCCAGCCCCGCCAGAGGCTTCCCGCCCCCATCACGAAGCCGGCGCCTGCTCACGTTGGCCAGCCGCTGCTCCAGCTGCAGGATCTCCTGGGCCTTCTGCTCCACTGCCTCAGCACCCAGGAGGCTGAGCAGGCGCTCCATGAACACCCGGTACGCTGCTAGGATCTGCACCAGGAAGGGGCAGGCCAAGGATGTAGGCGGTGCTAGGCCCCAGTCCATGCCTCCCTGAGCCCCAGGGCTTCCCCAGAACCCCATCCCATGCTCCCACACCTTTTCGCTCTCCTCGTCCTGAGCTAAGTACAAGGTCCTTTCTGGCAGGGTGAGCCCGTCCTGGTCAATCTGGGGAGAGATGGGGGTCAGACATCAACACTCCGGGTTCCTGCACAGACTGAATCCCCTTCCAAAAGGCAAACGGAGGACTTGCCAGGCATCCACTGTCATAAGCCCCCGGAGCATAAAGACGACAGCCCCTGCCTCAATCCAGAGCAACTGGTCCAAGCCTCCAGGACTGACTGGCCTAGACTGGGGACTGAATGGGTATGGCTCCCCGGCCCCCATCCTCCCTACCTCCCGACCCCTCCACCCGTCCTTGTCTTTCCTCTAGAAATCCTTTCCTTTCCCCACCCTTGAGGCGCACTCTGGCGCGCACTGACAGCTGACCCCTGCCCTGTCTCTTATACACATCTAGATGTGTATAAGAGACAGCCCNCTCCCTCACTCTCCTTTGGAGGCTCCCAGTGTCCAGTGTCCCCTCTCGTCAAAATGACTCCCTGACTGAGAAGCAGGAGGATGACAGGACACAGCCAAGCCCAGAGGAGGCAGCTGGATGCCCAGCTTGGGGGGTGGGTGGGCAGCAGGGAAGCTGGTTAGAGAGGGAAAGGGAGCAGCGCTAGGGGCAGAGGTAGGGGGACCCTCTGCCTCTCCCCTTCCCAGATGGCAGCCACCTCCCCCCCACACACCGCTGGGCAGGACATCCCCGGGTCTGGATGCTAGGGGAGGGGTGCAACCCCTTGTGTGGCCACACTGAGGACTCAGGTCTGTTCAGCTTCCACCAAGTCAGGTGCTAAGTGCTAAGTGCTTGACTTCACAGGAGGGCTGCTGACCTGAAGCCAGCCTGGCCCCACCTGGAGATCAGACCCATTTCTATACCCATCTGGCCTGTATGTATGGGGACAGCCTGTGCCTCTGTCTTTGCCCGCTGCTCAAACCTGAACCCCGCAGCCCTGCCTCTGCTCTGGGAGATCCCCCCTGACTCTACCCCACCCCACCAGTCTACTTGTCCCACCAAGAGTGCTGCAGGATCTGTCTCACCCTGGAAAACGTCTCCCCCAACCAGCTTCCTGTCCTCCCAGCCTCCCAGGGCTCATCCCATCTATTATTCACAGCACAGAATGGATTTTTAATTTGAGAAATGAAATGACTCTCCCAAGTGGCCCGGGTGGCAGGGAGGGGGCGGGGAAAGGACGGAGCTGCTGGGCGGCCATCACTGTGTTGGCTCAGACTCCTGTTGGAAAGCTGGGTGCCCGCAGCAGCCCTTGGTGGACCCCAAGGGGCCCTGTACCCCACCACCCAGCCTGTGCCTTCATTCTTCCTTCTCTGTTGCTAGCACCTGTCAGTCCTGCCTGAGCTCCCTGTGAGGTGCGCTCCTGATCAGGCAAGGGGCTAGGGAACTTGTTCTCCATTTGCTTTCAGATTCCTGGGCCTAGAGGGATGGCCCTGGGGCTACCTGCTCTGGTCCCTCTCCTCTCCAAACTTCCTGGCCCTCACTGAGCTGGGCTCCAGAGTCTCCCCAGTGCTGACCTCCAGCTGAGCTCCTCCGCTAGGTTCCAACACGCTGCTATGCCCACCCTAACCTGGACAGTTGTCCCAGTTTCCCCACTGGCCTCCAGCTCCCAGTACCTCTCCTCACCCCCAGGATAGAACTCACACCTGAGTGGCCCCAGGGCAGTGACCTCTCCCCATCCTTCTCTCCTCTTCTCTCTCTGTCTCCCTACCCACTACCTCTCTTCCCCCAGTGAGTAGGGGGAAGTAGGTCACTCTGATCTACTGTCATTTCCCAGACCTCTATTGGGAGACTCTTGCTCACCTCAGAGTCTTAGCACTTGCTGTTCCAGCTGCTGGAACAGCCCTCTCCCAGCACCTCTTCCATTGGCCAGTTGCCATTCATCCTTCTTGGGATGCCGGCTTCTCTTCTCTGGTCCTGTGCCACCTCCTTGGCTGGGGGCTTGCCCTCCCTGGGCATCCACCACATCACCTGCATCTTAGCCAGTTGTGCAGCCCAGAGTCCGGAACAGATGACATGTTTGATAGTCATGGAAAGTTCTCGCACAGCTGTGGTCAGCACATATAACAGCCTATGTGAAGCGTCTACCAAGGCCAACCTTACACTGGGGGCAGCGCCCTCACCTACACACCTGCCCAGACTTTCAGCCCTCACACACATCTCTGCTTGACTCTGGGGCCCATCAGATGACAGAGGGGGCATTCTTCCCCTCTCCTGTCCTTCCTGTGGTAGGCTTTCATCCCCATTGGGCAGATTCTTCTCTGGCGTCACCTGCCAACCTCTAGAAGAGCTTTTTATCTCATATAAGAAAAACATACAAAAAATTTTTTTCAGCCATGCCGTGCAGCGTGTGTGATTTTAGTTCCCTGACCAGGGATCAAACTGGTGCCCCTCTGCAGTGAAAGCATCTAGTCTTAACTACTGGATCACCAGGAACGTCCCCAATACATTCTTGCTTTCAAAGACTTAAACTGTGAAGCATATTGGGATCTTCCCTGGTAGCTCAGCTGGTAAAGAATCCACCTGCAATGCAGGAAACCCAGGTGCGATTCCTGGGTCAAGAAGATCTGCTGGAAAAGGGATAGGTTACTCACACCAACATACTTGGGCTTCCCTGGTGGTTCAGATGGTAAAGAATTCACCTACGATGCAGGAGACCTGGGTTCGATCCCTGGCCTGGGAAGATCCCCTGGAGAAGGGAATGGCAACCCCCTCCAGTATTCTTGCCTGGAGAATCCCTTGGACAGAGGAGCCTGGCGGGCTAAAGTCCACAAGGTTGCAAAGAGTTCAACATAACTTAGCTACTAAATAAAAACAATGTGGGCCTCGTTAAGAGAAAAGTCTCCTGCAGTCCTCACTCGCCGTGTAACAGCATTGCCACTCTCTGCCCGAGCCTCGTCCCCAGCCCTCCTGTCCTCCTTTAGGTCCATTTCCTGTGGCTTCCCAGACTCCGTTAGTCCTGTCTCTTATACACATCTAGATGTGTATAAGAGACAGCCCCCACCCCCAGCCCAGAGGCTCCCCCAGGCCTGAGCGCAGCTTCCAGGGAGGGCCCACGGGGGCTGAGTGGGGGCTGGGCCCAGGACTCTTCAGTCCTAGACCCCCTGCACCGCCCGCGGGACCAGCCCTGCCTCCCAGGCACTTCTGTCCTCCTCAGAAAGCAGAGCTGAGCTGAGGTGAGTGGAGGGCGGTAGGTATCTGGCCTCAGGCTCCCTCACTCTCCTTTGGAGGCTCCCAGTGTCCAGTGTCCCCTCTCGTCAAAATGACTCCCTGACTGAGAAGCAGGAGGATGACAGGACACAGCCAAGCCCAGAGGAGGCAGCTGGATGCCCAGCTTGGGGGGTGGGTGGGCAGCAGGGAAGCTGGTTAGAGAGGGAAAGGGAGCAGCGCTAGGGGCAGAGGTAGGGGGACCCTCTGCCTCTCCCCTTCCCAGATGGCAGCCACCTCCCCCCCACACACCGCTGGGCAGGACATCCCCGGGTCTGGATGCTAGGGGAGGGGTGCAACCCCTTGTGTGGCCACACTGAGGACTCAGGTCTGTTCAGCTTCCACCAAGTCAGGTGCTAAGTGCTAAGTGCTTGACTTCACAGGAGGGCTGCTGACCTGAAGCCAGCCTGGCCCCACCTGGAGATCAGACCCATTTCTATACCCATCTGGCCTGTATGTATGGGGACAGCCTGTGCCTCTGTCTTTGCCCGCTGCTCAAACCTGAACCCCGCAGCCCTGCCTCTGCTCTGGGAGATCCCCCCTGACTCTACCCCACCCCACCAGTCTACTTGTCCCACCAAGAGTGCTGCAGGATCTGTCTCACCCTGGAAAACGTCTCCCCCAACCAGCTTCCTGTCCTCCCAGCCTCCCAGGGCTCATCCCATCTATTATTCACAGCACAGAATGGATTTTTAATTTGAGAAATGAAATGACTCTCCCAAGTGGCCCGGGTGGCAGGGAGGGGGCGGGGAAAGGACGGAGCTGCTGGGCGGCCATCACTGTGTTGGCTCAGACTCCTGTTGGAAAGCTGGGTGCCCGCAGCAGCCCTTGGTGGACCCCAAGGGGCCCTGTACCCCACCACCCAGCCTGTGCCTTCATTCTTCCTTCTCTGTTGCTAGCACCTGTCAGTCCTGCCTGAGCTCCCTGTGAGGTGCGCTCCTGATCAGGCAAGGGGCTAGGGAACTTGTTCTCCATTTGCTTTCAGATTCCTGGGCCTAGAGGGATGGCCCTGGGGCTACCTGCTCTGGTCCCTCTCCTCTCCAAACTTCCTGGCCCTCACTGAGCTGGGCTCCAGAGTCTCCCCAGTGCTGACCTCCAGCTGAGCTCCTCCGCTAGGTTCCAACACGCTGCTATGCCCACCCTAACCTGGACAGTTGTCCCAGTTTCCCCACTGGCCTCCAGCTCCCAGTACCTCTCCTCACCCCCAGGATAGAACTCACACCTGAGTGGCCCCAGGGCAGTGACCTCTCCCCATCCTTCTCTCCTCTTCTCTCTCTGTCTCCCTACCCACTACCTCTCTTCCCCCAGTGAGTAGGGGGAAGTAGGTCACTCTGATCTACTGTCATTTCCCAGACCTCTATTGGGAGACTCTTGCTCACCTCAGAGTCTTAGCACTTGCTGTTCCAGCTGCTGGAACAGCCCTCTCCCAGCACCTCTTCCATTGGCCAGTTGCCATTCATCCTTCTTGGGATGCCGGCTTCTCTTCTCTGGTCCTGTGCCACCTCCTTGGCTGGGGGCTTGCCCTCCCTGGGCATCCACCACATCACCTGCATCTTAGCCAGTTGTGCAGCCCAGAGTCCGGAACAGATGACATGTTTGATAGTCATGGAAAGTTCTCGCACAGCTGTGGTCAGCACATATAACAGCCTATGTGAAGCGTCTACCAAGGCCAACCTTACACTGGGGGCAGCGCCCTCACCTACACACCTGCCCAGACTTTCAGCCCTCACACACATCTCTGCTTGACTCTGGGGCCCATCAGATGACAGAGGGGGCATTCTTCCCCTCTCCTGTCCTTCCTGTGGTAGGCTTTCATCCCCATTGGGCAGATTCTTCTCTGGCGTCACCTGCCAACCTCTAGAAGAGCTTTTTATCTCATATAAGAAAAACATACAAAAAATTTTTTTCAGCCATGCCGTGTGGCGTGTGTGATTTTAGTTCCCTGACCAGGGATCAAACTGGTGCCCCTCTGCAGTGAAAGCATCTAGTCTTAACTACTGGATCACCAGGAACGTCCCCAATACATTCTTGCTTTCAAAGACTTAAACTGTGAAGCATATTGGGATCTTCCCTGGTAGCTCAGCTGGTAAAGAATCCACCTGCAATGCAGGAAACCCAGGTGCGATTCCTGGGTCAAGAAGATCTGCTGGAAAAGGGATAGGTTACTCACACCAACATACTTGGGCTTCCCTGGTGGTTCAGATGGTAAAGAATTCACCTACGATGCAGGAGACCTGGGTTCGATCCCTGGCCTGGGAAGATCCCCTGGAGAAGGGAATGGCAACCCCCTCCAGTATTCTTGCCTGGAGAATCCCTTGGACAGAGGAGCCTGGCGGGCTAAAGTCCACAAGGTTGCAAAGAGTTCAACATAACTTAGCTACTAAATAAAAACAATGTGGGCCTCGTTAAGAGAAAAGTCTCCTGCAGTCCTCACTCGCCGTGTAACAGCATTGCCACTCTCTGCCCGAGCCTCGTCCCCAGCCCTCCTGTCCTCCTTTAGGTCCATTTCCTGTGGCTTCCCAGACTCCGTTAGTCCCCAGGGTCAAGCAGGTCTCCATCCGAGTGAGGTTGCCTGAGTGCCTCTCCTTGCAAGACAGAGGTGACCCTCATGGCCACCATGGAGCCTGGTGCAAGGCGTGAGCTGAGTAGACCAGGCAGCTGCTCAGATCTGGACCAGCCACCCCCCACAGCTGTGGTGGAGCCCCCACAGTAACATGTGTGGGGCAGCTCCTGCGTGCATGCTCTGTCCAAGCTCTGACAGTCAGGCCCCTTGTTTGACGGACAGGCCACAACAGGTGGCTCAGCTCCTGCTGCCAGATACAAGGCCCCAGAGGCAGTGGGTAAGGAACAGGGAGGTGGACCCTGGAGCCTGGAACACATCTTCCTGGCAGGGTCACCACAACTCATTGCCTCTGCTAGCCAGGAAGGGGGCTCGGGCTGGCCTAAGCCCAGAGAAGCCAGCATGCCCTGAAGGGTCCGTTCCTTGTCTCATGGGGTCACCGGGCTCAGGTCCCCTCCCCCAGCACTCTCTCATCTTTTCAAGTGATTGGAGCTGAAGGAGATCGTTAGCTAATTAAAGCCAAGGCCACTAACTGTCCCTTGTAGGAAAGAAAGCAGGGCTGCAGAGGGGAGGGGGCAGCAGGACTCAGAGGGACTCCAGGGGGCTGGGCCCAAGGCCTGACCCTGGGTCGGGCCCCCCTCTAAGCTGTGTCTTTTGGAGGGAGTTGTCCTTGATGAGGAGCTTTGGGACAGAGAGTAAGCCTCCAGAATCAGAGCTCCTATCCAACACCTATGCTCACCATGAATATCCATGCCCACCTCTGCCTGAGGCCTTCCCGGCCCAGGGTGTGGGGTGATGCATGGCCAGGGCCTCCCTGAGACATTCTCTGGATGCAGTGATAGGTCAGATTTGACGATGGGCAGCAGGATGCCAGGGGCCCCAGCCCCATACAGGCCCACAAGCAGGAACCCTGGCTGCCAAGGGTCTGCCTCCCCTCCACCCCTTACAGCCCGAGGCAGGTGCTCTGTCCCCACAGAGGTACCAGCAGTGGGCACACACCCACAGGTCCCAAGTAGCGGCCACACCTGGAGCCTCCCTCAGCCTGGCACCAAGCTCCCTTCTAGCGGGATGGCCCAGGGCCTTCTGCCTGAACTGCTAATGTGGGTTCTTGGTTTTCTATTACCAGGTAACAAATCACCACAAACATAGCAACGCAAAACAGCACAAGTTTATTGCCCCGTTTCTACAGATCAGAAGTCCGGGCGCGGCGTGGCTGTATTCCCTGCTCAGGGCCTCAGAGGGCCGAAGTCCAGGTCTGCTAGGGCCGGGGTCTCCTCCGGGGCCCGGGCTCCTCTCCCAGCTCGTGGGTTGTGGCTGAATTCTGTTCCTTCAGCTGGAGAATCAAAGTGCCCCTCCTTTGCTGGTTATCAGCCAGGGGCTGCTCTCAGTGGTATCCCATGCCTTGCGGCCCCTCCAACTCCAAAGTCATCGGTGGAAAAGTCTCCCCAACACTGAATTCTTCTCCTGCTTTGAATCTGTCTTCCTCTCAGACACCAGCCCGAGAAACTGCTGTAATTAGGTCTGATGATCTCCGTATCTTAAGGTCAACTGATTTGGAATCTTAATTACATCTGCAACATCCCTTCATAATAGTACCTGGATTTATGCTTGGTCGAAAAGCAGGGAGAAGTACGTGTGCACATCAGGGTTCAGGGATCTTGAGGGGCCTCTTAGAATTGTGCCTATCATAGGAGGTACAAGCGAAAGAGCCGAGTTTGTGTAAGAATATGAGAGGCTGACTCCCAGGCCAGGTCCTGGGCTCAAGTGCCAAGTTATCTCCTTTAATCTTCAGAATTCTCGGAGTAAGTGCTATGTGTTATCACCAGAGAAATGGCAACCCACTCCAGCAATCTTGCCTGGGAAATCCCATGGACAGAGGAGCCTGCTGGTCTACATGACCATGGGGTCACGAAGAGTCAGACACAGTTCAGTAGCTGTGCACACACATTCTGTAGAGGCCCTGAGAGATGAAGTGACTGTCACAAAGTCACGCGGCTGGTGAGTGGCCAGGTTGGAATACTAGGTTAACACGAAGCCCTTACTGTGGTTCTGGGGGAAGTTGTGTAACCTCTCTGGGCCTTTGTGAAAGAAGAGAAATGAAGTCCATTTTCCATGGAGAAGTAGGCCAGACCTCAGGGCCCACATAGCCAGGGGCGGGTGGGCTCGGGCCTGCTCTATCCTCATCCCTGTGGCTTGAGAGTGTGAATCATTCAGTGGCGTCCGACTCTTGGCAACCCCATGGACTGTAGCCCGCCAGGCTCCTCTGCCCATGAGATTCTCTAGGCAAGAATACTGGAGTGGGTTGCCAGTCCCTTCTCCAGGGGATCTTCTCAACCTAGGGATTGAACCTGGGTCTCCCACATTGCAGGCAGATTCTTTACCATCTGAGCCAGGGGTCTCTGAATCGCACCTGTGGCTCCCAGTGAGGTGGGGTGGGACTGGGGCCCCTGATGTCAGCAGTTCAGCTGCAGCCATTCTGGCTTCCGCCATCCAGTGATGTGTGTTCCTCGGCACTGAGACTAGGGGGCTGATGGTTACCGAGGACCCGACACAGCCTCAGGAACCCCAGGATTAAAGGCCACTGTGCACAAGCAGGCGGGGCCCCTCAGAGAAGTGAATAGGGGCTTTCGGACCTTTGCGCAGGAAGGAGCACTGTGCTTGGGCAGGGTGGGGGCGGAGGGGGCTGATCTTTCCCCACCTCTGGGCTCTGGCTTCCCCGTCTCAGCTGGGCAGGCAGCAGCTCTGGAGGAGGAGGGGGCCACGGAGGCAACAGTGGCCGCCCGCTCCCCCTCCCCATGAGAAAGACTGTCAGTCAGCCCCATTGCAGGCCCCCACACCCTNCCCCGCCCCCACCCCCATGCTTGAGCGGCCTCCCTCCGTAATGGGGCTTAATCATAACACGCATTAGCTAGGGCCTGCTGCCTGCAATTACCGCTTCAATCAGCCACCCACCACCGGCCACCCCCAGACTCAGGCCACCTGTGGGAACACCCCGCCCTGCCTTCCCTGGCCCCCTCCCCAAATGCAGCAAAGGTGCCCCAGGCTCTGCCGATGGACGATGAACGGAGAAGTGACTGACCCCTGGCAGCGGGGGCCAGGGGGATGGGGGCGGCCAGCGGACAGAGGACAGAGAGCTACGGCTTAGGGTCACAGGCAATTATTTTAAAAGCCTGTTGGAAGCAGCGCTGCTTTCCCAGCGCGGCAGGCTCATCCTGAGGGTTGCACTGCCCCAGGTTGCTGACACGCTTGCATGCACACACGGGTGTTCACACGTGCTAGACACACATGCACACGGGTGTGTACCAGGGCACACGCAGTGGATGTATGTCCCTGGGGGGACCCACAAGGACCCCATAGAGGTGGGTGGGTGCTGGCTGCCTCCAAGGTATGGAGACATCCCTGCCCTGCCCTCAGCACAGACCACCTCCTGCCCTTTGCCAAGCACACCCCAGCCCTGGGGTTCGGGGGTCTGGGCTGAAATGAAGGGCATCCTGTTTCATCCAGCCCCAGAGTTTAGGTGGGGGCTGGAGAAAAAGGGGGGGAAGCGGACCTGGCAGGGGGAGTGGGGGGGAGGGGACTGCTGTTGTGCTGTGATTCTCTCTAATTGCTGTTTTGCTGAGAGGTAATTAAAATCCCTTTTTATTTCACACGTCAGAGCCCTCACCAGCCTGTGGAGAGGGCACAGGGGGAGGCTGGGAGGTGGGGGCAAACGAGGGCTGGCCGCCTGGCACAGGAAGGCAACGGGAGGTAGGGTAGCCAGGAAGGGAACAGGGAGGTAGGGCATCTGAGCCCAGATTGCCAACCCAGCCCGCCTGCCAGGAGGCCCAGCGGCTGGAGACTCCCCCACCCCTGCCACCCGGCCCCAGGCCCAGCCCATGAGTACCCAGGGTCCGGCCCTGGCCAGGATCTGTGCAGCCCAGCAGAGCCAACAAAAGCCACATCTCCCGAGTGCCTCCTAGATGCCAGGGATTTTGCTGAGCTCCTAACTCACAGGATTATTACAAAAATAACTCTTATCAAGTAGATAACCACATTAGCCCATGTGTCAGGACAATGACAAGGCTGAGACTCAGAGATTAAGAATCTGCAAAGACCCCCTGGCTCATCAGTGGTGGAAAAGGACTGGAAGTGGTCTGATACCAAACTCAGAAGCACTATGTCAACCTAACCCTCTAAGCCATGTAACTCTCTGCTCCCACAGAGCCTGCCAGAGTGCCACTGCCCTACCCCGACCCCGCTCAGAGCTGAGGGAAGGGCCGTAACCTTGGGCCTTAGCCCTGTCCAAGGCCCATGCACAATGCCATGCCTGCCTCTCTGGACAGCATGGTCACCTACTGACAAGATCCTTGAAGCAGGAGGACCAGGGCTTGCCTGCCCATCAGGACCGGCGGACTTTCCCCAGGGGCCTAGGCAAGAGGCGCTGGTCAGATCAGAGCCCAAACTGATGCCCAGTCAGTGCCAGACTGGAAAGAAGCAAAGCCCCTCCCTTCTGCTAGGCTGGCTGGGGGAGTGGGCTAATAACAGCTGGGCCGCACTGAGTGGGGCAGGTGGAAGGGCACTGATCAGCACCTGTTTCATACTCCCTTCCCTCCACCTGTTCTCTCCTTCTTGTGAGCCAGAAATTGCATCACCCTGTCCTTTTCATCATCCCCCTCTCTGCCACCATCAGCTTCCATCACCATCCATTATCAGCAGCAGCAGCAGCACCATTACCTTCTCCATCATCATCACCATTTCCTCCAAATTCACCATCATCTCCATTTCCACTAAAATCATCGTCACCGAGATCATCACCATCACAACTATGAGCATCATCACCATCTTCTCTATCGCCACCATAATTTTTGCCAAAGTCACCATCAATATCTCCACCCACCCTTTTTGTCATCACCGCCATCATCATGACAATTATGACCCTCATCACCATCACTTTCTCAACTAGCGTCATCAATTCCATCAAAATCACCACCACCACCACTGCCATCAGTGGCTGCCATCGCTGCACCAGGCACTGTTCTAATAATGGTTCTTATTGTTGTTCAGTTGCTAAGTCACGTCAGACTCTGCAACCCCATGGGCTGCAGCATGCCAGGCTTCCCTGTCCTTCACTATCTCCCAGAGTTTGCTCATACTCATGTCCATTAAGTCACTGATGCCATCCAACCATCGCATCCTCTGCTGTCCCTTTCTCCTCCTGCTCTCAGTCTTTCCCAGCATCAGGGTCTTTTCCAGTGAGTCGGCTCTTTGCATCAGGTGGCCAAAGTATTAGNGTCCTTCACTATCTCCCAGAGTTTGCTCATACTCATGTCCATTAAGTCACTGATGCCATCCAACCATCGCATCCTCTGCTGTCCCTTTCTCCTCCTGCTCTCAGTCTTTCCCAGCATCAGGGTCTTTTCCAGTGAGTCGGCTCTTTGCATCAGGTGGCCAAAGTATTAGAGCTTCAGCTTCAGTACCCGTCCTTCCGATAGTCAGTGTTGATTTCCTTTAGGATTGACTGGTTTGATCTCCTCGCAGTCCAATAATGTGGACACTTTATCATATTGAATCCTCATAATACCCAAGAAGTAGGTGCCAGTATTATTCCTCCACTTCACATTAGAGAAGCCAAGGCTTATAAGGAAGGAGCTTCCCAAAGTCACAAAGGCAGCAAGTAGCAGAGGAAGAGCTTGAACTAAAAATGGCCCAATAATAAAGCCAAAGTCATAACCAGTATACATCACCACCTCTTTGTCGAGGAGCCTATGGAATCAAGCCAGAGGACAAGGGGAAGAGGCTGTGGGGAGACAGCCACCTGGTCTACCCAGGAGTTAGCAATCAGAGGCCTGCCCTCCTCCTGGCCCAGCATCCCGAGGACCCAGCAGCCACCAGCCATCCCATCGCCCTGCTGGACCTTGGCAGTCCTGCCCAAGCCTTCCTATGCCTGACCTTTGCCAGGGCTGGAGGGAGGAAAATGGTCTAAGTCGTACGACTTGAGAAGCTGGATTCTCATCTTGTCTCCAGCCAGACAGAGGCTAGAGTGCTCCATCTCCCTCAGCATCCCCTCATGTTCTGGACCACAACTCTGGGAGCTCATTTATCTCTCGCAATTGGTGGCCAAGTCGGAGGTGAACAGTCGGACCTGGAGCATGCAAGGCGGTGGCTGCACAGGGGGCAGGGCAAGCAGCAGCTCAGCAGCGCCCTTGGTGATATCTCAGGACATGGGACTAGGTGGTAGCCAGGAGAAAAGGCTGCTCCCAAGCCTCCCAGCCTTTCTCTGTTCGGCCCAGAAAATGGACCTCGCTGTATTGGGCATTCGGGAGGCCAAGAAGACAGTCAGATCCTCAGGGGACAGCTGGTACCTGCTGCCTTGCCTGAGGTCTGATGGCAGTGGGAAGGCTGGGGGCTGCAGAAGAAGGAACCATTTGCAGTCAATTCAGCCTCTCAAGGGCAGGCATGGTGACACAGAGCTTAGGGACACTAGCATTTGTGTGTCAGCAGATCAAGAGAGGATGGGAACAGCAGAGATGGCCGAGTAGCACAGAGGTTGCTAGGGTCTCCCCAGGGTCTGCAGGTCTGAGGGAGCTGCAGTCAGCAGCCAGGCCGGGCACAGGGAAGGGTCTTACCCATCACGTGTCCCCGGACCACAGTGCTGGCACTCGGAGGTACTTAATATTTATAGAATGAAAGAGTGAATGAAAACAATTTCAGGATTAAAGCTGTCCTTGAATAGGACACGACACCCAGTGAGGTAGCTTTCCATTGCTGGAGCAAAAGGATTAAGCATCTCAGGCTCTGGAGTCAGATGACTATGGATTAATCACAATTTCCTAGCTGTGGACACATCACTCGGCCTCTTTAAGCCTCTGTTTCCTCATCCAAACACGGGGACAATAATATCTGAGATCATGCCCAGGTGGGCAGTCCTCCCTGGAACACCTCCAGCAGGGAAGGCTGGAGCCCTCAGTCTCCCTCCAGCATCCTCCTCTGGGCACCCAGGACTACTCCCACACCCCATTTGTCTCCACTGAGGAGCAGCTGGGCGTGGCTGATCCCAACAAGGTGAACTCTCGGTCTGCACCTGCCCCAGTGCAGTGAGAAACCCCACCATGGGCAGGGCCAGGAGGCAGGGCAGAAACTTCAAGAGCCAGGCTCCTGGGGGATTCTGGGGTCACCAGGACACCTGGGAGGCCGGCAGTCCCAGACCAGGGTGTAAGTCCTCTCCCTGACACACACAGAGCTACCTTACTTGAGAACTTCTTGTTTCCGAGCCTCAGTTTCCTCATCTGCAACATGGGAATAATTACAGTCAAAGTCTCAAGGGTATTGCTGGGATTATATGAAGTGATGCCATGAAAGTCCCCAGCAGACTGTCTGGCATAGAGTGGGGCCCCAACCACACACACACAGACACACACACTCTCACACACTGGCAGCTGTCCATTCCCTGGGCCTTGCTGGATCGCTAGGGAGACCTGGAGCCCCACCTTATCCCCCGCTCCCCGTACCCCCTCCCCCTGCACATCTGTGGCAGGGATGCACACCACTCTCCCCTTCTGTCTGTGTTCTCCACCGGCTAATGGGCCAATTTTTTAGCATTACAGAGATTTGGCCAATTTGGCTGCCCTGACAAAAAGGCGCAGAGAACAGTTGCCTGGGGGCAGGGTGGGGTGTGGAAGCAAGGGTGAGAGAGGAGGCAGAGGAGGAGAAGGGCTTCAGGCCCCTCTAAGTCCAGGCATGGGGGNTTCCCTGGGCCTTGCTGGATCGCTAGGGAGACCTGGAGCCCCACCTTATCCCCCGCTCCCCGTACCCCCTCCCCCTGCACATCTGTGGCAGGGATGCACACCACTCTCCCCTTCTGTCTGTGTTCTCCACCGGCTAATGGGCCAATTTTTTAGCATTACAGAGATTTGGCCAATTTGGCTGCCCTGACAAAAAGGCGCAGAGAACAGTTGCCTGGGGGCAGGGTGGGGTGTGGAAGCAAGGGTGAGAGAGGAGGCAGAGGAGGAGAAGGGCTTCAGGCCCCTCTAAGTCCAGGCATGGGGGGAGTGGAGTCGATGGGGATATTACAGAGATAATTAGCCCCATTTATGCACCCCCTCCCTGTGCACGGGCCCTATGCTGAGCACTTTGCATATATTTTCTCTCCTAATCCTCCAATAACCCTTTGAGGCCAGTTCTATTATTTGCTCCATCCTCCCTGGTGTGGGACTCCGGCACAGAAGGCTCAGAGCTGGCCCAAGGTCACAGAGCCAGGAAGTGATGGAGCTGAGGCTGAAAGCCAGGTCTTTTAAACATTCCTGAGCTCAGTTTCTAACTAAAGGCTGAGAATCAGGCCAGGGCTCCCTCCACCTATCCATACAACCCCACCTAGCCAACCCCCTCCCCCTGTCTCTTATACACATCTAGATGTGTNTTATTTGCTCCATCCTCCCTGGTGTGGGACTCCGGCACAGAAGGCTCAGAGCTGGCCCAAGGTCACAGAGCCAGGAAGTGATGGAGCTGAGGCTGAAAGCCAGGTCTTTTAAACATTCCTGAGCTCAGTTTCTAACTAAAGGCTGAGAATCAGGCCAGGGCTCCCTCCACCTATCCATACAACCCCACCTAGCCAACCCCCTCCCCCCACGCGCGGGCACCTGCGCCCACACGCACACATGCAATCTCCAAGAGCCTCAGCCCTCCAGGGTGCTGGGGATCCCTATCAGGACACAAGTTTCCACGTCCCTCTCTTCCTGGCTGCGGGTGCCTCGGCTAGAAGTCCCCAAACCCAGCATCTCTACAAGGAGAGTCCTGGGCACAACTGCCAGGCACGAGCTGGGGTCCCAGCCCAGAGCTGGCTCGCCCCTCCTGCCCAGGCTCTGGGCTGGGGCCCGCATGCCAGCTGTGGCTTCCTGAGCACGTCCTGAGGTCGGTGCCAGGCTGGGAGTGGGCATCAGCTGTGCTCTCCACCACACTCTCTGGGCCCTTCCAGGAGCCAGGAGGGCAGATCTGCCAGGGAAGATGGGAGAGGAAGGAAGGAGGAGGGAGGGAGCAGAGGGGAGGGGACTGCCTCTGGGTTGGGGGAGGGGGTGCTGCGGGGCTCCCTGCATTAAGCGATCAGAGAGCACAATATTTCATTGCCGGCAATCGCAGCCAAGACATCAACTACTTGGGGAGAGCAGCCTTAAAAGCCTTTTGATTTTATTTCTTCCACTTCATTTTTTTCCCCTTTCCTTGCTGGTGTCCTTGACAGGGCCTCCCTTCCGGCTCTGCCACCCCTTCCTCAATGCTCCCCTCCCACAAGGGGCGGGGGCTGCAGGTCTGAGGGGGCCTGCAGGACCCTACAGTCTGACCTAGAGTGGTGCATGTGTGCACAGATGTGGATGTGTAGCTGGAAGACTGCTGTGGTCCCCTGGGTCCCTTTCTGTGCACCGGGGCACCACTGTATACATGTCTGGAAGCCTGTGCCTGTGGTCATACACCTGTGTCCGAGTAGGCCCTGTGTGCACCCGCATGTGCATGCCTGGGTGTGTAGGCACACGCGCTGGCCTCACTCTGCACTCACTCACCGGAAAACTCCACCAAGGTAAGAGACTCGGGAGCAAGGCTGGGGAGGGAGGCAAATTCAGAGCGCAAAGAGGAGGAAGGAGGGAAGGAGAGGAGGGACAGGTCGCATCCTTAGGGGTCAGCCTAGCTGGACCAAATCGTAGACCCAGTGGAGACCTTGGAGGGCGTCCCTCCCCGGGCCAGGGGAGGGGGGCGCAGCGCCCGGAGACACAGGTGTGCACTCGCACACACAGGCGGACGCACGCAAGCACACACTCACTGCAGAGACCCAGGCGGGCCGGCTCGCTGTGGGACTCCAGGCGGGCGCCCATGACGTCACCGCCGAGCTGTGACGTCAACCCGCCCGCGGGGAGCTCCATCTCCTCTCTTGGCAGGCGACGCGGAATTGCACATCTGTCTTGTCGGGAATTAGTTAATTGAATCAAGCGGCCCGAGCTGCAGCAGCGACCTCGGCCTTGGCCCGAGAAGGGGGCTGGGCGGGCGCATGGCGGGTGCTCAGTCGGGTGGGTTGGGAGATGCGCACCCAAACAGGGGCCGGGAGTCCGAGCTCTCTCTCGAATATTGATCCTTGTCCCGCTTGGCCTCCCCGTCCCCTCCCAATCCATAGACGGCACAGACCGAGGGTCCAGCGCCCGCCGGGGGAGCTGACAGGCTGGCCAGAGGCCAGACCTCTGCGGACTCCATCCAGGGGCTCTGGGGCAGCCGGCTCCAACCTGCCTCTTGAGCTTGCTCGCCTCCACCCACCGGTGCCGAGAAACGCGGCTAATTCTCCCCCAGCTTCCCCCGAACACCTCGGGATGAGAAGCCGGCCTCCAGACAATTTGTCCCAACTGCTGGAGCGCCAGGGACCCCTCCTTGTCCCATCTCCTGACCTTGACCCTTACCTCCAGCGCTCCCGGCCCTGTCCTGGAACCCCTTCCCTCCCTCTCCCCGAGCCTGCATCCTTAGGTGGCCCCTCCCTCGCCCACTCTTTCCTTCCTAACTCATAGGAGACAGCCCCGGAAAAACGGAAAGACTTAGGAAGTGAGGTTCCAGTCTCAGCTGTGTCTCCCCTCAGCTTCCAGAGCTTGCCATGTAATTTAACCTCCCTGAGTCCTAGTTTTCACATTTGACACTGGGATGAATTTTTGAAAAGCTGGTCTTATTGGGTAAAATTAAATAACATATGTACAGGGCTTAGAACTTATCCAATTCTTATAGCCTATACCTTGTAGTTTTAAGAAGGAGGCAGACCTATTGTTGAGATGTGGTTCCTCTAGAAGGGTCCCTGGGTAACTGATGAGAGAAAGCATCAGATTTTGGACTGTGGTGGTCTGAAGGGTCAGGGAGTCTGAGGGGGGCTGCCAGGTAGGGTTCTTCATGTGGGGAGACCCACCCATTCCAGATTCCCACCTGGAACCCAGGCTCCACCTTCCTCTGCTCCTACCAGACCCAGCAGTACCCCACTGGCCCTCTCTCATTCTTTCCACACCTTTGCCTAGCTTCACAGTTTCCCAGATGATCAACTTAATTGTAAATGCTTCATCCTTGAACAATATCCCATTTCACAAATGAGGAAGCAGAGGTTGAGAGAGGGTAAGTGACTTGCCAAAGACCTCACAACTATGACCTGGCATAGCTGGGATTTGAACTCAACTTCTTTGGCCTCAAATGATAGCCACTCTCCACTGCTCCGCCTCCCACTCTGAGGACCACTCAGTTGCTAGGAGACAGCAAGCCAGTGGTTACTATGGAAACCAGGCTGATGTGGAAAGTGGAAAGAGTTTGTGTCCAGGCTGCAGCAAGAAGGCTCCAGGTGGGCTCCGCAGCCCCTCCTCTGCCCCTCCCATGGAGGCACCTCTCGGCTTTCAGCTTTGGGACTTGGGTTCCAGGCAGCAGATGCCCAGTGACAAGGCCAGAGAGAGGGGGCAAGGAAGATGGGTTACTCTGAACTCTGCCCCTGCAAACCGAGAGCTCTGGTGGAGGATGTGGCTCCAGAGATGGGGCTGAGGGGCAGATAGCCCAAGCTGGGAAGCCTCACACTACTGCTTTCCCCAAATCGGCTGAGTGCAGAGACAAGCCTGGCCTTGGGACACAAGATAAAGGGAGGGCGGGACCAGGGTGGGGTACAGAGCCATACCAGAGGGCTCCAGATCTGGGCAAACACCTCAGTTTTCTCCTCTGTAAGAGGGGAATAACACTAATCCATCTCCACAGATACCGTTTTGCCTTTATTTCACCTGAAATTATTGTTATTATAACCATGATTTTTACATAATACTTATTCTACTCATGACAATGTCAGATTAGATATCTCCTCTTGAATCATTATAGTATTAAGAGATTTTTTTTAATATATGTAAGTACCTATTCTTTTGCAGATTCTTTTCCCACTTAGGTTATTACAGAATACTGAGCAGCACTCCCTGTGCTATATAGTAGATCCTTGTTGGTTTCCACAGATATTGTGCTGAGAAAATTAACAAAAATGTAGAGCACCGTAACTAACACATAGACTTCACTAGCTGTGTGACCTGGAGCAAGTCATTGAGCCTCTCCGAGCCTTTTCCAATGAAGATACTAATGGTGCCTGCCTCATAGGGTTGTTATAAGGCCTGAATGAGTGAATACAGACAAGTAAAAGGCTTCGAAAAGGCCTGGCAGGCTTTAAGGACGACATATATAGCGTTGGTTGTTCTATTTTCATAGTAAATGTTCAATAGCTCCCGGGGTCCTGGTCGCTCTGGACCTAGCTCCTTTTCTCTCTTGCTCTCTCAGTAGAAAATCTCCCACCACCTCTCAACCCCCTGCCAGGTGAGGAGGACCAGAACCAGGAAACAGGACTGCCTGTGGCCTCAGACCTTCCCCTACTCAAAGTTCAAGGGGCCTGGAGCCTGAGAGGCTGGGGCAGGAGGGAGCGAGGAGGTGGCAGCACTGGCAGCTAAATTTGTTCATCCGGCCTGTCAGTGCCTTAATCTGATCCCCGAGGAACAACGCAGAGGCTTCACTCTGGATGACAAACGAGGAGGGGAGAGGCCTGCCCTGCCTGGACTCCGGGTGAGTAATGGCTTTGCATTAAGATATTAAGCCTGGACGACAAGAAATGTGCTCCTGCTCCCACTCCGCCCCCAGCAAGGCCGGGAAGAGAGCTGGGGAGAGAAGGAGGCTTCCTGAAGACCAAGCTCTGGGAAGGTGGGGGAGCCTGGGGGTGGAGGGTTTGAGAGAGGAGGGCTTGGGACGCCTTGGGTGGGGGTGCGGGATGGCAGAGAGAGAGACAGACAGGCCACAGAGATACCCAGAAATATAGATACAGCTGGGAGAGAAGAAATGGGGCTGGAGGGTGGGGGGGATGGAGACTTGTAGGGGTGGGTTGTGCAAAGAGGCAAGATACCTGTACTCTGTATAGGGCAAGGATGCCTTAGCCAGGGCCGCAGCCCAGCAGGGCAGGCCAGACACCAGGCTGGAGGCCTGGCTTCAGGGCTGGCCTTGGTCTTCGATGCCCCTCTACTTGATCCAGAGCCTCCTGGGCCGGGAGGGCATGGGGTAGGGTGGTGGCCCTGTTGGAACTGGCTTAGGCCAACGGGCAAGACCTCCAGCCACATGGACCACCTGTTTTATGGAGAACAGGGGCCAATACAAGGGTAAGTTCCCGCTCCAAGTTCCCTCACCGTTCAAGGAGCACCCCCGCCCACTGAACCCCTGGTACACAATAGCCTGGGCCCCATGAGGCAGCGTTTGCTGGGTTGAGGGGACTCGAAGGAGGAAAAGATGTGGCAAGCCCAGAATAGGACTTACAGACAAGGTGGTTCAGAGGGAGCAAGAAGGACACAGAAAGGCCTGGGGGTGGCCTGCCCTCTGCCGTGACCTCAGAGGCGCTGGCCCAGACAGCAGATCTGGCTTGCCTGGGTCCAAGTCCTAGCTTCATCCTTTCTGTGGCATGACCCCAGCAGGTTGTGTGACCTCGGTGTGCTTCTGTCAGACCCCATCTGTAAAGTAGGGTGCTTACAGCCCCTTCAGCGTGAAGCTTCTGTAAGGGCTTCCCGAGTCAGTTCCTGCAGGATGCCTAGAACGGGGTCTGGCGCATCCTAATGCCTAGAACGGGGTCTGGCGAATCCTAATGGTTCAGCAAACTTCACAAATTGTCATTAATTGTCATATTTCCCCCAGGCCCCAGCCATGACCATGTCAGCTAGACGACACCTGGAGCAAGTCCCCACACCCCGTGTTACTCCTCAGTGGGCTTCGTGCCTAGACCTAGGAATCCTGACTCACTTTGGTAAAGCCATCAACCTCTCCATGCCTCAGTTTCCTCATCTGCAGTATGGGCAGATCTTTAGGCTCAGTGGAAGCAAAATGTGTAAGCACTTGGTAAAGCCTGGGGTGGCCTGGTTCAGCTGCTCTGCTCAGAGGACCAGCACAACCTGGTATGAGTGTGTGTGTGTGTGTGTGCGTGCATGCGTGCGCACACACACTAGTTGGGAAGCAGGGAAGGCCTGGGAGCCTCCCAGAGGGGAGATGCTTAGGCATGATGATGGGGTAAGGGGGAGCCCCAAGTCCCAGGCCCAGGGCCCCATGTCCCAGGGAGTGGGGGTCGGGAGCCCAGCTATCTCGGCTTTCTGTGCCCCCCTCCTTCCAGCACCACCTTCTCCTGCAGCACTGCCCTCTGGTCCCACTCAGCCTCATCTGTGCTGGCTGGTCCTACACTTTGCTCACTCGGGATTTTACACGTAGGCAAGTCTGCCCAGATCTGGGGCTTAAGCAGATAAAGGAGGATGCAGAGAACAGAGAGCAGCTGTCTTGGGGAAAGGGGGAAGAGGAGAGGTAGGGTGGAAATACGTGGCAAGGCAGAAGACGCTGAAGGCTCACTCCCTGAACCCCAGAAGAACACTAGGCAGGCAGCTGTGCCCTTCTGCCCGCGAGGCCAGAGGGAGGGGATTTGGAGGCATGGGGGTCGTCGTGGGGGCGGTGCTTCCGAAACTGACTTCCGCGAAGACGGGGGTCCCTGGGGTAGCCCCCGTCACTGAGGTCTTCCTTCAACCGCCCAAGATCTCCCCCTGAGTCTCCCCACTTCGAATCCCTTGTCCTCCAGCTGTGAGACCAATGAGTTTAGATAGCCCCCACCCCTCTCCGGGGTGCAGGGAAGCTGGAACTTGGTTCAGGGCTTGCTGGTTCTTCAAGGCCTGCGTCTCTCACGGAGGGCCACCAGGAGGCGCCCCACGCCTGCTCGGTCTCCCCGTGGGCCCCCCAGTCCGCCAGGCTGGTCGGTCTGGGGCGGGGCGAACTCGGGGTCAGGGTGCGGAGGGTCTGCGGTTCAGCCCTTGCTCTAGCGCGTGGCCCGCGGAGCCGCGCACCCTTTCTCTCTCTTGAACCCCCATCACCCCATCGGGTGGCGGGCGTCTCATCCAGCGCTCTCTCTGCGCAGTCCTGCTCCTTCTGCGCCCGCGGGCATCCGAGGTCCAGGCTTCGGTCACCCCCCAGCCCCACCCGCGAAGTCCTCGGTCATCCTGCCAGCACAGTCCCCCAGCTCCTATCCCTCTCTGAAGGTTGGATGGATTAACTGCTCGCAAAGCTGGTTTGTTTGGCCAGAGTTTATTATTCTCCGGCCACTCCAGCTTGACGGCGGGCCTAAAGTCAGTACGTTTATCCAGGGACCAACATCGGCCCCAGGCACTTCTGGTTCCTTCAGTCCTGCCCCACAGATTCCACCAGAGAGCCCTCCATCCTCTAGGAAGAAACAGTCTCTTAAACATTATTTTTAACAATTGCTTTTTAGTAGATAATATCTACACGGGATTGATTCAAAAATTAAAGCAATGCAAAGTAAAAAGCCTTCCGGCAACCTTGTCTCCAAGCCCTTGGTTCCAACCCACACATACCTGCCAGGTGGCACTTTTATTAATCTCTTATGACGTGTTTAGCACTAAGTTAAGATCTATGCTCTTATTCCCCCACCCACCCATTCCTATACAAAAGGAAGCATATTATGTACACTTTGTCTTCACTAAATCTATCTTGATATTCTTTCCATAACAATAGATACCTTGTTCATTTTCCCAGCTGTATAGTATTCCATTGTGTGGCTTCATGCATGCTCAGTCATGTCCAGCTCTTTGGGACCCCATGGTCTGTAGCTCACCAAGCTCCTCTATCCATGGGATTTTCCTGGCAAGAATACTAGAGTGGGTGGCCATGCCCTCCTCCAGGGCATCTTCCCAACCCAAGGATCAAACCCTTTGCACTGTAGACAGATCCTTTACTGTCTGAGCCACCAGGGAAGCCCTGTGTGGCTACACACAGTCTATGTAATCCAGTCCTTTCTTGATGAGTACCTAGGTGGTTGCTCCTTTTTGACTCTTACTAACAACATTGCAGTGAATATCCTTATACCTCCGTCATTTCATAAGTGTGTTTTTGTATGGATAGGTAGGATAAAATGCCCTGAGAGAGAGTACTAGTCACACAGAGACAGCATGTGTCATTTGGGTAGGTACTTGAGCAGGTATTGCTAGTTGCCCTGCATGGGGCTTGGTCTGTTTGCCCTCCCCAGGCAATGACCAGACTTTCTCCACAGTCTGACCAACAGAATGCACTGCTGAACTTTTGCATTTTTGCCACACATTCACTTGTGTTCAGTGTCCCAGGGAAGCCTGTCTTTACCTGCAGACTGTCACTCCCCTGCCTGTGTCCCCCAGCACACAGGTCTTCTCCTTCACAGCACCTTGTACTTGAAATTATATATATATACTGTACCGTTATTCGGGGAAGGCAATGGCACCCCACCCCAGTACTCTTGCCTGGAAATCCAATGGACGGAGTAGCCTGGTGGGCTGCAGTCCATGGGGTCGCTAACAGTCGGACAGACTGAGCGACTTCACTTTCACTTTTCTCTTTCATGCATTGGAGAAGGGAATGGCAACCCACTCCAGTGTTCTTGCCTGGAGAATCCCAGGGATGGGGGAGCCTGGTGGGCTGCCGTCTATGGGGTCACACAGAGTCGGACACGACTGAAGTGACTTAGCAGCAGCAGCAGCAGTACCGTTATTATTTCATCAACATTTGCCTGCCACCAGCCTAAAAGCCCCATGTGCGCAGGGACTTTACCCCAGTCCCTAAAGCAACACAGGCACTTCAGAGATGCTGACTACGCCTTCATTGGCTCGTACAGTTCCCTGTGTGCCCTACATCCATGCGTAGATGGGCTCAGCTGCGACTCTGAACCCCCTTATGTGGGAGGCATGGGTACTAGCTCCATTGAGCAGATGAGGAGACTGAGGCTCAGAGAGGTCAAGGACTCAAGGACTCACCACTGGCCTTGTCTCTGTTCCTGAGACCTTGGTTTTACTTCCCTACTCTGGCCCATGGGAGCCCGCCCCCCCCACCAGCTGCCGTCACCAGGAACAGTCAGGCCCAGGTCTGGGGGGCTCCAAACTCAGGACTGGCTCCCTCTGCCCTGCCTGCAATGGTGGAGAGTCAAGCCAGGGGTTTGTCATAGCCCCCGGGGTCTTGTTGGCTTGCAGCCTCAGACGCCCTGTTTGGTGGTAGTGCCAGGGCCACGGTGACCTGGTGGCTTGTGCAGTCACCAGAGCCCGTTCCCGAAGGCCCCACGGCTGTGCTGGCTTCGTGCCCGGCTGTCACTCTGCTCCCCAGCGGCACTTTGTGGCGGCTGCCTGCCTCCCTGCCTCCCATTAATCATGTGTGCAGGATTTATTTTCTCCAGCAATTTATTTCAGCAAATGCAATCTGGGTGTGCCCACAGGTGGGCAGGATGCTCCGTTGCCGCCAGAGTCATGGAGCCCGGCTTTATTGTCAGATTGACAGGCATGACTCACCAGCACCCCGCGGCAGATGCACCAGAGCCCTAGGGTGGGACGCTAGGTACTCCAGGGACCAGCCCCACCCCCGTGTCACTGCAGCCTTAGCATCCCAAGCAGCCTGGAAATTCAAGCTTGCTCCCCTGTTTTGCTTTGTTTTGTTTTGTTTTTAACTGAGGCTTTGCAGCCCCTGCCAAGGCCCGCTGACTAAGGGGGTATGGGAAAGGATTAGGCCCCAGTGTCCTCACCCTGAAACAGCCTTTCAGAGGCTTTTGCTGAAGACCCAGGTGGTGGCTCATTTCAGTCTCCCGATCTGAGGAAGGAAGGGATCCCTCTTCCCCAACTGCCCCACTCCCGGCCCCAGCATTGCTGGATAATCTGGCCCTGATTCCCAGGTTCTGACGGTCACAGAGGGAAATAGCTCATGCCAACCCTGCCACCCCTTGCCACGCACACACGTGTCTTCCCTCCTGAGGGGTGCTTTCATCACCCTTGCCCCCCTCCCCCAGTCTGTCAGAGGGTGCAGCAGCCCAGGACTGGGTAGCAGGCGTAGCTCTGAGGCCAGGACAGGACGCAGGGGCTGCTTGGCTGTGATTTCGGGTCCTGAGTTAGTGCCCCTGCTTATTCTTCCACTTACAGCCCTTGGACACAGGAAGGGAAGGACTGGACAGCAGCGGCCAGGGGCCAACCACCTGCCCTGGCCCTCACCAAGCCCTTTGCATCCCACCCATGCCCCCGCCTCTGTGGCGTCTCCAGGCCCCCGGGGGCCTGCTTCCTCCCTTGGTATCCCCCAGTCTCAGCCTGGGGCCCCTGCCCTCAGCCTGCCCTCCACCCCCACCCCAACCTGGCTGCTGCTAATGCTGCAGATAATTCCTGCTGTCGCAAAGCCATTATGGTGCAAATGGGCTGCATTTCAGTGTGTGTGTGTGTGTGTGTGTGTGTGTGTGTGTGTGTACAGGGGAGGGGGCTTGGCAGGCAAGGCGCCTTGCTTATGCCTCGCTCACTGCCTTGGGGAGTTTATGCTGTTCCCCGCCAACCTCTGGTCCCCTGCCCCAGCTGCCAGCCTCCACTGGACCTTGATGGGGCCTGGCGCTCTGGCCAGGGGGCTGACATGCCCAACGGGAGGGTCCTGGTGTCCCTGTCCTCCCCCTTCTCCTCCATGAGTGGCAGCTGGACTCAGAGAGTAGCTGAACCACCCCCCACTCAGCCTTTGAGACTTCCAGGGCCCTGGGGGGACAGAACCAACCTAGGGGTACCAGATGGATGCTGGGAGGACTTCAGTGGCATTTGAGGCCCCGGCTTCCAGTCTCCCATCTCGCCCCAGCCCTTCCAGGCCCCTGGTCTCCCACCACCCTTTGCTTCATCTGCCTCCCGCAGACCCCCACCCTTACCCCCGAGTGCCATCACAGTTGCTCCACCTTGCCTCCTCCTGCCTCAGCACAGCCAGGTCTCCCCCAGGGGGAGGCAAACCCTCTATCCTTTCAAGAAGAACCTTTGACCTTTGTGTCAGGAGTCTTCAGTGAACCTTGACAGCAGCCGGGAGGTCCCCACGGGCTCAGGAGGGAGGGCAGGGCAGTGGTCAAGGGAGTGGCCTTCAGCAGCAGGTGGGATTGCTTTTCCTCTCTGCTCCTCCAGTTTCTGGTGATCTGATCTTGGCCACGTCACTCAAAATCTCTGCGTCTCAGTGGCCTTATCTGCAAATTGGGTCTAATAACACTTGGCTTAAATAATTATTATTAAAGGTCTAATAGATTGTATTACATAGAACCACGAAAAATTGCTTATGCTCCAGCTGTTTCCATGTCAATATTTACTGGGCAAGATACCGCACTAAGTCAGCTTCGTGTCTTTGATAAGGTATCTACTCGATGTCTTGCACTTTGCTTTTATACTCTTAATGCTTTGCATGTGTACAAATGCTTAAAGAGTTCATGCTAACTGAGAAAGCACAAAGATGAGGTAAGAAGCAAAACAAAATAAAAATAAATCTCCCGTCAGAAATAGCCATAATCAGTGAATAATAACCATTTCCAGAAACCTCTTTTTGCACTGATACAGGTAGAAATTTAGAGCATTAAATGCATAGAAATACTGCTATGAGAAGGGATCTGACTATTTCAAATATAACTTTTTAACTTTTAGTTTATTTTGATATAAGAAAATAAATGAATAAATGGAAGGAAATAGAAAGAAACCACAAAACTCTAGTAAATGTCTCTTCATCAGAGAGACAATGCGTTCTACAAAGATCATCTCATATTAACAAAAAGATAGGAGAGCCGTAAAAATAAAAAGTATTGATTAGGAAGAATCTTTCATGTAGGAGTGGGGAGAAATGTGAATATTACAGTAGAAATTGAAGGCATTAAATTAGCAAATTTCAAAGTAACAGCTGACGGCAAGACTGAGAAAAGAAAAAGAAAACTTACGGAGAGAGATCACAAGCAAGGAAGACGAAAGACAAGGAAGAAAATGAGAGGAAACGGGCACAGTTCCGGCCTGGTTTGCACAGGGTTGAACAATGGTATTCAAAATAGCGCACACATTCAACTTAAACGAGTTTTGCCTACACGTGCTCTCCTTTCCTAAAAGTTTCTATCGTGTTTAAATGATGAGAAAGATGTAGTTTCTGGCATGTAGTAAATATTGACATTTTAAAATAAAGCTGCTGTACTGCTTACAATAGCCAAGACATGGGGGCAGCATAAATGTGCATCATCAGAGGCGTGGATAAAGATGTGGTCCATATACACAATGGAATATACACTCGGTCATTAAGAAGAATGAATAATGCCATTTGCAGCAGCATGGATGGACCTCAAGATGGTCTTACTGAGTGAAGTATGTCAGACAGAGGAGACTATCATATGACTTCCCTTATATGTGGAACCTAAAAAGAATCGATACAAATGAACTTATAAAACAGAAACAGACTCACAGACTTAGAGAACGAATTTATGGCGGCCAGGGGAAGGGTGGGGGCAAGGAATAGTTAGGGAGTTTGGAATGGACATGTACTATCTGCTGTATTTAAAACGGATAACCAACAAGGACCAACTGTCCAGCACATGGAACTCTGCTCAATGTTATGTGGCACCCTGGACAAGAGGGGAGTTTAGGGAAGAAAGGATATATGTGTATGTATGGCTGAGTCCCTTTGATGTCCACCTGAAACTATCGCAGCGTGGTTAATCAGCAATGTGCTTTTTCTAGGTCGCCTTAGATGTGTCTGACTCTTTGAGCCCACCAGGCTCCTCTATCCATGGGGATTCTCCAGGTAAGAATACTGGAGTCGGTTGCCACATCCTCCTCCAGGGGAATTTTCCTAACCCAGGGACAGAATCTGTGTCTCTTCTGTTTCCTGCATTGGCAGGTGGGTTCTTTATCACTAGCACCACTTGGGAAACTATAAAATAAAAATTTTTAAACAATAAACTAAAAAATCTGCTGTAGCTCTTTTGAATTTATCAGACCACTTTGATGGACTTCATATGGTTCAACCTAAGGGGTGAACTGCCCAGCGCACAGTGGTACCCACCCGGGCAGACGCTGTTAGTAGGACATGACCTCATGTTCTGTGAACTCATCTGGACTTGAGTTTTTGTATTTTGCTTATGTTTTCCTGGTATTTTTAGCAAAATTCCCCTGAACCCTCCAACATTTCTCACTAAATGAAGACAAAAAAGTTGGAGTCTGTGGTTACAGTGCAAAAGTATTGTGACCCTCCTCCTGTCCCCGAAGGATACCAGTGATGAGGGTAGAGGGCTGACTCGGCTGGAGAAGGCCAGAATGAGCTTGGGGGACGGGAGTGGGTGGGGATGACCCGCTTCTCCTCCCAACTGTTTTAGAAGGAAAGGGTTGAGGGGAGGAGGAGGATGACTGAATGGTTTATGGGATGTACACAAAAGGTTGGGTTCTGAATTGGGGGCGTGAAGGGCATGGTCTGCATGCTTCCATGCCTGTGACCCCTGCTGAACATACCCGGTCAGAAGCCAGGGGTCTCACCAACCACAGAGACTCCTTCGTGCAGGTCCAGGACGTGTCCATTCTTAAACACCCATGGAGCCTGCCCCCAACCCAAGCAGCACTCTTGCCTCTCCCTTTTAAGGTCAAGTTCAGCCTAGGAGGTCCTTGGTGGCCTTGTTGCCGTTGCTATTGTCCAGTCGCTCAGTCGTGTCCGACTCTTCATGACCCCATGGACTGCAGCACCGCTAGGCTTCCCTGTCCTTCACCATCTCCTGGGCCTTGCTCAAACCCATGTCCACTGAGTCGGTGACGCCATCCAACCATCTCATCCTCTGTCATCCCCTTCTCCTCCTGCCTTCAGTCTTTCCCAGCATCAGAGTCTTTTCCAATGAGTCAGTTCTTCCCATCAAGTGGCCAAAGTGTTGGAGCTTCAGCTTCAGCATCAGTCCTTCCAGTGAATATTCAGGGTTGACTTCTTTTAGGGTTGAGCAGTTTAACCTCCTTGTAGTCTGAGAGACTCTCAAGAGTGGCCTAGTGGCTAAAATACCAGGCTTTCATTGCCATGGCCCACGTTCAATCCCTGGTCTGGAAACAGATCTTGCAAGCCTTGCAGTGTGGCCAAAGGAAAAAAAAGAGTAGTCAAGTACAGCCCAAAGGGCGGGAAAAATCAGAGCAACAACTAAAGCTGACAAGCTGGAGGAGACAGGGCACGCTTGGGGAAGGGCCCTCGGAGCAAGGGGAACCCGAAGTACTCAGACACCTTCTGTGCATCAGGCCACACAGGACCTGGGGAGCCGCTCCCCCAACCCCACACTGCTGCCCCAGGTCCCTTTCTCTTCCATTCTCGAGGCACCAGCATCTCCCTTGGTGCCTTCCAGGATCGGGTCCTCACTATTCTCATCATGTTCTTGCCAGGAGACAGCATCTTATGGATTCCCATCGTGTACAGCGGAGAAGGCGATGGCATCCCACTCCAGTACTCTTGCCTGGAAAATCCCATGGACAGAGGAGCCTGGTGGGCTGCCGTCTATGGGGTCACACAGAGTCGGACACGACTGAAGTGACTTAGCAGCAGCAGCAGCATGTACAGAGTGCTGATATAGAGCAATGATGACAATCCCTGCCAACCCTTTGCTGGAAGCCCAGTGGGTGTCCTTCACACCTCCCAGCAAGATGGGTGATATTATCCCATTTCCCAGACTGGCTGAGAAACAGGAAGTGTATGGTTCCCTGGGCTGCCAATCACAAATGATCACAGACTGGGCAGAAATTTATTCTCTCACAGTTCTGGAGGCGAGAGGCCAAGAGAATCACGGTGCTGGCAGCGTCGTGCTCTTTCAAAGGCTATTTAGGAGGCTCTGTCCAGTGACTCTCTATGTGGCCAGAAGTCCTCAGCTTATGGCTACTCCAGTGTCTGCCTCCATTGTCTCACTAGCTTCTCCCTGTGTATCTGTTCTCTTTTGCAAGGACACACGGGCTTTGCCACTGGCTCAGCAGTAAAGAACCTGCCTGCAGTGCAGGAGACGCAGGAGATCCAGGTTGGATCCCTGGGTTGGGAAGTTCCCCTGACGGAGGGCATGACAACCCACTCCAGTAGTCTTGCCTGGAGAATCCCATGGATTGATAGGATCCTGGCGGGCGACAGTCCTTGGAGTCGCAGAGTGAAGCAACTGGGCACAGTGGATGAAGGGCCCACCCTTCTCCAGTATGATCTTCTCAAGTTTTTTTACGTCTGCAAAAACTCTGTTTCCAAATCAGGTCATATTCTGAGGTTCTGGGGGTTAGGACATCAACACATCTTCTGGGGAACACAATCCAACCCTCAACAGGAAGTGACTCACCCCAAATCACCCAGAGGTACAGTCAGAACCCCCAGGCCTGAGCTTTGAATCACAGCCGGAGCAGCCTGTCATCCAAAGAACAGCCTGAGTCCCCCTCCTCCTCATATTTCAATATGTCAGCAGCCGGCTTGTGGACGCGTCTGTGTCCAGCCAGCCACGTTTGGCCCGAGAAGCTGGCATCGCTGTGGGTCCCACCCTCAGGTCCTGGGACACTGCCCTCAAAGGTGGCCTGGTCAGCTGTGGGTTAGTCACCCCCCACAACCCAGGTGCCCTTTTGTCCATCCCTGGCAAAGCCAGAAGATCAGGGTGGTTTGGGGTAAGGGGGAAGCAAGCATATCCATGGCCTAGAGGGGCCTGATGGGGGAGGTGGGAAAGGCCCACCCCCAGTGGACAAGTGTAGTGACCTGGAGAGGCAGTTCTGTCCAGGGTGGCAAGTGCCTAGGTCTCTCCTCACCATTTCCAGAGGCCCACGGTCCCCCTCCCATCCTCCTCCAAATACAAGAGAGGGCCCAGTGCCAGCAGGGAGGCTGAAGGACTGGCCCAGGTCACCAGAGTCCACAGGGGCCTCCCGACCCGAGCCCACTGGGGCTTTTCCGAAGTATCGACA
The DNA here is from genome assembly GCA_006410675.1 of Oreotragus oreotragus. Classification (NCBI taxonomy): domain Eukaryota; kingdom Metazoa; phylum Chordata; class Mammalia; order Artiodactyla; family Bovidae; genus Oreotragus; species Oreotragus oreotragus. The sequence continues at coordinate 265,884 of SJYX01002136.1, read as the reverse complement.
AAAAGGTCCAGGGTTCTCTCCTTCCCTCTTCTGCAGGTGAGAGGCTAGGGCTGAGACTTTGCTCCTACATGCAGGAGGGGTGAGGTGGAGCTGCTGTGGCCTCAGAGGGCACCCAGGGCAGGAGGCTCAGCAGACAAGGCCAGCTCACCTCACAGGCAGGAGCCTGGGGCCTGGAGGGGAGGCTGGGAAAGCAGGGGCCACAGGTGTCACTAACAGCCCCTCCTCGTCTCGCACCCTGGACAAAGATCCTGCCCCCAGCCCCAGAAAAACCAGGAGGAAAAAGGGAAGGACAGGGGAGCAGGAGGTGAGGGGGAGACCCCAGCTCTGCCACCTGCTGGTTCAGAGATAACTGTGGAACGTGCTGGTTCCCACCAACCCCCACCCCTGCCTTGGTCCACTGACCTGCACTCCAAGGGAGACCCACACTCCAGAGGAGAGGACAGACCAGGCAGAGTGAACGTGGGCCCAGGCAAGAGGGGGCAGCAGACCAGGCCCCTCCCAGCTGCAGTGAAAGGCAGCTGATGGGGAAGAGCCCACAGGGGCCAGGGAACCTAGAGATCCGGGACGGCTTCAGACAGATTGAAGCTGATGTGCCAGTCCCTGGAGCCAGAGGGTGGGCCAGCGCGCATGTCGTCACCTGTTTAGCAGACACAGTGTCAGGCTCTGATCCGGGTGCTGGGGACACCATGGCGATGAGGCAGAAAGCCCTCCTCCTGGTAGCAGACAGACATCAAAGAACCAAGCTCGCAACCGCAGGTGGCTCCCACCAGCTTACCGGGGAACCGCAACACAGCAGGGTGTAGATTTAAGTCAATTTAAGTTTTTCAGGCCTTCCCAAGACTGTGCCCCTTTGTCACTTCAGGACACAGCTCTCGTCCCAACATCCGGCCGGATTCTGAGTCTTCTCCACCTTCCATGTTAGAGCCTTCTCCTGGGCTTCGTTCATGGAGACTCCAGGCTCTCACTTGATTAAAGCGCCTCTCCCTGTCCTGTGGGCTTCTGTCATAGCTCAGCTGGTAAAGAGTCCACCTGCAATGCGGGAGACTGTGTTCGATCCCTGGGTTGGGAAGATCCCCTGGAGAAGGGAAAGGCTACCCACTTTAGTATTCTGGCCTGGAGAATCCCCTGGACTGTATAGTCCACGGGGTCATGAAGAGTCGGACATGACTGAGCGACTTTCACTTTTCCCTTTCCCAAATGTAGGTGGAGCTCCAGGAGCTCTCATGTGGTGGTGGGAGGGTGAGTAGGGGTCTCCCCTCCCGCTTTATTCTTCAGTGTTGGTGTGTGTGTGTGTCTTCAGTAGCTCAGTTGAGTCCGACACTTTGTGACCCCATGGACTCTAACCCACCAGCTTCCTCTGTCCTTGGGATTCTCCAGACAAAATACTGGAGTGGGTAGCCATTCCCTCCTCCAGCGGCTCTTCCCGACCCAGGGATCAAACCCGCATCTCCCCCATTCCCTGTATTGCAAGAAGATTCGTTACCACTGAGCCATCTGGGAAGCCCAGATTCAGTGTCGGTGCTGGCAGAAAGACAAGCCCCTTGCTTCTGATTCACCTGGGCCAAGGAGCCCTAGAACCAGAGTCAGGCCCTAAGGCTGCTGTAGCTCCTTTTCACTGAAGACGAGAAGTGCCAGGGGCCCAAACTGCCAGCGGACGGGGGTTTCTCTTAGGGTGGCTCCCCTGGGCACAGGGCCCTTGCTCTGCAAGGCCCCACACTTGGTTTAACATTCAGCATATCACGATCTTGAAACTCTTAACAACTGTTGAACAAGGGGCCCTGCGTTTTCATTTTGCATGGGGACCCTGGCACCTTATGGAGCTTGTCCTGCCTGCAAGACATGCATTATGGCAACATAGGGCTGGCAGCGTCTTAACTGTGCTGCCTTTTTTCTCCAAAAGCCACCAGTCTCACTTGCATTGGGTGCCAACTTTCAGGCCTGTGGACACACGTGGAAGGCCCTCTGTAAATGCTTAGGAACCAGACATCACAGAGGTGGGGGGATGTGGGCCCCTCCTCACTCAGCACTTCCAGAGGCGTCAGCCAGACAGCGAGTCCTCTGGTTGAGGTGACCTCCTCCGAGCACTGGAATGCCAGTCTATCCCTCTCCCAGCTCCCTGATTCCCGAGCAAGGGTTTCCTTGATTCCTCTAGGAATTCCATTCCTTCCTACCTGGCTGGAGCTGTGATGGAAGACACTCTGTCCACAACACTGCCGTCCCAAAGGCCCTTCTCCCTTGTCCTTTTATCCAGTCCACTCAGAGGAGGGGCCTGGGCGGGGGGGGGNGTCAACTTCCTTGCTCTTGTTTCATCTTTTTTCTCCACTTTCACTTTTCTCCCTCGAGTACCTGAAAGCAGGTCCCAAATATTTTATCATTCCTTCCTAAAGACTTAATTGTACATATCTAGCAGGTGGAAAAATTTTAAATATCCCATTATCATAACAGAAATTCTTTAGTATAAACTAATGCCCAGGCTGAGTCCGTTTTTGTTATCCATCTCCCAGACATCTTTGTGCAGGCGGTTTGTGTGAATTTGGTTCCAGTGAGACCCGCATGCTGCCAGTGGCTGGTGTGTCTCAAGTCTCAGTTTATAACTCCACGCTGTGTATTTTCTGGAGAACTTTGGTTACTTGTCCTGTAGAAACTCCCACATTCTGAATTTGCTGATTGCAGCTCCCTGGAGTTGTTTAACACGTGCATCTGTGCCTCATGTTTTCTGAAAATGGTCATTTGTTTTACAGACTTGATTAGAGTGTGTGTTTTAGGGTGAGGGCACTTTGTTGTTGGTGCTGTGTCCTTCCTGTTGCATCACATCAGGCGACTGTCATTAAGATCCATTGGTGAACCTGACTGACGATTGTCTTTCCACATCTGTACACATAGTCCTTAATTTTAAAAAAAATATATATTTTAAAAGAAACACACGTGTCAGAGTGCTTGAGTTGGAATGACAAATAAAGGCCATAACGGGGCCCTCGCAGACAGGCTTCATGCTGTGAAGAAGAGAGCAGACTTGTGGAGAGGAGGAAGCCCTGGACCATGGGGAAGGGCCTGGAGCGGAGGCCAGCATGGTGCTGTGCTGCTGGCAGCCAGCTGCTCTTCTGGGACATTATGTAAAATGATGTAACTGAGTGAAAAAGTGGTGCTGAGCTGGCTGCCTCTCCCTGCTCAGGTCGCTGAGCTGCTGTCGTGGTGAGGGGTGCTCGTGGACGCCTAGTTCCAAGTCCGTGGTGTGTAGGGAGGCCCTGGGCCTGAAAGGACTGCGGCCTTTTGGTTCTTATCTCCTGGTACCCTGGAAGCTGAAATCAGGGCAGTCTTCTGTTGCTCGAGGGGTGAGTCCCAGACTTGTGGTGGGCCTACCTGCGCTGGAGTGAGTGAGTGGGATGGCCTGCCACAGCAGCCTCAGAGCAGGAGGGGGCACTTGGAGACCATGGAGTCCAGTGCCTCAGTTTACAGATGAGGAAACCGTGGCCCAGAGAAGAGAGGGGAGGGTTTCAAGACCACCTAGCAGGTGGTCTTGGAACCCCTATAAGCAAGTTGGAGGCTCAACTGACCAGGATCCAAGCCTCTGATTCTCTGACTGGTAGCCAGCTAACATTTCCCCCTTGGAATTTCTGAGGTGACCGATTCTTCCTCTGCACCTAGAATTTCTGGGTATCCTTTGGTGGTGGTCTCGTGCTTGTTCTTGTCCAACTCCTGGTGGATCTTTGCACTGGAGGTGGTCTGTTTCTCTCGGCGTGTGGTGCCCGGCTTGGTCTGTGGTGGCGCAGAGGTGGTGTGCATACAGACTGTGTCAGGAGTCCCAGCCTCAGCTCCACATCCATTAGTCAGCCAAGAGGTCTCATGCTGCAGTTTCCTGAGGAATAAAAGCTTTTCTTTCATTATGTTTATATTTATTTTTTACTTACGGTAGGTGATACTGNCCGGTGTGTGGTGCCCGGCTTGGTCTGTGGTGGCGCAGAGGTGGTGTGCATACAGACTGTGTCAGGAGTCCCAGCCTCAGCTCCACATCCATTAGTCAGCCAAGAGGTCTCATGCTGCAGTTTCCTGAGGAATAAAAGCTTTTCTTTCATTATGTTTATATTTATTTTTTACTTACGGTAGGTGATACTGATTTTCTATTTTCAGCATGGATATAGCCTTCTCGTTATTGAAAGTTGGTAGATTTAGACAAAATAAGGTAGATAGGATTCCAGCCTAGCAGAAGGGAAAATGCAAAAGATGGCAGTGTGGAAAATGTTGGACCAGATGGCTCTTTTGGTCCTTGCCAGCTTCCTAACCTTTCACGGTTCCAGGGTTTTCTTTGTATTCTGGTGTGTGCTGGTCACAATCCTCTGGCTTGAGCAGCCTCACCCACCAACAGAGAGGCCGTCCAGAGTTAAGAGGACTGCCTGTGAACTTTCAGTCTGATTGAGCATGTATTTATCACTTGGGCAATAACCTGGGAGAATGGAAATACACTGAGATGGGGTCCTGGTTCCAGCGGAGGCTGTCTTCTATTTGTGCCCCGTGTTATTTACGTGGTCCATTCTGGGCTACATTCACGGAAAGTTTCTGAGTCATTTTTCTCTGGCTAACACCCCACGACTGCCACCCTCTGCTGCTTCTAGGAAGTCTCAGGGGTTCAGTCATAATCTGGATTTCCAGATGTGAGAGAAGATGGGGGTGTTGGTGTGGAGGGGGACACAGGGAGTGGGCTGCAGAAATGGGCAATCATGTCTCTGCCTTTCAGGATTTCCCTGGGGAGAATCTTCACCCTGAGCTTGCTGGCAGCCAAGGATGGCAAGCAAGGGGCCCTCGGCCTCTGCGTCCCCTGACAACTCTAGTGCAGGGGGGCCCAGCGGCAGCAGCAACGGCACCGGTGAGAGCGGGAGCCAGGACAGCACGTTCGAGTGCAACATCTGCCTGGACACAGCCAAGGACGCCGTCATCAGCCTGTGCGGCCACCTCTTCTGGTCAGTACCCCTTCCGTTCTTCTGGGGGACGTGTGCTCAGTTTAAAAAGCTTGTGGCCCTGGACAGTTTTGGAGCATTTGGATCCTGATAGACTCAGGCCCAAAGGCAGGAGACCTGCATTCTCATCCCCACTCCGCTGCTGATAAACTGAGTGAGCTTGGACAGGTCCTGTCCCCATCGCTGAAGTGATGGTGCTCACCATTTAGTGAGCGCTGCTCCATGCCCACTCGCTGCAGTGAGCCATATTCTGGCAAGAGTGCAGCAGTGAGCCCTGCAGTGGGGTGGGGAGGGGGGGAGCTGTCCACTCTAGAAGATGGAGACTGAGCCCCTTGAATAAGCACAATCCCACTGGACAGCCAGCAGCAGAGAAGTCACTGCTCTGAAGAAACTCTACAAGAGTGAGGTGGACCTGCTGGGACAGTGGCCGGAAGTCCTCTCCATCGTGGTCCAACAGGAGAAGCAGGTAAGGAACGCGTGCACCCATCACCGATAATAGAATCATTTCATGAGATGTGGATGTGGACATAAGTTCTCAAGAGGTGACCTGTGGAAGTGAATGAAGTTGACCTGGACTTGGGGTGGTGTCAAGACACGGGAGAGGGGAGGGCTCGTGATCCAGCCACGGGAACAGGAGTGGCAGAGGAGCCAGAGGAGGGTGAGCTGGGGTCTGAGCGGACTTGCAGTCCATGCTGTGAGCTCCCTAATTTTTCTTCGGCAGTGGTGGGGATCTTACCCTAAGGGGAGGTGGGGACAGTAAATAGACTCAGTATTTTCATGGCATTCCTGAATCAGAGGTATTATTTTTATGAGGTGTGATGGTAATCAGGGGGAAAAGGTGTGCAGTGTCCAATAGTCAGGCACAGATGTGAGAGTTGGACCATAAAGAAGGCTGAGTGCCAAAGAATTGATGCTTTCGAAATGTGGTGCCAGAGATGACTCCTGAGAGTTCCTTGGACTGCAAGGAGTTCAAACCAGTCAATCCTAAAGGAAATCAGCCCTGAATATTCACAGGAAGGTCTAATGCTGAAGCTCCAATACTTTAGCCACCCGATGGGAAGAGCTGACTCCTTGGAAAAGACCCTGATGCTGGGAAAGATGGAAGGCAAAAGGAGAAGAGGGTGGCAGAGGATGCGATGGTTAGACAGCATCACCAACTGAATGGGTAAGAATTTGAACAAATTCCCAGAGATAGTGGTGGACAGAGGGGCCTGGCATGCTGCAGTCCATGGGAGTCAAAGAGAGTTGGACACGACTTAGCAACTGAAGAATGCAGTGGGGTGATGGTAAATGCCAAGTCACGGGCTCTCCTGGGAAAAGAACTCTGATTGTTAGCATTCACTGATTCCCACCAAGGCTGACTTCAAGATACAGAAGTGACATCACCGAATGCAGACTTGGGAAGAGATGCTGGCGACTGGCTCTCGGGGGCAGGGCTGAGCTGACTCAGACTGGAGTTCCAGGGGTTGGGAGCCTCATTGTGATCAGTGCCCCAGAGAGGCTGGGGAGAACCAAACTCATGGGGCATTGCAACCTTCTGGGGAAGAGAATTTCAAGAAGAAACAAAGAAATCGAGTTTCTTGTCTGCTGCCCACAGTGGCACAGAAGGAGGAACTTGGAGGAGCTGCTGGATCCGGCTGCCCCCGCTCCTCCTCTCACCCATCAACCCCATGGGACCCCTGACTCAGGCTATCTCTGCAGGTCTGGGGTTCTGTCTTGTCAAAAGTGGGACAGGTTCCCATCAGGCTGCATTCACCTATGCAGAAGGAGCAAAAACTGGAGAAGAAAGGGCAATGCTAATGAGCAGATGTCATGATGGATCTACTCTGAAAACAGCGCCAGGCCAGGCCAAAGGTGCCCTGGGGTCACCAGAATGAATGGGGGCACCAGGATGGTTCTTCGGGCCCCAGGACATTCTGTGGGGTAGAGGGGCAGCTCCTCATGCCCAGGTGGGGAACGTGGGCCCCTGAGAGCTGCCCATTTGTGGCCCTTCCCATGAGACACCAGAAGACTCTCCTGCCAGATCAGGGTCACAGCAACTGAGAACAATGCCGCCCGGGCAGCCTGGGCGGGCCCTGCACAGGGCAGGGGGTCTGGGAGAGCGGCAGAGGCTGCTGGGGCCTGTCCTTCCCGAACTGGGCCACTGTGGGGGGGACTTTCATCTCCCGCCTTCCCCTCGGGGCCACTGCAGCATCCGCCTGCCTCCATCTCTTCCCACCCCGATCCTCCCAGGGCGGCAATTACTGCGCTAATTAGGGCGCTTTGATCATCTTTAGAAATGGCCACACTGGGGAGGGACGCTGCCAAGCAATTAGGGGCAAAGAGGCCGGGAGCTTGGGCACCTCCTCAGGGGGCGGGGCTGCAGAAGACCCTCAGACACCCCCTGCCTCCTCCCCTCAGGAGTGTCTGCACACAGACCCCCACCCCACCCCCCAACATAGCTGTAAACTCCTCAGAGAATAGAGGAGGATAGGAATCTCCCCTCTTCTGCGCCCTGGAGATAGGACCTGCCCACTAGCCCCCTCCGCCTGGCCCCCAGCCCAACGGTCAGCTCTTCTGGCCTGTCCAGGCCCCTTTGATGGAGCCGCAGAAACAAGGGCTCCTTTGACAGACAGAGGGGGGCACCTCAGAGCCCAGATGATGAGACTTCAAAGGTGAGCCCACT
>SJYX01002136.1:235337-248562 GCA_006410675.1 Oreotragus oreotragus | reverse complement strand
GGGGGGGGGGGGAGGAGCGGTGGAGCGCATGCGCACATGCACACGGTGGGGGTTTGCTACCCTTGCTTCTCAACTCGCCCCAGGCTGAATGTTACCCGCAAGTCAGACTTTAAAGAGACTGCAAAATTTCGTTTCTGTGAAGTTCAAGGACAAGCAAAACCAGTCTTTAGTGCTAGAAGTCAAAGTGTGGTGATTCCCTCTGGGGCTGCGTAGGAATTGACGGGGGCCAGGCAGGACAGAGGGAAGCTTTCCTGGCGGCTCAGATAAATAATCTGTGCCCGCAGTGCAGGAGACCTAGGTTCAGTCCCTGAGTCGAGAAGATCCTCTGGAGGAGGGCATGGCAACCCACTCCAGTATTCTTGCCTGGAGAACGCCAGGGACTGAGGAGCCTGGTGGGTTACAGCCCGTAGGGTCTCAAAGTGTCGGACTGCTGCTGCTGCTACTAAGTCGCTTCAGTCGTGTCCAACTCTGTGCGACCCCATAGACGGCAGCCCACCAGACTCCCCCGTCCCTGGGATTCTCCAGGCAAGAGCACTGGAGTGGGTTGCCATTTCCTTCTCTAATGCATGAAAGTGAAAAGTGAAAAGTGAAAGTGAAGTCGCTCAGTCGTGTCCAACTCAGCGACCCCGTGGACTGCAGCCCACCAGGCTCCTCCATCTATGGGATTCTCCAGGCAAGAGTACTGGAGTGGGGTGCCATTGCCTTCTCTGAGAGACGGACAGGACTGAGCAACTCTCACACACACAGGCAGGAGGGAACATCTTAGATAAAGTTCTTATCTGAGAGGTGTTTACACAGCGAAATGCTTCTGAAGAATTTGTTGATTCTATTGTATATTGGTTATACCTCGATTCAAAACAAAGTGAGAACTGTGGGGGCAGGGTCCCCAGGAGGGGTGCTTTCCTTGCCTCTCGTCCTCTGCAGGGCCACCAGGTGGTTTGGGGACAGCTGAGGGGGGGTCGTTTAGCAACTTTTCTGGTCTTAGCTCAGCACTCGGGACATTTTTCTGACTTTTTGTTTTTCACCTGGAATTCATTTTCAACCAATGAGTTCTTCTCTATGCTGGGTAATGAGGGAGAACTGGAAGCAACCTAAGTGTCCATCAGTTAGGGGTCGGAGGGATAAATGATAGATTGGGGAACACCTCGTGGCAGCCAGGGGTGAAGCCCCAATATTTGGATGACTGAAGGTGACCCACTTTGTATGATGGCCCCTCTGACCTACCCAGCTCTTCCTGGAGACCCTTCCTGAGATCCTGCACATGTCCCGCCCGGCAGAGGACGGGCCCAGCCCCGGAACCCTGATCCGGAGAAGCAGCTCCCTGGGCTACATCTCCAAGGCAGAGGAGTACTTCTCACTCAAGTCCCGAAGTGACCTCATGTTTGAGAAGCAGTCAGAGCGGCATGGGCTGGCCCGGCGCCTCACCACGGCACGTGAGTCTCCAGTGGCTTGGAGTTTGGCACATCCATGGGAGGTGGGGTAAGGGCACGCCTCATGCCCACCCCTGGCCTGGTGTCCACAGGCCAGCCTCCAGCAGGCTCCGAGCAGGCCCAGCAGGAGCTCTTCAGTGAGCTGAAGCCAGCTGTGGATGGGGTCAACTTCATCGTCAACCACATGAAGGACCAGAACAGTTACAATGAGGTGAGCAGCCACAGTGTTGCCATATACAGGTGTTCAAGCAGTGCACTAATCAAGCCTATCCTGTCTTAAGGGGGCACAGCTCCCCTCCAAGATACCTGCCAACTTAGATGAAGGAGTGAAGAGTGAGTGCAGATTCCAGGCCTGTAAGGGGGCGGGAGCTCCTGCTTATAACCTCATAGCAGTGTGTGTGGCCAGGCACACACTCAGGTACACACGCAAACGCACAGCTCTGCCCTGTTGGGGCCACGCTCTGGACCTCCCTTAAGGTCCCTTCTTTCTCCTAGCTGCCAGTCATTTTCTGTCCCTGCTCAACTCCAAGCCTGAAACTCCAGACAAAGCCAGACACTTAAAAGACTGCCTTATGTGGTTGTTCAGTATTGTACCTGTGCATATGTGCTAAGTCACTTCAGTCATGTCCGATTGTGATCCTATGGACGGTAGCCCGCCACAGTCTCCTCTGTCTATAGGATTCTCCAGGCAAGAATACTGGAGTGCACTGCCATGCCCTCCTTCAAGGGATCTTCCTGACCCAAGGATCGATCCCAGGTCTCTTAGGTCTCCTGCATTGGTAGGCAGGTTCTTTACGCCTAGTGTATACAACTAGTAAAAATTCTCTCTTGAAATAGGGGCACTTTTTTCAATTCACACACAGGCTTGCGGCAGCACTGCATGGCTTGGGGGAGGCCATGGCCCTACTCTTTGTCTCCTGGACAGATGGGATAACCACCCCTGCCAGTCGCTGGGGAGCAGGGGGAGGAGGCTGGGTTTTTGCTGCAGACACGCCGGCATCTCCCATCTGCTGCAAGCCAGAGGTAGCCCCCACAGCTATGCTGAGGCCGTGCGTCTGTCACTGGGCCCCAGCTTGGGGTGGGAGTCTGTGGTCTGGGGGCGCTTCTCACCCCACTGTCTCTTACCCTTGGCCTCAGGAGAAGGACTGCTGGAACCGGGTCGCTCGCACTGTGGACCGACTCTGCCTGTTCGTGGTGACACCCATCATGGTGGTGGGCACAGCCTGGATCTTCCTGCAGGGCGCCTACAACCAGCCTCCGCCCCAACCTTTCCCTGGGGACCCCTTCTCCTACCTCAAGAAGGACAAGCGCTTCATCTAGAGCCCTTGGCCAGCCCAGCAACCAGGGCCGTTTCTGGGCATGGGGGGAGAGGGTTGGCCTGAAAGGGATGGGCCTGCAGGGGGTGGGGCGGGTAGCTGTGTGGACAGGGGTGTCTGAGAGACCATCAGCTCTTCCTGAGGTGGCTATATCTCATCCCTGAGACCCGAGCCCAGTTGGTCCTTGCAAGGCTGGGGCAGAGACAGCTGAGGTCCAGGATTGGAGGGGGGAGCCCACCTCTCAACGGTGGTTCTTTTGCAAATAAAACCAGGACCCCCTGGAGAAGGTCTGAGCTTGGACATCAGCTGGGGGTGGGGCAAGGCGATTTGTGGGGAGGCAGGGGGCTGGCTTGGACTTCCCAGGTGGCACTAGTGATTAAGAACCCGCCTGCCAGTGCAGGAGATTCAAGAGGCATGAGTTAATCCCTGGGCTGGGAAGATCCCCTGGAAAAGGGCATGGCAGCCCACTCCAGGATTCTTGCCTAGAAAATCCCCATGGACAAGGGAGCCTGGCAGGCTACAGTCCATAGGGTTGCAAATAGTCAGACAGGACTGAGCAACTTAGCACACATGCCTGCAGGGGGCTGGCTTAGGGACCAGGGAGTTTGCACTGGAGCCGGCCCATTGGGCCGTTCTGTGAGGGGTCAGAGAGACAGAGGCATCTTCTAGCCTCCCCCTCCCCCAGGTGGGGGGTGGAGCAGGTGGGATCCTGGACCTTTCCTCCCCTGCTCCTCCAGCACCCCCCCTTGCCAACCCCTAAGCCTTGGGCGTCTGAGGCCCCACCTGGAGCCGAGTTTGGGGCTGCCTCTGTTTCCAGGTCTTCTAAAGAAGGAGTTTCTTGGCAGGCATGGGAGCCTCAGGACTGAAGAATGGCCTTCCCCAGGCTTTTAAGCCTCAGCCACTCTCTCTGGGTCCCTCTGGGAAGCTGAGGACGGGGATGGAAAGGTCAGGTTCAGCATCCATGGAAGCCAGAGATCAGCCTGTCCAGCTCAGGTCAGACACACCATCTGAAAGCCTCGGGACTCAGCCAGCGCCCCAGGGACAGGTACTTATTCCTCCTCCCAAAGTAGGGTTGTCAAGGCAAGACTTGGGATGTACATATACTAAAAAAAAAAAAGATGATTCATTGTTTATCTGAAATTCAAATTTAACTGGGAATGCTGTATTTTATTTTGCTACATCTGATTAAATCTGACAACTCTACCCCAAAGGGAGCCCCCACCAATCCTATCCCAAGGGCCGAATTCTTTGAGGATGTGGTTCTGTGTGGTCACCTACCTCCAGGGTGGCCCAGGGACTCCCACCTCCTGGTACTCACACCCTGCGTGGTGCCTCCCACACAGCGCTGAGATTGGTCTCTGGGACCCGTAGGCTGAGGCGGAAGTGATGGGGTGTCACTTCCGAGGGTAGATAGTGGAAGACATCACAGCACATTCTCGCTGGCTTGCTCTTACACCCTCACCCACAGTCAGCTAGCTCTCTGACTGTGGGGAAGCCGGCTGGCATGAGGAGCAGCCCCGTGGAGAGGTCCTCGCGGCAAGGAACTGAGGCCTCCGGCCAACAGCCTTGTGAGTGACCTCGGAAGTGGATCCTCTGGCTGAGGGGGCCCCTTCGGTCACAGTGGAGCCTTCAGATGAACCCGAAATTCTCTGAGCCAGAACCACCCCCTCAACTGCTCCCAGATTCCTGACCCTCAGAAACTGTGTGAGACAGTAAACGTCTGTTGTGTCAAGAGACAACCTTTGGGGGTTGTTCGTTACACCAGCAGTGTGACCTTGGGCCAACCACCCCTCACCTCTCAGTTGCAGTTTTCTCATCTGCAAAGTGTGTCTTAAGTCCGGCTCATGAGGTGTTCTGAAGATCAAATTTGCTAATAGGAATCACAGAAGTTACGTGTGTCCTGCAAATTTAAGTGGTGCCTATTTATCTCATTCCTCGTTTGTGGGCCTCAGTCACCGAGAACAGGCCCCTGGGAGCTCACAGGGCCTTCTACGTCCAGGCCTGGCGTGGTAACTGAGAGGGGACTGAGGCAGGTTGGAAAACCTGATTCTTCACCTCCTTGATGTGCAAGCTTGAGACTCACAGCTGAGCCCACATCCCTCAGAGGGAATCAGTGACCTCGTGAGCTTAGGTATATAGAAGGCAAGATGTTTAATCTTTCCATGGAACTGAAGAGAAGAGAAATCATTTAGAATCAAAACTGACCCTACTTACTTCTGCTGTCCAATATAAACCTTCCAAAATTTCAAGGTACACATCTTTAGGTTTTTTTTCCCCCTCTCAACAGGAAAACTAGCTTAGACTTACACTTTTCAGATGAACAGGGAGTCTGGGTATCCCTGGAATTGGCCACCAACTCAGGAAGGGCCTCTGTCTCACTCACAGACATGTCTAAGTAGTGTGTGTGTGTGCTCAGTCATGTCTGACTCTGTGACCCGATGGACTGCAGCCCTCCAGGCTCCTCTGTCCGTGGTAGTTCTCCAGGCAAGAAGACCGGAGTGAGTTGCCAGTCCAGGGGATCTTCCCAACCGAGGGACCGAACCCGTCTCTGGCGTCTCTTGCATTGCAGGCAATGCTTTACCACAGCCCCCTGGGAAGCCCACGCAGAAATGAGTGCAGGCGGAAAGGCTGAAATCAGATCCCTCGGCCACTGTTGTTGCTTCTCTTTGCCACATGGTGGCTCTGTTTGCAGCAAGTCTTACACAATCCGATAGCAAGGCTTCGGTGTGGTCAAGCCTGCTCTGGTGCCTGGCTGTGAACCTTCTAGATAGAGGAGAAGTGAAGTGAAAGTCATTCAGTCATGTCCGACTCTTTGCGACCCCCTGGACTATATAATCCATGAATTCTCCAGGCCAGAGTACTGGAGTGGGTTGCCCTTCCCTTCTCCAGGGGATCTTCCCAACCCAGGGATCGAACCCAGGTCTCCCACATTGCAGGCGGATTCTNGTCATTCAGTCATGTCCGACTCTTTGCGACCCCCTGGACTATATAATCCATGAATTCTCCAGGCCAGAGTACTGGAGTGGGTTGCCCTTCCCTTCTCCAGGGGATCTTCCCAACCCAGGGATCGAACCCAGGTCTCCCACATTGCAGGCGGATTCTTTACCAGCTGAGCCACAACCCCCAAATGCCCTACCTGACTAAGGATGCCTCTTGAGCAGGTTCCCAGGGTCACAGTGGGTCCCCCAACAACACCCACTTGCCCAGCACTCCAGCCCCAGGGTGCTGTCAGGACTGGTTCACCCTCCGGGTGGCATGGAACCCCATCTCCTTCCCTCCCCAGGAAGTGACACCCACAGGGGACCAGCTTCCCATGAAGCCAGAGGGAGTCCCTACGCACTTTCCCCAGGCCAGCACAGCTACCCACCCTCTCTCAAAGGGTGATAAATCCATCAGGAAAATGTGCCGGCCTGTAAGGAACAGAAAATCCCCAAGACTCATGGTTTAAACATCAAGGTTTCCTCTTTCTCATATGGGAAGAATCTCGAGACAGCAGCTGCTTCCCCGGCTTAGCTGCCCCACAAAGCTGTGAGGGACTCGGGTCTGTGCTCGCTGCCCAGCCCTCCCTCCTTCATGTGCTGATTTTGTCCTCCAGCCTGAAGTCTCGGGTAGCACCTTGACTGCCACAGCTCCATATTTCACATCATCTTCAAGACAGGAAACGGGTCAGCCTTTTCTGACTCATTTAGCAGGAAGAAAAAGCTGAAACCATTCAGCTGATTTCAGCAGACACTCCATCGGTCAAGAGGTCATCACATGGCTGCCCCGCCTGCAAGGGAGCCTGAGAAATGAACATTTTGCTTTTCAGGCCTCTGGAGGAGAAGGTGGCAGAGTTGTTAGACCATGAGTGAGGACTACAGGAAGCGTTCTCTTACTGGGTTCCAAGCTGTTGTTCCCTGATCCTGGGAAAAATTGAAGGCAGGAGGAAAAGGGGACAACAGAGGATGAGATGGCTAGATGGCATCACTGACTCAATGGACATGAGTCTGAGTAAACTCCGGGAGTTGATGATGGACAAGGAGGCCTGGCATGCTGCAGCCCATGGGGTCACAAAGAGCGGACACGACTGAGCAACTGAACTGAAGCTGTTGTTGTTTAATCTCTTAAGTCATGTCTGCCTATTTGCAATGCCATGGACTGTGGCCCGCCAAGCTCCTCTGTCCATGAGATTTCCAAGGCAAGAATACTGGAGTGGGTTGACATTTCCTTCTCCAACGGATCTTGACCCAGGGATCGAACCCAAGTCTCCTGCATTGGCAGGTGGATTCTTTACCACTGAGCTGCCAGGAAATCCAACGGTTCCCATTTCCCAACCTTAACACCTCCAGGGCAGAAACTGCCACTTCTCAGAGATGCCCCGAGAGCACCAAGGAGACCTCCCAGAGCAGAGAGAAAGGGAGAAACCAGGAGTTAAAATCTGCATCCAGAAGAAGGAGGTACAGTTCCTACCAGAAGGAAGTCACTCTCCAGAGCGTTCCTTTTCCTTCCCAGACACTTGTAGGGAAGAAAGTCAGAAATGTCGGGAATCAGCTGACCATCTATGTCTGGGGTTGGTGGGCAGTAAGTGGTCCATGATTATGGGGCAGAAGCCATTAATGATCTTTGGCAAAACATCAACTTGGAGGAGGAGGTGGGCTTCCCAGGTGGCACTAGTGGTAAAGAACCCACCTGCCAATGCAGGAGACCTAAGAGACATGGGTTCGATCCCTGGGTGGGGAAGATCCCCTGGAGAAAAGGCATGACAACCCACTCCAAAAATTCTTGCCTGGAGAATCCCATGGACAGAGGAGCTTGGGGGGCTACAGTCCATAGGATCACAGAGTCAGACATGACCGTAGCAACTTAGCACAGCACAGAGGAGAGGAGAGGTGCTGCTTTGCAAAACAGGTGACGGAATTGAGTCTGGGGGGACTGGGGGCGAAGTGGGGAAAAGGAGCCATTGGCTTGGTAAACTCCAGGGAAAGTGGGCCACACACCTAGATGCGTGGTGAGAGGGAAGCTTTTCGGGTTGGGGACAGGGTCGTCCAGGAAAACCGAGTGCAGGGTCCAGAGCAGCACCAAATGAGGGATTGAGGTACTTCAGGGGAGGCAGGAGCAACTACTGTTACCCCCCCCGACCCCAAAGTCCTGGCATGGACAGGAGGGCCTTGTGGCCCGATGTGGGGGGCTGGGGTCCGAGCCAACCTCACCTGGATCTCCAAGGACGGGGCACGTGGCCTGACTACTGCTTCACTGTGACACACTGAAATGGCCAAAGATGCCGTCCGCTCAAGGGGAGGGGGACACATCCTCTGATGGTGCCTTCTCTCCAGCTCTCAGAGACCTCCCCCACCCTTCCCCCAGCATGCCGAAGGGTGGGCGGCACGCCTGGGAACCTGCCCACCTACTGGGTCATGCTGAGCTGTCTGCTGGGAATAGCCGATTAGAAGACAGGTGGCTCACTGGCAGCAGGGCCCTCGGCGCCTAGATCAGCCTCAGCCCAGCCTCTCGCTGACCACAATCCACAGCATGGATGGGGCTGGTTTTCTGGCCCCTCTTGGTCGGTTGGTTAAGTCGCTAAGTCGTGTCTGACTCTTGCGGACCCCATGGATTGCAGCCCGCCAGGCTCCTTTGTCCATGCGGATTCTCCAGGCAAGAATACTGGAGTGGGTTGCCATTTCCTCCTCCAGGGGATCTTCCCCACCCAGGGNGGCTGGTTTTCTGGCCCCTCTTGGTCGGTTGGTTAAGTCGCTAAGTCGTGTCTGACTCTTGCGGACCCCATGGATTGCAGCCCGCCAGGCTCCTTTGTCCATGCGGATTCTCCAGGCAAGAATACTGGAGTGGGTTGCCATTTCCTCCTCCAGGGGATCTTCCCCACCCAGGGATCGAACCTGGGTCTCCTGGATTGCAGGCAGATTCTTTACCGACTGAGCTATAAAGGAAGCCCTTCTGGGCCCTCTGGGTCCCCTCATCAGACTCTACAGAGGCCACCGCCTTCATCTTGCCTGCCTGCCCCCGCCTTGGGCCATGAGTTCCCATGAGCCATTCAGGCTTATCCCTGGGTCCCCCTGGCCTCACTATGTCCCCCCACAAGCTGGGGGCTCCATGAATGGATGATTTCAATGCTGAGACCCCACTAAGGAGCCCCTACTCAGGGACTGCCCTATTTCCTAGGGCCTGCGTCCCAAATCTTCCTTGGTCCCCCTTCCTTTAAAGCTCACCAGACCCAAGTTCCTGCCTCAGAGACTGGGGGACCTCAACACCTGGTGCTCTCATTTACGTTCAAGTTTGGGGACCTCAACCATGTGACACAGAAACTCAAGCACCAAACGTGTTTACCCATCGGCCTTCCCACCTCCCCAAATCCTGACCAGGCTTGAGGGAGCAGGAGGAGGGAGCCCCGATCGGGACCCTTCCTCAGCGCTCCGCCTTTCTGTCCCATGATCATCTATCCCCAGCTCTGTCCTCAGCCCCCAGCTGGAACAAGGACAGAGGACTGGATCAACTGGGCCTGAGAGTGGGGACAGAGGCCGGATGGTCTGAGCAGATGGAGCCCCTCTGTCCTCCCCAGCCTGGGTAATTTGAGCCCGGCATTGTGTCCGCACAGGGACAGCTGACAGCGCTGTGGTCAGGCAGCTGGCGGGGTTGGGCTGGGCTGCCCGGGGTGGCTTGGGGTGGGAAAATGTGGGCTGTTACATGAGCCCTGGAGGCTGTACCCACAGCCCCAGGGGGAACTGCAGTCCCACCCCATCCCTACGGAGAACTGTGGCACCATGCACGGGGGCCAGAGGCCACTATTCCTTCTGCCGCTGCTGGCTGTCTGCCTGGGTGTGGACTCAGGGGTTCTGGGGCCTGGGGAGGCCAGGAGCAGGAGCCCAAGGCCTCAGGGGATGGAGGGTCTGGGGAGGGGTGCCACCAAGGCCTGTCCCCCACCCCCAGCTCTCTACTTCTCCATGTCATCCCCTCCCGTGGCCCGCCCCCCACCCCGATCTGCCCCAGAGGCCATGTCCCAGGCTCTCATCGCTGTCCGCTCCAGGGGCCAAGGGCCAGAACCAGGAGGAGCGTCTGCTCGGGGACCTGATGCAAGGCTACAACTCCCACCTGAGGCCCGCTGAGCACGATTCGGACGTGGTCAACGTCAGCCTGAAGCTCACCCTCACCAACCTCATCTCCCTGGTGAGCACAAGCCTGTGTGTGTGTGTGTTGTGGGGTGGGGGCAGGGATGACAGCCCACTGCTCCCCTGGGACCCCGCTGGGGAGTGAAGGGGTGGCTCCAGCAGGCAGGAACAGGCAGGGCCCACAGGGGAGAGAGAGAGGGCTTGGGCAGCCCACCAGGGACCTGGCTGACTCCCATGGGGGCTGCCCAAGAGGCTGGGGTCTTGTAGGGATGTCTGGGGAGTCAGTCCATGATGGGGGCTTTGTCCTCTGTTCTGCACCCCCAGAATGAGCGAGAGGAGGCCCTCACCACCAATGTCTGGATAGAAATGGTAAGAAGCTGCTAGATTGCCCTCCTCCTTCTATCAGTCCTACTCTGGGCCCCCAAGGCCCCTTAGAGCTGCCTGTTTCCCTCTCACTGCATCCTGCCTCTTCTGCGCTCCCTGCCCTGGGAGGGGGCCCGGTTCCTGGGGGCAGGATGGGGTCTGGCAGGCCCTCCCCCTGCAGCAGTGGTGTGACTACCGGCTTCGCTGGGACCCTCAAGACTACGGCGGCCTGTGGGTGCTGCGGGTGCCATCCACCATGGTGTGGCGGCCAGACATTGTGCTGGAGAACAAGTGAGGAGTGGGGCCTGGGCAGGGCAGGGCCTGCAGGACAAGGGGGCCTCTGGGAAAGAGACAGGTGAACAGAGGGTGCAGCTGGGGCCCCTGAAGCTGCCAGGGCCTGGGGACTAAGGGTGGGGCCCGGGAACCAGCAGCACTGATCCAGCCCCAGCTCCACAGCCTCAGGGCTGGGCTGCCTGGGTGGCTGCTCTCCCCACTATCGTGGGTACAAGGACAGCTCGCTCGGGAGGCACAGGACAAGCAGGGAGCTTAACCGCCACTGGTCATGGTCATGACCCATATGGAGGAGAGCTGGGGCTAGGGAGCCTTGCAGGGTGGGTGTTGCGGGAGGTTGTTGGGGGAGGCAGTTGTCCCCAAGGCTGGGGTAGGGCGGGATTAGGCAGGGGAATGGTGGCTGGGAAGGGTTGGTGTCCCCGGGCCCCATCCACTCGGGGCAGAGGACTGGTCAGGGTTGTGGGGGTGTGTCTCAGTGTAGCAGGGACTGTTGGGGCACAGGCCCCCAGCCCCACAACCTGGCCTGTCCTCAGCGTGGACGGCGTGTTCGAGGTGGCCCTCTACTGCAACGTGCTTGTGTCTCCCGACGGCTGTGTGTACTGGCTGCCGCCGGCCATCTTCCGCTCCTCCTGCCCCGTCTCTGTCACTTACTTCCCCTTCGACTGGCAGAACTGCTCTCTCATCTTCCAGTGAGGAGACCCGCGCATGGGGGTGGGGGCGGGGTTCTCCAAGCGGATCAAAGAGGGGTCCTGGCTGGGTGGGGACCTGAGGCTTCCGGCCGGGGGTGGGGAGACGGGCTTCACCTCTGTGGGGCCCAGACATCTGGAGATGCCCACGACCCTCTCTGCTAAGCCCCAGAGCCCTCACTCATCCTCCTTCACTGCCTCAGTTTCCCCACCAAAGACAGCCATCAGGGACTGCGGTGGGTGGGCGAGAAGGCACACACATGCCCATGACACACGTGCACACACGCATGCACACATGCGTTAGACCACTGCACCCTCAGACCCACGGAGAGGCCAGGGCTATCTCAGTGTCCTCCTCCATCAATGGGGGGATGGTGGTCTGTGGGAGGGGTTCCCCGTATTTTAGAGAAGCAGTCTTTTTTTTTTTTTTTCACTTTCCCTGGGAGCCACTTGGCGGGGGCGGGGGTCACCACTCCTGGGGTTCCCTGCCCAGGGTCCATGCATGGGGAGCACGTGGCCTGTCAGCGGCAGGGCTCTGTGACCCTGTGGGATATCCTGTAAGCGGACAAGGCCCCAGGAAGTCCCATCCCTCTTGGACCTCACTTCTGCCTCTCCTGCTGGGCTTCCCAAAGACCTTAGGGAGAACACTAGAGTCTCCCTCTGCTGGGGAGAGATTGGCTGTGGAGCCAATGGGTGGACCATGGGGTCTCTAGGAAGCCAGCGCAGGGGACATGCAATCTATACTCACTTGATTCTAGAAGGTGTCAGGTCACATGTCATCTGTGGTCACTTGGCTCCAGAACATTTACTATGAGCAGGGCATGGTGACTTTCAGAGACAAATATGATCCAGCCTTGACCCTGGCAGACAGGGTGGAAAATACAGGATTAGGAGCACAGCCTGGGGGTGGTGGGGTGGGAACCAGAGCCAGGCTGTGAGGCGCACTGCAGACCGAGGAGGGGCAGTGGGGCGGGGGGCCAGGGGTCTGTGACCACGGGACCACCCCACAGCACTTCTCAGGGGCTCAGGTGGGCAAGGCAGGGCCGTTCTGGGCTGGCATCTGTGAGGACACCCTGGGGCTTCTACGCGGGGCAGGACACAGCAGATCTGTGGTCTAGGAAGGCTGAGTGGCAGGGGATTGGCTGACGAGGATGGCAACTGCTCCTTGAGCTCTCACCCACTGCCAGGCAGAGTTGGAGCATTTAAGACACACTCCCTCACTCTGTCCTCCCAACATTTAACAGCTGAGGAATCTGAGGCACAGAGAGTTTAGGCCGCTTGTCCAAGGTCACCTAGCAATAAGGGGAAAGACGGATGGGGACCCGAGTGCTCAGCTCCGAGCCCTGGGCACCAGTGCAGGGGCCACCGTGCCACCCTCCAGGCCGCGAGCCAGAGGTCAGAGCTAAGGACAGGCTCCTCCAGGTGGCGAGAAGACATCCATGGCCATCTCAGTGCTCCTGGCCCAGTCTGTCTTCCTGCTGCTCATCTCCAAGAGGCTGCCAGCCACGTCCATGGCCATCCCCCTCATCGGCAAGTGAGCAGCCCTCCCCGACCGCCCACCCCACCCCACCATGGTCACNCCTGGCATCGGTGTGCGTAAATCGTGAACCCAGAAGGGGTTCCGTTCACCTGCTGGTAACAGACCATCATGTCTCATCTTCATCTTGGCTTCCCTCCCCTCAAAAGCAGGAAAAGATTTCACCCCTCTGCCCTAGCTCAGAATCAAATAGCAGCAAGAAAAGCACCCTACAGACCTCACCAAGCAGGTGGTTTGATGGTCGTTCCTTCATTTGCCTCATGTTAGTTCAGTACCTACTATGTATAGGCATGATGCTTGGTGATCTAGGGCAGGTCGCCATCTGCTAATGGAATCTACCCTCTTCTCTTTTAAAAAGCTTAAAGTTCTCAAATAAAAGAGGAACCCAGCAGTAACTAAAAACCACGTTTTCACCGCGCCTCCCCCCCCCACCCCCCCCCCCCCCCCCCCCCCCCCCCCCCCCCCCCCCCCCCCCCCCCCCCCCCCCCCCCCCACCCCCACCCCT
>SJYX01002136.1:123986-228212 GCA_006410675.1 Oreotragus oreotragus | reverse complement strand
GATGTTCATAGGAAGGACTGATGCTAAAGCTGAAACTCCAATACTTTGGCCACCTCATGCGAAGAGTTGACTCACTGGAAAAGACCCTGATGCTGGGAGGGATTGGGGGCAAGAGGAGGGGACAACAGCAGATGAGATGGCTGGACGGCATCACCGACTCGATGGACATGAGTTTGAGTAAACTCCGGGAGTTGGTGATGGACAGGGAGGCCTGGCATGCTGCGATTCATGGGGTCGCAAAGAGCTGGACACAACTGAGGAAACTGTGTGTATCTGATCCCTGGGTCGGGAAGATCTCCTGGAAGAGGAAATGGCCACCCACTCTAGTATTCTTGCCTGGAGAATCCCATGGAAAGAGGAGCCCGGCTACAGTCCATGGCGTCGCAAGAGTTGGACACGACAGAGCATAGAGCACACACATGCATTCATGAAGCTAAGGAAGCCCTCTTATCAGGCGACAATCACCACCCCCTGTCCCCCAGAAACAGAAATTCCAGGCGTTCACCCTTTTAGCCTCCCCAGAAGCTGCCTGGCAAACACGCGGAACAGTTTCCACTGATCAGCAACCTCTCTCCCAGGTCTCAGATGGGAAGTTAGAGCCTGAACGAGGCAGGATCTATACAGATTCACTCAGTCCCTGTGCGAGGAAGGGGTGGGTAGGAGCGGGGCGAGGAGCAGGGGGCGGGGCGTGGAGGAGGGCTGTCTCTTATACACATCTAGATGTGTATAAGAGNAATTCTTGCCTGGAGAATCCCATGGACAGAGGAGCTTGGGGGGCTACAGTCCATAGGATCACAGAGTCAGACATGACCGTAGCAACTTAGCACAGCACAGAGGAGAGGAGAGGTGCTGCTTTGCAAAACAGGTGACGGAATTGAGTCTGGGGGGACTGGGGGCGAAGTGGGGAAAAGGAGCCATTGGCTTGGTAAACTCCAGGGAAAGTGGGCCACACACCTAGATGCGTGGTGAGAGGGAAGCTTTTCGGGTTGGGGACAGGGTCGTCCAGGAAAACCGAGTGCAGGGTCCAGAGCAGCACCAAATGAGGGATTGAGGTACTTCAGGGGAGGCAGGAGCAACTACTGTTACCCCCCCCGACCCCAAAGTCCTGGCATGGACAGGAGGGCCTTGTGGCCCGATGTGGGGGGCTGGGGTCCGAGCCAACCTCACCTGGATCTCCAAGGATGGGGCACGTGGCCTGACTACTGCTTCACTGTGACACACTGAAATGGCCAAAGATGCCGTCCGCTCAAGGGGAGGGGGACACATCCTCTGATGGTGCCTTCTCTCCAGCTCTCAGAGACCTCCCCCACCCTTCCCCCAGCATGCCGAAGGGTGGGCGGCACGCCTGGGAACCTGCCCACCTACTGGGTCATGCTGAGCTGTCTGCTGGGAATAGCCGATTAGAAGACAGGTGGCTCACTGGCAGCAGGGCCCTCGGCGCCTAGATCAGCCTCAGCCCAGCCTCTCGCTGACCACAGTCCACAGCATGGATGGGGCTGGTTTTCTGGCCCCTCTTGGTCGGTTGGTTAAGTCGCTAAGTCGTGTCTGACTCTTGCGGACCCCATGGATTGCAGCCCGCCAGGCTCCTTTGTCCATGCGGATTCTCCAGGCAAGAATACTGGAGTGGGTTGCCATTTCCTCCTCCAGGGGATCTTCCCCACCCAGGGATCGAACCTGGGTCTCCTGGATTGCAGGCAGATTCTTTACCGACTGAGCTATAAAGGAAGCCCTTCTGGGCCCTCTGGGTCCCCTCATCAGACTCTACAGAGGCCACCGCCTTCATCTTGCCTGCCTGCCCCTGCCTTGGGCCATGAGTTCCCATGAGCCATTCAGGCTTATCCCTGGGTCCCCCTGGCCTCACTATGTCCCCCCACAAGCTGGGGGCTCCATGAATGGATGATTTCAATGCTGAGACCCCACTAAGGAGCCCCTACTCAGGGACTGCCCTATTTCCTAGGGCCTGCGTCCCAAATCTTCCTTGGTCCCCCTTCCTTTAAAGCTCACCAGACCCAAGTTCCTGCCTCAGAGACTGGGGGACCTCAACACCTGGTGCTCTCATTTACGTTCAAGTTTGGGGACCTCAACCATGTGACACAGAAACTCAAGCACCAAACGTGTTTACCCATCGGCCTTCCCACCTCCCCAAATCCTGACCAGGCTTGAGGGAGCAGGAGGAGGGAGCCCCGATCGGGACCCTTCCTCAGCGCTCCGCCTTTCTGTCCCATGATCATCTATCCCCAGCTCTGTCCTCAGCCCCCAGCTGGAACAAGGACAGAGGACTGGATCAACTGGGCCTGAGAGTGGGGACAGAGGCCGGATGGTCTGAGCAGATGGAGCCCCTCTGTCCTCCCCAGCCTGGGTAATTTGAGCCCGGCATTGTGTCCGCACAGGGACAGCTGACAGCGCTGTGGTCAGGCAGCTGGCGGGGTTGGGCTGGGCTGCCCGGGGTAGCTTGGGGTGGGAAAATGTGGGCTGTTACATGAGCCCTGGAGGCTGTACCCACAGCCCCAGGGGGAACTGCAGTCCCACCCCATCCCTACGGAGAACTGTGGCACCATGCACGGGGGCCAGAGGCCACTATTCCTTCTGCCGCTGCTGGCTGTCTGCCTGGGTGTGGACTCAGGGGTTCTGGGGCCTGGGGAGGCCAGGAGCAGGAGCCCAAGGCCTCAGGGGATGGAGGGTCTGGGGAGGGGTGCCACCAAGGCCTGTCCCCCACCCCCAGCTCTCTACTTCTCCATGTCATCCCCTCCCGTGGCCCGCCCCCCACCCCGATCTGCCCCAGAGGCCATGTCCCAGGCTCTCATCGCTGTCCGCTCCAGGGGCCAAGGGCCAGAACCAGGAGGAGCGTCTGCTCGGGGACCTGATGCAAGGCTACAACTCCCACCTGAGGCCCGCTGAGCACGATTCGGACGTGGTCAACGTCAGCCTGAAGCTCACCCTCACCAACCTCATCTCCCTGGTGAGCACAAGCCTGTGTGTGTGTGTGTTGTGGGGTGGGGGCAGGGATGACAGCCCACTGCTCCCCTGGGACCCCGCTGGGGAGTGAAGGGGTGGCTCCAGCAGGCAGGAACAGGCAGGGCCCACAGGGGAGAGAGAGAGGGCTTGGGCAGCCCACCAGGGACCTGGCTGACTCCCATGGGGGCTGCCCAAGAGGCTGGGGTCTTGTAGGGATGTCTGGGGAGTCAGTCCATGATGGGGGCTTTGTCCTCTGTTCTGCACCCCCAGAATGAGCGAGAGGAGGCCCTCACCACCAATGTCTGGATAGAAATGGTAAGAAGCTGCTAGATTGCCCTCCTCCTTCTATCAGTCCTACTCTGGGCCCCCAAGGCCCCTTAGAGCTGCCTGTTTCCCTCTCACTGCATCCTGCCTCTTCTGCGCTCCCTGCCCTGGGAGGGGGCCCGGTTCCTGGGGGCAGGATGGGGTCTGGCAGGCCCTCCCCCTGCAGCAGTGGTGTGACTACCGGCTTCGCTGGGACCCTCAAGACTACGGCGGCCTGTGGGTGCTGCGGGTGCCATCCACCATGGTGTGGCGGCCAGACATTGTGCTGGAGAACAAGTGAGGAGTGGGGCCTGGGCAGGGCAGGGCCTGCAGGACAAGGGGGCCTCTGGGAAAGAGACAGGTGAACAGAGGGTGCAGCTGGGGCCCCTGAAGCTGCCAGGGCCTGGGGACTAAGGGTGGGGCCCGGGAACCAGCAGCACTGATCCAGCCCCAGCTCCACAGCCTCAGGGCTGGGCTGCCTGGGTGGCTGCTCTCCCCACTATCGTGGGTACAAGGACAGCTCGCTCGGGAGGCACAGGACAAACAGGGAGCTTAACCGCCACTGGTCATAGTCATGACCCATATGGAGGAGAGCTGGGGCTAGGGAGCCTTGCAGGGTGGGTGTTGCGGGAGGTTGTTGGGGGAGGCAGTTGTCCCCAAGGCTGGGGTAGGGCGGGATTAGGCAGGGGAATGGTGGCTGGGAAGGGTTGGTGTCCCCGGGCCCCATCCACTCGGGGCAGAGGACTGGTCAGGGTTGTGGGGGTGTGTCTCAGTGTAGCAGGGACTGTTGGGGCACAGGCCCCCAGCCCCACAACCTGGCCTGTCCTCAGCGTGGACGGCGTGTTCGAGGTGGCCCTCTACTGCAACGTGCTTGTGTCTCCCGACGGCTGTGTGTACTGGCTGCCGCCGGCCATCTTCCGCTCCTCCTGCCCCGTCTCTGTCACTTACTTCCCCTTCGACTGGCAGAACTGCTCTCTCATCTTCCAGTGAGGAGACCCGCGCATGGGGGTGGGGGCGGGGTTCTCCAAGCGGATCAAAGAGGGGTCCTGGCTGGGTGGGGACCTGAGGCTTCCGGCCGGGGGTGGGGAGACGGGCTTCACCTCTGTGGGGCCCAGACATCTGGAGATGCCCACGACCCTCTCTGCTAAGCCCCAGAGCCCTCACTCATCCTCCTTCACTGCCTCAGTTTCCCCACCAAAGACAGCCATCAGGGACTGCGGTGGGTGGGCGAGAAGGCACACACATGCCCATGACACACGTGCACACACGCATGCACACATGCGTTAGACCACTGCACCCTCAGACCCACGGAGAGGCCAGGGCTATCTCAGTGTCCTCCTCCATCAATGGGGGGATGGTGGTCTGTGGGAGGGGTTCCCCGTATTTTAGAGAAGCAGTCTTTTTTTTTTTTTTTCAATAAGGGAACCTGTCGGGAGAGAAACCCTCTTCAGTAAAAACAGATGAGAGAGGTACAGGTTGTATTTCCTGTTCTCACCATTGGCCCCTTCTGCCCTGGAGGCAATGGAAGGAAGGGACCCGGGGTGGCCTTCGCCTCTGTCTGCAACCCCCTGGTCCTTAAAATCTACAATTTTCCCAAACCTCGAGAGCCGGACTCCCTGCCCTGCTCTGCTCCGCCCCGCCCCGTCTCATGCCAAGGTTTTGTGGAGAACTCAGAAATTCTTGACTGTGCTTTTTGAGGCAAAACTGCCCACAGTTGCCCTCAGGAGATAGTCTGTGTGACTTCCTGGGTGAATCTACACACACTCCAGTTTATCCTCTTTCCCACCCCCATCTCCCAGGTCCCAGACCTACAGCACCAATGAGATCAATTTGCAGCTGAGCCAGGAAGACGGTCAGACCATCGAATGGATTTTCATCGACCCCGAGGCCTTCACAGGTAATCGCCATCCAAGGTCCGTGCAGGACCTGGCTGTGGGGGCGGGGCCAGACCGAGACCACGCCCCCTCCCGTGTCAGGCAAGGTGAAAGCTCCCGTAAACCATAAAATGCATGTCATTTAAAGGCCCAGCAAAGCTGATCTTCCTCTTTGATAGTGACTCTGGTTTTGGCGGGGGGGCGTCAAGCATCCTTCCCCGCACAGTGCTGCTCCTGTGGGCACTGGGTTCCGTGGGCTGCCGGGATCGGCCCGCCCCCAGTCCCTGTGCCCACCCCTGCCTGCTGCCCACAGAAAATGGAGAATGGGCCATCCGGCACCGGCCAGCCAAGATGCTGCTGGACGAGACGGCCCCAGCCGAGGAGGCAGGCCACCAGAAGGTCGTCTTCTACCTGCTCATCCAGCGCAAGCCCCTCTTCTATGTCATCAACATCATTGCGCCCTGTGTCCTCATCTCCTCCGTGGCCATCCTCATCTACTTCCTTCCTGCCAAGGGTACCTAGTGCTGGTGGGAGGGGGGGCTATGGCCCGGCCAGCGGCACAGGGAGCAGAGAGGGCAGAATGGCACCATGATCTGGCACCAGGGGCATGGACTCCTTGTGGGGAGGGGACTGCCCCATGGTGGGGAGGTTGAGATCCGCTCTGAGGACCTCTTGGTCATGGGCAGCGGGGGGCCAGAAGTGTACCGTCGCCATCAACGTGCTCCTGGCCCAGACCGTCTTCCTCTTCCTTGTGGCTAAGAAGGTGCCTGAGACCTCCCAGGCGGTGCCGCTCATCAGCAAGTAAGGCTGGCTCTCATGCTTGAGCCCACCTCCTTTCCTCCCTTCTCAGAAACACAGGGTACTGCCCTCTTGCCACTCCCTACCATCCTCAATCCCAGGGATTTGGGGGAATTAGCCAATAGGGGTGGGACTGGTATCTGGTGATGAAGTGACCAGCCCCACCACCTGCCTATCCCGCCCTGCAGGTACCTGACCTTCCTCCTGGTGGTGACCATCCTCATTGTCGTGAACGCTGTGGTCGTACTCAACGTGTCTTTGCGGTCCCCCCACACACACTCCATGGCCCGAGGGGTCCGCAAGGCAAGCTCCCTACCCTTGCCTACTTCAGCCTCTTCCTGCCATGTCTGTTCACATGCCCTACTGGCCCTGGGCACATTCCTCACCCACCAAGTTCAGCAACAAACCGGCCCCATGTGTATCTTGAAGCACATGCCCAGATGGATCAAGAATAATATACAGTGCTTACTCTGTGGTAGGCGTATTATATATACTAACTTATTTAACCTTCCTAAGACTTCTGTGAAATGGGTGTTGTTCTCATCTCCGGTTTATACATGAGGAAACTGAGGCACAGAGAAGTTAAGTAGCCCAGCCGAGGTCGCATAGCAAGCAAGTGGACGAGGCAGGATTCTACCCCAGCCAAGTGGCGCCATTGCCTGTGTGAGCTGTGGCCCACCTGCAGCAGTCAGCTGGGACTCTTGGTACAGAGGCAGATTCCCAGGCCTGCCCCAGACATCCTGGGTCAGAGATGGGGCCCAGGAACCTGTGTTTATGACAAGTGTCCTGGTGATTCTGACGTGCACAGAAGTTTGGGGGCTCTGGGTCAGTGTCTGGCTCAAAACAGGTAAGCCGCAGAAGGGCCAAGCCACTGCCCCTGCCAGCAGGCTACCTCAGGGCCCCCACCACATGAACTCTTTGTGCCAATTGTTACCTTCTGCTCCCAAGCCCGGTCATCCAGGAAGATCTGCTAGCCACTAGGCTAAGCCATGCACATCTCTCCAGGTGTTCCTGCGGCTCTTGCCCCAGCTGTTGCGGATGCATATTCGCCCACTGGCCCCAGTAGCAGTGCAGGATGCCCGCCCCTGGCTACAGAACGGATCCTCTTCAGGGTGGCCAGTCACAGCTGGGGAGGAGGTGGCCCTCTGCCTGCCTCGCAGTGAACTCCTCTTCCGGCAGCGCCAGCGCAATGGGCTGGTGAGGGCAGTGCTGGAGAAGCTTGGTAAGGCAGGGGGTGTGATGGACAGGAAGGGTCATCTGTTGACCAAGGTGCCAGGCACAGTGGATGAGGGGTCGGCAAACATCCAGGTTGGGGAGAGAGGGACTGGGGTCCCTAAGAAAGCGGGGGCCACTTTTTCAGACTGTTCCTTCCCCATTCTACTCCCAAACTTTACCCTTTCTCATCAACAGAGAAAGGCCCGGAGTCAGGGCAGAGCCCGGAGTGGTGTGGCAGCCTGAAGCAGGCCGCCCCGGCCATCCAGGCCTGTGTGGAGGCCTGCAACCTCATTGCCCATGCCCGGCACCAGCAGACTCACTTTGACAGTGTAAGTCAGCAGGGAGTGGGGTGGGGCTTGCACACCTGATGTGCAAACTTGAACCTGAGGAGATAGGGGCAGGATGAGTGGGGTGGCCATGGTATGGCAAATGTGGAATTGGGAGTGGCGCCGTGGGGCCATGGAGAAAGCCAGGGTCAGACCTGGAGTAGGTGAGCAGGGCTCAAGGAAATGAAGAGCAGAAGCCTGCTGGATGGCTAAGGATGCTCCAGAGATCCAGCCTTGGTGTCGCCTCTGGTCACCTCTTGTCCTGCCTTCCACCCTCAGGGGAACAAGGAGTGGTTCCTGGTGGGCCGAGTGCTGGATCGAGTCTGCTTTCTGGCCATGCTCTCGCTCTTTGTCTGTGGCACTGCTGGCATCTTCCTCATGGCCCACTACAACCGAGTGCCTGCCCTGCCTTTTCCCGGGGACCCCCGCTCCTATCTGCCTTCCTCTGACTGACCTGACCGATCACTGCTAGCCACATGGAGTCTTATCAGCTGTGTTCTGCTCCTGGGGTCATGAGTATACTCTTTGGGAAACACTCTTGGGGAATATGTGAGAAAAGCTGGGGAAATAAAGAGACAGAGCTGGAAGCCTGGAGTGGTTGGGGCTGGGATGTGGGCAGAGTGTGCTAGTGGAATCAGCATGCACGTGGCACTGGCTTGCTTGTCCTGGCACTCCCCTCATTTCAGCAAAGTGTTGTCAACTCCCATCACTTCTGAAGCCCTAAGGACTCTGTTTATCCTATGCCCAGCTAGACAAGTTCCTAACCCTTCAGGCCTGGGCCTCTCTTCCCTTTTGCAAATTCCCTGCAGCCTCTTGAAGGAGGGGAGTCAAGAGAGAAGTGAAGAGTGGCGGCCAATGCTCTCTTGAAAGGGAGGCAACCCACTCCAGGTGGCATCTGCCTGCTTTATGGGGGCTTTAGGCACCAAACATTTTATGAGTTTTATTCTCTTTTTTCATTCTCAAAAGCTTCTCATAGCATTACAGATAAGCAAGAGTCACTATTCCCCTGTGTTTAGGTTGGGCAAATTGGGGCCTAGAGTAAGAGGGGCTTGGCAGAACAATGGTGGATAAATAAGGTTTGGAGTTCAGAATTCCCAACTCTGACCCAATCTTAGACATAAGTTCTATGGCTTGGAAAATGGACCCCTCTTCTTTCTCTTCTCAAAGGCCAGGGAATTTGCACTGGTCTGAAGGGATGGTTAAGACAAGAAAGAGCTAGGGAGGGAAGTAGGGAGCCCGAGAGGAGACCCTGACCAGCCTCCCTTGGCCCTAGTTAGGAAACAAGGAGGCTAGCTGGTCTTTGGGGAAGGCCATGCTTTTAGAGTATGGCTGGAGCCTGATCCCTGAGTTCTACTGGTAACAAGACACAAGCACATTTGTGCTTCCTGAAATTGTGTCTTCATCTGTAAATATGGGCACAGATATCAGTTCCTATCTACCTTCATCACAGGATCAAAGGTGCCGGTGAAGATTAAAAAAATGTTACAGTATCCTGACAACGGGACATTGTTGGGGGGCGGGGAGCAAGACCCCGGAAATAGCCAGGGTTGCTGGCTTTCGAAATCACTCATCAACAGGTTCACTGCATTTACTCCAGAGCGTGTGTGTGCGCGGCACGCACTGCTGTGTATCTGGAGCAGCAGGTAATTAAATGATGAAGGGACCACTGCTGGTTCCTGTAAGCCTCTTACAAGCTCAGCCACCTGGGGTGAGTCTCTCACCCTCTCTGATTGCCTCGGAAGGTGGAGAGGAGCTCTGTAGCTCCTGGCACAAGTAAGCAAAGATGAACAATCGCTACCGTTTATTGAGGGCTACTTTGTGTAGAGCCTGACACTGATTATCTCGATCAATCCACAAGGCAACGTGAAGATACGGGTAGTATATCAAAGGACAGTCATTACCAAAGAAACAGCGTCAGGGAGGTTAGGAGAGAGTCCAGGATCGCGCAGCTCCACTGCAGGTGAAGTCGGGATTTTTAGCAAGAGCCGGCTCCCTCAGCGACTCGGAGCTGCCCTTCTCGGAGACCCCCTCGGCTAAGCAGGGTGGGCGAGCGGGCGGCAGGAACAAGGACTGGGACAGGAACCAAGACCCGACTTCACGCCACACAGTCGCCAAACGTGAGCGCCTCTGCGCAGGAGGAAGGCGTCCCGAGATATCCGCCCCCTACCCGGCCAAAGCGCCAACGTTCCGCTGTGCCCTGAGCAACCGGAAGTGGCCGGACCCTAGGCGGAGGGACCTGGGGGAGCGGAAGTCACTTCGTGAGGCAGTGGCGACGGTGGCGGCGAGAGGATGAACAACAAGTTCGACGCGTGAGTGGCGCGTGGCCGCCCCCCGGGGCCCCTTCCCCCCAACTGTTCCCTGCGTCCGCCCCCGCCCGCACTGCAGGCGGCGCAAACTGCGGCACAGGCCACAATCTCTGATTCGGGCTGCGGTCTGGCCGGCCCTGGGCGGCCAGCGGGGATGAGGGGGTTAGGGACGTAGTGGCGCCATTGCCTGTGTGAGCTGTGGCCCACCTGCAGCAGTCAGCTGGGACTCTTGGTACAGAGGCAGATTCCCAGGCCTGCCCCAGACATCCTGGGTCAGAGATGGGGCCCAGGAACCTGTGTTTATGACAAGTGTCCTGGTGATTCTGACGTGCACAGAAGTTTGGGGGCTCTGGGTCAGTGTCTGGCTCAAAACAGGTAAGCCGCAGAAGGGCCAAGCCACTGCCCCTGCCAGCAGGCTACCTCAGGGCCCCCACCACATGAACTCTTTGTGCCAATTGTTACCTTCTGCTCCCAAGCCCGGTCATCCAGGAAGATCTGCTAGCCACTAGGCTAAGCCATGCACATCTCTCCAGGTGTTCCTGCGGCTCTTGCCCCAGCTGTTGCGGATGCATATTCGCCCACTGGCCCCAGTAGCAGTGCAGGATGCCCGCCCCTGGCTACAGAACGGATCCTCTTCAGGGTGGCCAGTCACAGCTGGGGAGGAGGTGGCCCTCTGCCTGCCTCGCAGTGAACTCCTCTTCCGGCAGCGCCAGCGCAATGGGCTGGTGAGGGCAGTGCTGGAGAAGCTTGGTAAGGCAGGGGGTGTGATGGACAGGAAGGGTCATCTGTTGACCAAGGTGCCAGGCACAGTGGATGAGGGGTCGGCAAACATCCAGGTTGGGGAGAGAGGGGCTGGGGTCCCTAAGAAAGCGGGGGCCACTTTTTCAGACTGTTCCTTCCCCATTCTACTCCCAAACCTTACCCTTTCTCATCAACAGAGAAAGGCCCGGAGTCAGGGCAGAGCCCGGAGTGGTGTGGCAGCCTGAAGCAGGCCGCCCCGGCCATCCAGGCCTGTGTGGAGGCCTGCAACCTCATTGCCCATGCCCGGCACCAGCAGACTCACTTTGACAGTGTAAGTCAGCAGGGAGTGGGGTGGGGCTTGCACACCTGATGTGCAAACTTGAACCTGAGGAGATAGGGGCAGGATGAGTGGGGTGGCCATGGTATGGCAAATGTGGAATTGGGAGTGGCGCCGTGGGGCCATGGAGAAAGCCAGGGTCAGACCTGGAGTAGGTGAGCAGGGCTCAAGGAAATGAAGAGCAGAAGCCTGCTGGATGGCTAAGGATGCTCCAGAGATCCAGCCTTGGTGTCGCCTCTGGTCACCTCTTGTCCTGCCTTCCACCCTCAGGGGAACAAGGAGTGGTTCCTGGTGGGCCGAGTGCTGGATCGAGTCTGCTTTCTGGCCATGCTCTCGCTCTTTGTCTGTGGCACTGCTGGCATCTTCCTCATGGCCCACTACAACCGAGTGCCTGCCCTGCCTTTTCCCGGGGACCCCCGCTCCTATCTGCCTTCCTCTGACTGACCTGACCGATCACTGCTAGCCACATGGAGTCTTATCAGCTGTGTTCTGCTCCTGGGGTCATGAGTATACTCTTTGGGAAACACTCTTGGGGAATATGTGAGAAAAGCTGGGGAAATAAAGAGACAGAGCTGGAAGCCTGGAGTGGTTGGGGCTGGGATGTGGGCAGAGTGTGCTAGTGGAATCAGCATGCACGTGGCACTGGCTTGCTTGTCCTGGCACTCCCCTCATTTCAGCAAAGTGTTGTCAACTCCCATCACTTCTGAAGCCCTAAGGACTCTGTTTATCCTATGCCCAGCTAGACAAGTTCCTAACCCTTCAGGCCTGGGCCTCTCTTCCCTTTTGCAAATTCCCTGCAGCCTCTTGAAGGAGGGGAGTCAAGAGAGAAGTGAAGAGTGGCGGCCAATGCTCTCTTGAAAGGGAGGCAACCCACTCCAGGTGGCATCTGCCTGCTTTATGGGGGCTTTAGGCACCAAACATTTTATGAGTTTTATTCTCTTTTTTCATTCTCAAAAGCTTCTCATAGCATTACAGATAAGCAAGAGTCACTATTCCCCTGTGTTTAGGTTGGGCAAATTGGGGCCTAGAGTAAGAGGGGCTTGGCAGAACAATGGTGGATAAATAAGGTTTGGAGTTCAGAATTCCCAACTCTGACCCAATCTTAGACATAAGTTCTATGGCTTGGAAAATGGACCCCTCTTCTTTCTCTTCTCAAAGGCCAGGGAATTTGCACTGGTCTGAAGGGATGGTTAAGACAAGAAAGAGCTAGGGAGGGAAGTAGGGAGCCCGAGAGGAGACCCTGACCAGCCTCCCTTGGCCCTAGTTAGGAAACAAGGAGGCTAGCTGGTCTTTGGGGAAGGCCATGCTTTTAGAGCATGGCTGGAGCCTGATCCCTGAGTTCTACTGGTAACAAGACACAAGCACATTTGTGCTTCCTGAAATTGTGTCTTCATCTGTAAATATGGGCACAGATATCAGTTCCTATCTACCTTCATCACAGGATCAAAGGTGCCGGTGAAGATTAAAAAAATGTTACAGTATCCTGACAACGGGACATTGTTGGGGGGCGGGGAGCAAGACCCCGGAAATAGCCAGGGTTGCTGGCTTTCGAAATCACTCATCAACAGGTTCACTGCATTTACTCCAGAGCGTGTGTGTGCGCGGCACGCACTGCTGTGTATCTGGAGCAGCAGGTAATTAAATGATGAAGGGACCACTGCTGGTTCCTGTAAGCCTCTTACAAGCTCAGCCACCTGGGGTGAGTCTCTCACCCTCTCTGATTGCCTCGGAAGGTGGAGAGGAGCTCTGTAGCTCCTGGCACAAGTAAGCAAAGATGAACAATCGCTACCGTTTATTGAGGGCTACTTTGTGTAGAGCCTGACACTGATTATCTCGATCAATCCACAAGGCAACGTGAAGATACGGGTAGTATATCAAAGGACAGTCATTACCAAAGAAACAGCGTCAGGGAGGTTAGGAGAGAGTCCAGGATCGCGCAGCTCCACTGCAGGTGAAGTCGGGATTTTTAGCAAGAGCCGGCTCCCTCAGCGACTCGGAGCTGCCCTTCTCGGAGACCCCCTCGGCTAAGCAGGGTGGGCGAGCGGGCGGCAGGAACAAGGACTGGGACAGGAACCAAGACCCGACTTCACGCCACACAGTCGCCAAACGTGAGCGCCTCTGCGCAGGAGGAAGGCGTCCCGAGATATCCGCCCCCTACCCGGCCAAAGCGCCAACGTTCCGCTGTGCCCTGAGCAACCGGAAGTGGCCGGACCCTAGGCGGAGGGACCTGGGGGAGCGGAAGTCACTTCGTGAGGCAGTGGCGACGGTGGCGGCGAGAGGATGAACAACAAGTTCGACGCGTGAGTGGCGCGTGGCCGCCCCCCGGGGCCCCTTCCCCCCAACTGTTCCCTGCGTCCGCCCCCGCCCGCACTGCAGGCGGCGCAAACTGCGGCACAGGCCACAATCTCTGATTCGGGCTGCGGTCTGGCCGGCCCTGGGCGGCCAGCGGGGATGAGGGGGTTAGGGACGAGGGATGCAGGGGTCTCGGGGACCCCAGGATCGTACGGACCCAGGGCGAAGTGCGGTGTCCTGGGGACAGAAGGTGGCCGTGCGGCCCGGAAGGAGATTTTGGGACGCCCCGCCCGAGTGCGGGTTACCCGCGGCGTGGAGGGGCGGAGACCTCGGCCGTTTGGGTGTTTCCGCAGACTGGCCGCCCTGCCACTGAATTCAGCTTTTCTCACACCTCTGGCCCAAGCAGGTCGCCTCTCCTCTGAGTCTCAGTTTTCTCATTTGCAAAGACCATAACAGAGCCTATGTTATAGAGTTGCGAGGATGCAGTGAGGTAATGTGGCTGCCGCGTTTAGCGCAGCGGCTGCTCCGTTACGGAATTTTCATCATCTTCCTGAGACTCCTTCCTACTTCCTTTCTTCTTCCTCCTCTTTTCGCCCTCTCCCAACACACTCTCCCAGAACTCAGTTTCTTGCCCAACGGGTGAACCTTACCTATTGTTTGAGTCCTAGTTCCAGCATCAAACAGTTTGGAGGTGCAGAAGGGAAATGCGTAATATTTTTGCACATTTCCCTCCAGCGATTGTATCTGGAGGTAGATTTCTGTTCTTGGCTTTCTTCTAATAGTCTAGCAGTAAATCTGTCTTCTTTTCTGAAGACCTAGATTTCCAGCCTCAGACCCACCAGCTACCAGCTATTTGACAGCAGGAAAGTTACCCAATCTCTGAGCCTCTGTTAATCCAAATTGCATTAGTGATTAGTGTCTTGCTGCTGCACTGGGTGTGATAAAGATCAAATTACATTCAGCAATGCTTAAAGGTACTTTGTACAGTGTTAAATAGAGAGATATATGTGTAAACTGGATTTACCGTTAGTTTAGTTTGTGCCCCACTGTTGCTGAGGGGAAATTGGAGTTTTTCCAGGACAGTGAGTGCTGNAGTGTCTTGCTGCTGCACTGGGTGTGATAAAGATCAAATTACATTCAGCAATGCTTAAAGGTACTTTGTACAGTGTTAAATAGAGAGATATATGTGTAAACTGGATTTACCGTTAGTTTAGTTTGTGCCCCACTGTTGCTGAGGGGAAATTGGAGTTTTTCCAGGACAGTGAGTGCTGATGTGCAAATTCATAGGTCCTGGATTCCAGCATTCTTGGCAGCTCCTCAGGAATGTTTCCTGGTTGCTGAGAGCGCTCTACTACTTGAGAAAAGTCTTTGGGAGTTTGCTTCTGTAGCCCACTGTGTAGCTGAGCTCATCCCTGTACTGATTACCACTGCCCCACCCCCCCATCTTCAGGGACTTCCCTGGTGGCTCACTGGTGAAGAATCTACCTGCCAATGCAGGAGATGCAGGTTTGATCCCTGGGTCAGGAAGATCCGCTGGAGAAGGAAATGGCAACCCACTCCACTATTCTTGCCTGGTAAATCCCATGGACAGAGGAACCTGGCAGGCTATAGTCCATGGGGTTGCAAAAGAGTCCGACACAGCTTAGCAACTGAACAAAAAATCCCATCCTAAGCCCTGCAAGTCTTAGCTCTAGATCGGAGTCCTGTCTCAGTGGAGCTTTCTGCCAACCCTATACTCTTTCTCCACCAAACTGAAGAAATCAGAATTTCATCTTAAGACACTTTGTGGGTCATCTGGCCCATTCCTGCCCACATCATTTCTTGATATGCTGCTGCTGCTGCTAAGTCACTTCAGTCGTGTCCGACTCTGTGGGACCCCATGGACAGCAGCCTACCAGGCTCCCCCATCCATGGGATTCTCCAGGCAAGAACACTGGAGTGGGTTGCCATTTCCTTCTCCATTTTTTGGTCTGCAGTAAGCTAATTTGAGAATGGCAATAATGGCTTCTATAGGCACTTTGCTGCTTTTCACATATTAACTGATTCAAACAACCCTGTAAGGGGGATCTTGTTACTTTGTTTTACAATTAGGGAAAATGAGACTCTTTGAGATGAAATAAGTTGCCCACAACAGGCAGGACCACATATGGTAAGATTCATATCAGGTTGTTTTAACATTGGTTTAAGCACATCTTGACAAAAATTAACCCGGATTCTTTTCTGGTTGTGCCCTGTGGCTCGTGGGATCTTAGTTCCCTGACCAGAGTTTGAACTTGAGGCCCCTACATTGAAAGTGTGAGATCTTAACCACTGGACCATCTGGGAAGTCCCTAACCTGGGTCATTTTTAATTAGTTCCAATTATTAACTCTTCATTATACTGAGCCAGATTTTTTTAAACATCTGTCTTCTAGCTATTCACGAGAAAAAAAAACTGTCTTTCATTTGAAATTAGCAATTGAAGAAAGCACTCCAACCCTTAGGGTTTGGTTTTTTTTTTTTTTTTAATTCAAAAAAAGTGCAGTTTGTAGGCCACTGGTTGCCTGTTTGGTCTCTATATGGTTCACCACCTGGCTCCTAAGGACATGTGGACATGTTTCGATTTGCCAGAGTCCTACAAGTCCAGTGCCTGGACTTGAGTATTCTAGTCTAATCTGATGGGCTCAGATTGCAGAGGAGTTCTAGTCTCCTTTTCTGTATGGCCTTCATATGTAACCTAATCCACCCCCACAAGTCAGTAGGTGCCATTGCTGTCGATCCTATTCAAATGTAAAACCGTTAAGATGCTTTCTAAGTATTGCAGTCCCTACTGGGTTGAGCTTGGTTTTCAAATCCAGGTGCCAGATTTTATTTTGTCCTCGTTCTCTTTGTTAGCGTTGGCCCATTCTTAGCTACTATCTGAACCACTTATTTGGCACTTATTATTCTGCGTTGTATTGCCTTGATTTTAGAAATCCGTGTATTAAACTTCTTTTCTGCCCGCATTTCCTGATACTGAACATTTGAAGGTGGATTAGCCCAGTTTCCTACCTGCAGTGAATTGTCTAGTCAGAGTATGAGGACATACCTGGAGAGAAGCTTGGTGAACTGATCAGGTGCCACTGAGCATGAAGAGCTTTGGATGCTAATTGCCTGCCTGAGTCTAAGGAGCACTGATATTTCCACCTGGATAGTATCTTTGCTCAAATCTAGCATCCAACTGGGAAGAGTAGCCTCTGAAGATAGGACGTGAATGACTTGACTTAAATGTTGTCCCAGAGAGCAGAGCTCCACCCTCAAGAAATAACAGCATTAGGTGAAGGTCCATTATGGTTTCCAGTTACTGTTTTAGAAGGGAGTTGGGAGCTGAGGACCAGGATCACAGTAGCATTGTTTGTTCTCTGACATAATTATTCTTGTTATTATTTTTCTGTTTCCCAGTAGTGGTTAGCAGCAAAAGCACACCAAAAAAGGAACTTACATGCTTTGCTTGGAGCTAGCAAAATGTGAGGTACTAGAGCAACTGTGCCCTTTTTCAACCAAGATTGAACGGAAAGGACCCCAGATGGTATAGTGGGAAGTTGGGGGCTGAGAAGAGAGAAATGGTTTGAGTCCCTGGGATATGCCCTAAAGAAGAGAATTAGGAGCTATCTTGGACCTCAGCAATAAGAAAAAAGAAACAAAGACTCATGAAATATTTGTAATCAGGAGACAAAAAAACTGACAGTATAGCGAGGACAAGTAAAACATTGTATGAGATGTTTAAAAGAAGGGGTCCCAACTCAGTCTAGAGAGAGATCAGGGAATATTTTCAAGAGAAAGTGGCCCTTAGTCTGGGTCCTAAAGGACAAGTTAAGCAGGGGAAGAGGAGCTCCTTGAAAGACCAGATGGTGAGCACAACAGAGGGATGAGGCTGGGGACTGCAGGTGGGTTGCTGCTACTGGGAGGAAAGGAGGGCAAGGACTGTGTCAGGTGTTCATAGCATCTGATACACACAGTGTGCTGGTAATGCTGTGGGACTTGGATGCTAGGACAGGCCCCGCTTCAAAAGGAAACCCTGTGGACTCAGATTTCATAACGGGGAAGGAGTTACTGTAAGCACCATTAGGTCTCCCAGGCGTCCAGGGACTCCAAAGAGATGGCTGCTGCTGCTGCTGCTGCGTTACTTCAGTCGTGTCCGACTCTGTGTGACCCCATAGACGGCATCCCACCAGGCTCCCCCGTCCCTGGGATTCTCCAGGCAAGAATACTGGAGTGGGTTGTCATTTCCTTCTCCAATGCATGAAAGAGAAAACTGAAAGTGAAGTCGCTCAGTCTGTCCGACTGTCAGCGACCCCATGGACTGCAGCCCACCAGGCTACTCCGTCCATTGGATTTTCCAGGCAAGAGCACTGGGGTGGGATGGCAGCATCACGAAAAACCCCATTCTCCTCCCTGCTCGTCTGCTCCGTCCCCTTTGCCCCTCCTGGCCTTCTCTGCTTTTGCTTATTGTCTTTGTCCCCTCGTGGCTTTTCTCACATGCAGCTCATATGACTGACTGCCCCAGCTCCTGAATCTGTAAGGTCTCTCACCTCCTGGATGAAGACCTGAGGGAGGAGTTGGGAAGGCACTGAGGCCTAGGTTATGGACCAGGCTGGGCAACTAGTGCCCTTCATCGTCTGCCTCGGCCAGGGAGGGGCTGGGGCTGGGTGTGGCGCAGTGCACGACCTCGGGAGTCTATCCTAAATGGGCGGAGCGGGCACTCCAGCACATATGTAGTTTGTCCACTCTAAGGTTTGAATTAAGATACGTACTTTTTTTTAGACATATTCCTAATGCCCTCTTAATAGACTACAGTGTAGTGTCAACTAACTTTTAAATGCACTGAGAAACCAAACAATATATGTGACTCCATTTCTTGTGATACTTGCTTTATTGCTGTGATGTGGAATCAAACCCACAATAGCTCCAAGGTCTTCCTGTGTCTGAGTTACAGTTTGATCGCTTCTAGTAACTATCCTGAGAATTGCAAAATTCTGTGTGACTGGGTAGGGCCAGAAAAGTGATTTCAGAAAAGATCCGTAAGTTGATGGTCCAGCTCCAGACTAAACAGCATTCTTACTATCTTTGTGAATTCACCTTCCATTTATCTTTTTGTCTAGATCCAGTGAATTTTAGGTTCACTGAGAGCCTTAGTATTTTGTTTTGGAGGGTGACAGAATATGCTCAGGGGTAGATTTTCTTTGCCAGTAAGTTTATTTAACACAGGTGCACTGTAGGAGTTATAGTAATTTCATAAGCCAGTAGTATGCTGATACTAGTAAAGAGATAACATAACATATTCCAAACCAGTGGTAGATTACTCACAGTATTGTTCCAGGCACAGGGAGATGAAAGGAATATAGTCCAAATTTAGTTCCAGGTGTACTTTTTTATGAACTGGCACTGGATGAGAAGGCTTTGCCAATCAGGAACTGAAGTTCAGCTACCAGCTCAAAAATAAAAGTCAGTTGTTGCTAGAAAACTCCAGCACTGGTGGTGATGGGCAGGCTGATCTTTGCAGGGCCGCTAAACATTTTGTCGCCACTGCTAAAGGAGTCAGCTTTACCACAGCAGACCTAATGTCCCTTCTCTTCAGGACAGCTGCAGGGTTTAACACCACTGCCCACCAAAGAGTCGCCTTGGTCACTGCAGGAGCGAGTGGCTCACGATTTTCAGAGAGCAAGATCAGCAAAGGACAGCTTTGCTCAGATGGAAACTCACACAACACTCAGTATTTATAGTCTAAATGTCCTCTCACCATGCTTCCTTCTTTATCTGTTTTTGCTGATAAGCCCCCAGCAGGGACTACTCGCCTACTGACCTGCTAGTGCATATGAATGACTACACATAATATCCTGATAGACTTCATTTGTTCAAGCTGGGTATAGAAAAAGGCAGAGATCAAATTGCCAGCATCCGTTGGATCATAGAAAAAGCGAGAGAGGTCCAGAAAAACATCTACTTCTGCTTTATTGACTACACCAAAGGCTTTGACTGTGTGGATCACAACAAACTGTGGAAAATTCCTCAAGAGATAGAAATACTAGACCACCTTACCTGCCTCCTGAGAAATCTGTATGCAGGTCAAGAAGCAACAGTTAGAGCTGGACATGGAACAACAGACTGGTTCCCGACTGGGAAAGCAATATGTCAAGGCTGTATATTGTCACCCTGCGTATGAAACTTGTGTGCAGAGTACATCATGTGAGATGCCAGGCTGGATGAAGCACAAGCTGGAATCAAGATTGCCGAGAAAAAATATCAATAGCCTCAGATATGCAGATGACTCCACCCTTATGGAAGAAAGCAAAGAAGAACTAAAAAGCCTCTTGATGAAGGTGAAAGAGGAGAGTGAAAAAGCTGGCTTAAAGCTCATCATTCAAAAAATGAAGATCATGGCATCTGGTCTCATCACTTCATGGCAAAAAGATGGGAAACAATGGAAACAGCGACAGACTTTATTTTCCTAGACTCCAAAATCACTGCAGATAGTGACTGCCACCATGAAATTAAAAGACTTGCTGCTTGGAAGAAAAGCTATGACCAACCTAGACAGCATATTAAAACACAGAGACGTTACTTTGAGATGAAGGTCCGTCTAGTCAAAGCTTTGGTTTTTCCAGTAGTCATCTATGGACGTGAGAGTTTGACCATAAGGAATGCTGAGCACCGAAGAATTGATGCTTTTGAACTGTGGTGTTGGAGAAGACTCTTGAGAGTCTCTTGGACTGCAAAGAGATCCAACCAGTCACTCCTAAAGGAAATCAGTCCTGAATATTCATTGGAAGGACTGATGCTGAAGCTGAAGCTCCAATACTTTGGTCACCTGATGGAAAGAACTGACTCGTTGGAAAAGACCCTGATGCTGGGAAAGATTGAAGGCAGGAGGAGAAGGGGACGGCAGAGGATGAGATGGCTGGATGGCATCACTGACTTGATGGACATGAATTTGAGAAGCTCCAGGAGTTGATGATGGACAGGGAAACTGGCATGCTGCAGTCCATGGGATTGCAAAGAGTCGGACATGACTGAGTGACTGAGCTAAACTGACATTTCATTCTTATCTCAAAACAGCATCTTCATTTAAGTCATAAATAAGTGAGTTTGAAGTCATAGCAAACCAATACACAGCACTGAGGGTAGTTTCACTGCTCCTGAAAGGGTGGCACCTGATGTACTTTTGACTGAACTTACAAGACAAGAAGACATTTCTTCCTTCCTTTCATTTCTTTTTCATTTAACACCAATCCAGCATCTTCTTGTCATTGTTGCTGAAGATACAAAGTTTAATAAGACACCAATCTAGGGCCCCCTCTATCTAGTAGGAAAAACAGATGTGGGAGGAATGGTGCCTTAGGCTGAGAGGTGATGTTTGCATATAGCACAGATGTGGGAATCTGGGTTGCTTTGCGAGGCTGGGAGAGGGAAAGAGGATACCAGTTGACAGTCGAGTTGTAGAGGATCTTACATTTCTTTGTATTATATCCTGCGTGGTGGGCATGGAAAGGCACAGGACAATGGAGAGTTCTAAGCTTGGAAGTTAAATGATTAGCAGTAGCAATGGGGAACGGTAGGAAAGATAGAAGTGGCAGGATAGAAAGGGAAGTTTCTCAAGTTCATTTGAAATGCCAAAACAGTTATATAATCCAGAAATTCTCTTCGTTATTGACTATTTTGGGCATAGAAAACAACCCCTTACACTGTTTATCTCTTGCTTTTTTGTGTAGACTTTTAGAAAACTAGGATATGGTGCTTTCTGGAATTAACAAATTAGCTGATGGGCATTTTCATTTTTGCTTAATCCTCCCAGTTGCCTTTCTGCTTCCTTTTCCCTCTTTCATGGGCACCTCATTGCCAGTGACTTGAGTGACTTCTGGTTGGTTACATGGTGGTTCATCTGACCTGATGGCCTTGTTAGATAAGCAAGAATCAGCTCAATCATGGGGTATTGTTGTTTTGCCTTCCCTTTCAGATTGAAAGATGATGACAGTGGGGACCATGATCAGAATGAAGAAAACAGCACACAGAAAGATGGTGAGAAGGAAAAAATGGAACGAGACAAGAGTCAGAGCAGCAGCAAGAGGAAGGTAAGTTCTGTGCTGTGCAGATGTCGTTGCCTTTGGACTTGGGACTTGGTGATCTTGTGAAATCTGAAGGATGCTGGATGAACTTGATGACGCCCTGTTTTGTAGTATCTGATTTTCTCAAAAAAGATTGTTGCATCGCTGGAGTTCATCTTGGGACTTTGCAGATTCCCCTTGCCACAGGATCTTGAGTTCTTGCCTCGCTTTCCAACCTTCTAGCCTGAGGTGGGGAAGATTAATCCTGGAATTTAGCAAGGGTGTTAACTGCTTCAGAAGCTGCTGCTCAGTATTTCAAATCCTGCCCATCACTTAGAATGTTCAACTCTTTAGTCAGTAATAATTCAGGCTGAAAGTGATGTGGAAGAGAGGAATTTTAGAGAACGAGAGATAGATCTCTCGGTTTCTTTCTTGAAATATTAAAGCAATCATTAATTTATCGTACAATATTTAGTACATTCCAGATGCAGGCATTTTACATGCTAAGAGGACACAAGTGAGTGAGTGTGAATCAAATCCTTATATTTAACAGTAGCAGTAATCCTGCTGCTGCTGCTAAGTCACTTCAGTCGTGTCCGACTCTGTGCGACCCCAGAGACAGCAGCCCACCAGGCTCCCCGGTCCCTGGGATTCTCCAGGCAAGAACACTGGAGTGGGTTGCCATTTCCTTTTCCAATGCCTGAAAGTGGAAAGTGAAAGTGAAGTTGCTCAGTTGTATCCGACTCTTAGTGACCCCATGGACTGCAGCCTACCAGGCTCCTCCATCCATGGGATTTTCCAGGCAAGAGTACTGGAGCTGTCATTTATTGAGTACTTCCTATGTGTCAGGCATGGTGCTAAGCACTTCACATCTGTTAATTTGATCCTCTCAGCAGCCCCATGAGGGTGGTCATTACTGTTTTCC
This sequence comes from Oreotragus oreotragus, assembly GCA_006410675.1. Taxonomy (NCBI): domain Eukaryota; kingdom Metazoa; phylum Chordata; class Mammalia; order Artiodactyla; family Bovidae; genus Oreotragus; species Oreotragus oreotragus. The sequence continues at coordinate 206,081 of SJYX01002136.1, read as the reverse complement.
CTATTTTACAGATAAGGAACTGAGGCACAAACTGGTTAAGCAACTTGCCCAGTGTCCTGAGTCAGTAAGTGATAGGGTGTCATAGAGGAGGCAGTATTTGGCCTGGGAATGTGTTGAGATGAGATAGAAGCATAATACTCATGGTAGGAGGTAGAAAGTTATGAAAGCATTAAGAACAGAGAAAGTGTTACGGGAACTTAGAGTTAACCACTAATTTACCATGTAAGCAGACTCTTGAGTGTATTGCAGGTAATTGAGGGTGTATCCTTTTTAATGGGGGGTGGTAAGGGATGACACTGGGAAATGTTTTCTCAGTCTCAGAGCATGTGGAAAATGCCCAGATTAACACGCCTCCTTTGATTCACAGGCTGTCGTCCCTGGGCCGGCCGAGCACCCCCTGCAGTATAACTACACTTTCTGGTACTCCAGGAGAACCCCCGGCCGTCCCACCAGCTCACAGAGCTATGAACAGAATATCAAGCAGATTGGCACCTTTGCCTCTGTGAGTACTTGGTGGATTAATGTAGTAGCTTTGGCAGTACATTCTTGCCTGTATTTACATTATTGTGTTTATCTACCCTCCTGGTAACCTACATAGGATTCTGGTTTCCTTAGTTGACTGACCTGAGTCTGTAAAGCTAAATTGGCTCATTCTTGTATTTCTCATTAGATATCCGTAGGCAACATATGTCAGAATCAGTAAGTGCATAAACTGTGGAATTGATCAGATGGGGACAATACAAAAACACTGGTTTGTTTAAGTAGGTGTTTATGGAGTCCTTTCTGTGTGCAAAATATCATGGGGGATACAAAATTTTATAGTATGTGGTGTCCTCATGAAGCTTGTCAATAAAACTGAGAATAAAATTTAAAAGTTTTTGTTTTAATAACCTCACATCGGGCTTCGGATATGTCTGTGATTACGCGTAAACTGTCGTCTCTTTTCTGTGTTCAGAAGGGAAAAGGAGGTCTCTGTTTTTTGTGGGCACTGTCAGTACAGTGAGCCCATGCACTGTCTCAGCTTCCTCACAGAAAACTAGAGTTGTAAACCGTGAGAGGCTTGTCTGCAACTAAAGCCAGTCTTGTTTGGTGAAGATTGTTAGGTATTTCGTACAGTTGATCTGTGGGCAGAGTCAAATGCAGGATTCGTTATTTTCTTGAAGTTGTTAAGGTATTCATTCTGTTTAAAATGCAGACACTGGAAAAGGAAACTATAATAGACAGTAAACTTTAGATTAGTAAAGAGGAAGGACACACAATAATAGTCACTTTGTATAGTTTCCTTTGATCGTTATGATAGCCCTATGAGGTCAGTGATGTTATCCATATTTTACAAATGAGAAAAATGAGACTTGGGTTAAGTATCTGATCTGAAGTCTCAAGTCAGTTATAATTAACTTGATTAAGTGGAGGAACCAGTATTGAGACTCAGTTGGGTAGGCTGTAAAAACCACCTTCCGAAGCCTCCATTCTTTCAGTCTTCTGTATACCAAAATGCATGCCAGGATGCTCCAGGTTTTCAAAGTGTTTGTTTACCAGACAGGCTATATTTATTTATCTGTTTATTAATCAGATATGCATATATAATAATCATATCATCTGGTTATGTTGAGTTGATATTTCAGCCACAAGCAAAGATCTTGTATTAGTTGGCCTGCCTGTGCTCTCTTATTACTGTTAAATTTAGACTTTTGAATTATTAAAAGTAGCTGTGCACTGGGACATATTTGGTTCAAGAAAAGTTTGTTGCATGAATTTGGGGCATAGTAGGGTTCTAAAATGACTAAAAACCTTGCCCCTAGGGAAAGAAGACATGCCCAGGAATTTCTAATACAGGGAGGCAGTTTAGGAGGTGCATAAATAGCTAGAGTGCTCTTGCAGTTCAGAGTAAAGGGGTTCATTTCAGCCTGGAGAAGCCTCTTTCGGAGGGAGATGGGTTTAAGATTGAATTCAGAAAATTTGAACAAGTGATAAGATGAAGGAATTCTTGGAAGAGAGAACAATAGAGTTTAAAAAACTTTCCATGTCATCCTAACATTCCTGAATCCACAAAAATTTTGATAGCTTACTAGACATTTCAGGTAAAATGGCAGCCATTAGGTTATGAACAACTGATTAAGCACTTAGGATCAGAGAAGAAACTGAACTCTGGGGAGTCAGTTTTCATTCAGGATTTTGTTCAGTTATTTTAGCGTAGTTATAATTACTTCTAGCATTTTTCTTTCCCGCTTAAAAAAGCATGTGTGAATTTTCCTAGCTTGTACAAAGAGAGTTTTTGTTTTCTTTGGGCATGTATGCTAAGTTTAACAGTTTTATCATCAGCATCATCTTGGGTTAATGCTGACTTACCAATGCATGTAAGTCAAGACATTGGGAAATGTCCCACAATATTCCTCACAGAAAAGTAATTACTTTTTGAAACTAATGATGCTAAAGTAGTATTTCCCACTAGTCCTCAATCCTAGTATTTGACAGCAAATGGCAACCCACTCCAGTACTCTTGCCTGGAGAATCCCATGGAGGGAGGAGCCAGTAGGCTACTAGTCCATGGGCTCGCAAAGTGTCAGACATGGCTGAGCGACTTCACTTTCACTTCAAAAGTTCTTGAGGTGACTAAGAAAACTATATCTTGAAATGAAAAAAGCGTTGGACTTGGGGATCACAAGTGTCATCCATTCTGCTGCTTGACTAGGGCAAGTTCTAAAACCGTTTTCTCAATTACAAAGCAAAGAAAGTAGTTGAGATGATTTCTAAAGTCTTTTCTGCATTCCATGTTCTGAATCTAAACATTTATTTTTTAGTTCCAGTTGAAAGTTTTAAAAATGCAAGTTGCCTTAAGAGAATGAAAAAAAAAAAAAAGGTTTAATACTATTTCTCAACCTGCCTATTATTTTATCTCTGTTGTGATTTGGGTATAGAATTCTGGCTATAGGATTGTAGAGAATGGCTCTCAGATTGGTGGAGACCAAACTGTTAATAAAGCAGTCCTCCACTGGAAGATTGGGGGTGATTGGTATGCTCTGTCCCCACCACTTCCGTCAAGTCCTTATTCACAATGAGCCACAGTTTCTAGAAGGTGAGCTTCATTTCTTTGCACTGTGTTGAAGTGAAGTGAAGTCGCTCAGTCGTGTCCAACTCTTTGTGACCCCATGGGCTGTAGACTACCAGGCTCCTCTGTCTATGGGATTTTCCAGGCAATAGTCCTGGAGTGGATTACCATTTCCTTCTCCAGGGGATCTTCCCAACCCAGGGACCAAACCTGGGTCTCCTGCATTGTAGACAGACACTTCACCATCTGAGCCACCAGGGAAGTCCTCCTTTGTACTGTGTTAGGGTAGGGAAAAGATTATTGCTCATTGTAAGCATAGTATCATTCACTGACCCAGATCCCTGGGTAATCATTAAGCATGGCACTCGCTGAGGTGAAATACTGAGTTGAAGTCCTGCAGATGGCTTCGTTCCTAATTTCCTTGTAACATGAGATGTTTCCCATGTTTCTGTGCTCTAGAGGATTGAGAGGCACAGCCATTTCACACAGTCTAGGGTTTCTCCTCAGTTGCTATCCAGATCTGGGAGTGTGACCTGAATCTGTTGGCATGGTACCTGTTTTTACCTGCACATTATGGAATCTTGCTTCATGTTTGTTTAGAGCCTCTTCAGCAGTTTCTTGGCAAATACCAGCTGTTTTCTTCAGACTGTTTCACATTTTTTCTTTACTTGTAAAATGTGCACTTGACTGCCTAGTACTTTGTAGGTGTTCTCTGTGAATTGCAGAGAAATAGGAAAGTAATCAAGGGCTTCCCAGTTGGGAAGTGCCACTAGGCGCTAGTGGCAAAGAACCCGCCTGCCAGTGCAGGAGATGTCAAAGATGTGAATTCGATCCCTAGGGTGGGAAGATTCCCCAGAGAAAGGCATGGCAACTCCCTCTAGTATTCTTGTCCTGGACAATCCCATGGACAGAAGAACCTGGTGGGCTACAGTCTATAACGTCCCAGAGAGTTGACCACAACTTGAGTGAGTTAGCATGAACGCATGCTTACACACAGGGAAGTAATTTCTTCTTATCAAATCACTAGTGAGAAAACAGAAATAGTGTGATAAATATAAATAAGCGTACATTTTATAGAGAAATATGTATGATTTTCTAATAGGACTGTGAAGGAGGAGCAAAGAGAAATTTTATAGCCAAGAAGAGAGACTTAAACCCTGAGTGAGGAAGCCTGCTTGGTTTTTGGACCATCTGGGCCTTAGCAAGGGCACCATGGTATGGAGTAGTCCCTGTGGTTGATTCTGTCACTTAATGCTCAGTAACTGTTTCTATAGAAATAAAGTGTACTTCAGTGTAGCTAATGCTGTATTTTGACAGTAAACCTCTGATCAAGAAGTGCCCAAACTTGCAGTTATAAATAAGTCATGGGCATGTACTGTAGAGCACAATGACTAGTTGATTCACAGTGTTAATAATACTGTATTTTTTTTTAAGTGATTTGGTTCAAGCTGAGGTTATGTGGCCCTGAGTATACCTCAAACCTAAGTGGTTTTTATTGTGTAAAACACAGTCCTCCTATAGCCTATGGTGATTCTCCTGCAGCTTCCACAGGAAGATGCATACTGACATTTTACCAACTAAGGCTCCTGGCTGAAGCTGGCATTTCTCACCTAAAGAGTTTATTCTTGTGTTGACAGTATGACATTATTCTTTTATCAAAATAGATAGTCTGCTGCCCTTCAGCATGTTGTTCTCCCCCACAACCCCCAGGATGAACATCTGTCCTCCAAAAAGTAGAGCCTCTAGCAGAGTGTCTTCCATGGTTATGCTCTTCTCTTAAATCTCACATTCGCTCAAAGAAAAAGAAAGCACCTCTCTTGACTCTGCTCTGTTCTCTCTGCAGGTGGAGCAGTTCTGGAGGTTTTACAGCCACATGGTGCGTCCCGGGGACCTGACAGGCCACAGCGACTTCCATCTCTTCAAAGAAGGAATTAAACCCATGTGGGAGGTGAGAACTGAGAGCCTAAGACTGTTTTTCTGAGGAAGTTTTCTGTTTTTCTGGGTTTTTTTGTTTGGTTTGGTTTGGGGATTAGTGCCGGCTGTTGGTTAAAGTCTTCTTTGAAAGCTGCGCAGCAGTTTGGTACATCCTTGGAAATGGGAACTCTAAGAAAAAGCCCTGATTCCATTGTTTGTGTGATTGGTTTTCAAAGATTGTTTTCTCACTAACATGGTATTATAGCAACATTGAAGGATTTTTTTTTTTTTGAAGCTTGTCAATAAAACTGAGAATAAAATTTAAAAGTTTTTGTTTTAATAACCTCACATCGGGCTTCGGATATGTCTGTGATTACGCGTAAACTGTCGTCTCTTTTCTGTGTTCAGAAGGGAAAAGGAGGTCTCTGTTTTTTGTGGGCACTGTCAGTACAGTGAGCCCATGCACTGTCTCAGCTTCCTCACAGAAAACTAGAATTGTAAACCGTGAGAGGCTTGTCTGCAACTAAAGCCAGTCTTGTTTGGTGAAGATTGTTAGGTATTTCGTACAGTTGATCTGTGGGCAGAGTCAAATGCAGGATTCATTATTTTCTTGAAGTTGTTAAGGTATTCGTTCTGTTTAAAATGCAGACACTGGAAAAGGAAACTATAATAGACAGTAAACTTTAGATTAGTAAAGAGGAAGGACACACAATAATAGTCACTTTGTATAGTTTCCTTTGATCGTTATGATAGCCCTATGAGGTCAGTGATGTTATCCATATTTTACAAATGAGAAAAATGAGACTTGGGTTAAGTATCTGATCTGAAGTCTCAAGTCAGTTATAATTAACTTGATTAAGTGGAGGAACCAGTATTGAGACTCAGTTGGGTAGGCTGTAAAAACCACCTTCCGAAGCCTCCATTCTTTCAGTCTTCTGTATACCAAAATGCATGCCAGGATGCTCCAGGTTTTCAAAGTGTTTGTTTACCAGACAGGCTATATTTATTTATCTGTTTATTAATCAGATATGCATATATAATAATCATATCATCTGGTTATGTTGAGTTGATATTTCAGCCACAAGCAAAGATCTTGTATTAGTTGGCCTGCCTGTGCTCTCTTATTACTGTTAAATTTAGACTTTTGAATTATTAAAAGTAGCTGTGCACTGGGACATATTTGGTTCAAGAAAAGTTTGTTGCATGAATTTGGGGCATAGTAGGGTTCTAAAATGACTAAAAACCTTGCCCCTAGGGAAAGAAGACATGCCCAGGAATTTCTAATACAGGGAGGCAGTTTAGGAGGTGCATAAATAGCTAGAGTGCTCTTGCAGTTCAGAGTAAAGGGGTTCATTTCAGCCTGGAGAAGCCTCTTTCGGAGGGAGATGGGTTTAAGATTGAATTCAGAAAATTTGAACAAGTGATAAGATGAAGGAATTCTTGGAAGAGAGAACAATAGAGTTTAAAAAACTTTCCATGTCATCCTAACATTCCTGAATCCACAAAAATTTTGATAGCTTACTAGACATTTCAGGTAAAATGGCAGCCATTAGGTTATGAACAACTGATTAAGCACTTAGGATCAGAGAAGAAACTGAACTCTGGGGAGTCAGTTTTCATTCAGGATTTTGTTCAGTTATTTTAGCGTAGTTATAATTACTTCTAGCATTTTTCTTTCCCGCTTAAAAAAGCATGTGTGAATTTTCCTAGCTTGTACAAAGAGAGTTTTTGTTTTCTTTGGGCATGTATGCTAAGTTTAACAGTTTTATCATCAGCATCATCTTGGGTTAATGCTGACTTACCAATGCATGTAAGTCAAGACATTGGGAAATGTCCCACAATATTCCTCACAGAAAAGTAATTACTTTTTGAAACTAATGATGCTAAAGTAGTATTTCCCACTAGTCCTCAATCCTAGTATTTGACAGCAAATGGCAACCCACTCCAGTACTCTTGCCTGGAGAATCCCATGGAGGGAGGAGCCAGTAGGCTACTAGTCCATGGGCTCGCAAAGTGTCAGACATGGCTGAGCGACTTCACTTTCACTTCAAAAGTTCTTGAGGTGACTAAGAAAACTATATCTTGAAATGAAAAAAGCGTTGGACTTGGGGATCACAAGTGTCATCCATTCTGCTGCTTGACTAGGGCAAGTTCTAAAACCGTTTTCTCAATTACAAAGCAAAGAAAGTAGTTGAGATGATTTCTAAAGTCTTTTCTGCATTCCATGTTCTGAATCTAAACATTTATTTTTTAGTTCCAGTTGAAAGTTTTAAAAATGCAAGTTGCCTTAAGAGAATGAAAAAAAAAAAAAAAGGTTTAATACTATTTCTCAACCTGCCTATTATTTTATCTCTGTTGTGATTTGGGTATAGAATTCTGGCTATAAGATTGTAGAGAATGGCTCTCAGATTGGTGGAGACCAAACTGTTAATAAAGCAGTCCTCCACTGGAAGATTGGGGGTGATTGGTATGCTCTGTCCCCACCACTTCCGTCAAGTCCTTATTCACAATGAGCCACAGTTTCTAGAAGGTGAGCTTCATTTCTTTGCACTGTGTTGAAGTGAAGTGAAGTCGCTCAGTCGTGTCCAACTCTTTGTGACCCCATGGGCTGTAGACTACCAGGCTCCTCTGTCTATGGGATTTTCCAGGCAATAGTCCTGGAGTGGATTGCCATTTCCTTCTCCAGGGGATCTTCCCAACCCAGGGACCAAACCTGGGTCTCCCGCATTGTAGACAGACACTTCACCATCTGAGCCACCAGGGAAGTCCTCCTTTGTACTGTGTTAGGGTGGGGAAAAGATTATTGCTCATTGTAAGCATAGTATCATTCACTGACCCAGATCCCTTGGTAATCATTAAGCATGGCACTCGCTGAGGTAAAATACTGAGTTGAAGTCCTGCAGATGGCTTCGTTCCTAATTTCCTTGTAACATGAGATGTTTCCCATGTTTCTGTGCTCTAGAGGATTGAGAGGCACAGCCATTTCACACAGTCTAGGGTTTCTCCTCAGTTGCTATCCAGATCTGGGAGTGTGACCTGAATCTGTTGGCATGGTACCTGTTTTTACCTGCACATTATGGAATCTTGCTTCATGTTTGTTTAGAGCCTCTTCAGCAGTTTCTTGGCAAATACCAGCTGTTTTCTTCAGACTGTTTCACATTTTTTCTTTACTTGTAAAATGTGCACTTGACTGCCTAGTACTTTGTAGGTGTTCTCTGTGAATTGCAGAGAAATAGGAAAGTAATCAAGGGCTTCCCAGTTGGGAAGTGCCACTAGGCGCTAGTGGCAAAGAACCCGCCTGCCAGTGCAGGAGATGTCAAAGATGTGAATTCGATCCCTAGGGTGGGAAGATTCCCCAGAGAAAGGCATGGCAACTCCCTCTAGTATTCTTGTCCTGGACAATCCCATGGACAGAAGAACCTGGTGGGCTACAGTCTATAACGTCCCAGAGAGTTGACCACAACTTGAGTGAGTTAGCATGAACGCATGCTTACACACAGGGAAGTAATTTCTTCTTATCAAATCACTAGTGAGAAAACAGAAATAGTGTGATAAATATAAATAAGCGTACATTTTATAGAGAAATATGTATGATTTTCTAATAGGACTGTGAAGGAGGAGCAAAGAGAAATTTTATAGCCAAGAAGAGAGACTTAAACCCTGAGTGAGGAAGCCTGCTTGGTTTTTGGACCATCTGGGCCTTAGCAAGGGCACCATGGTATGGAGTAGTCCCTGTGGTTGATTCTGTCACTTAATGCTCAGTAACTGTTTCTATAGAAATAAAGTGTACTTCAGTGTAGCTAATGCTGTATTTTGACAGTAAACCTCTGATCAAGAAGTGCCCAAACTTGCAGTTATAAATAAGTCATGGGCATGTACTGTAGAGCACAATGACTAGTTGATTCACAGTGTTAATAATACTGTATTTTTTTTTAAGTGATTTGGTTCAAGCTGAGGTTATGTGGCCCTGAGTATACCTCAAACCTAAGTGGTTTTTATTGTGTAAAACACAGTCCTCCTATAGCCTAAGGTGATTCTCCTGCAGCTTCCACAGGAAGATGCATACTGACATTTTACCAACTAAGGCTCCTGGCTGAAGCTGGCATTTCTCACCTAAAGAGTTTATTCTTGTGTTGACAGTATGACATTATTCTTTTATCAAAATAGATAGTCTGCTGCCCTTCAGCATGTTGTTCTCCCCCACAACCCCCAGGATGAACATCTGTCCTCCAAAAAGTAGAGCCTCTAGCAGAGTGTCTTCCATGGTTATGCTCTTCTCTTAAATCTCACATTCGCTCAAAGAAAAAGAAAGCACCTCTCTTGACTCTGCTCTGTTCTCTCTGCAGGTGGAGCAGTTCTGGAGGTTTTACAGCCACATGGTGCGTCCCGGGGACCTGACAGGCCACAGCGACTTCCATCTCTTCAAAGAAGGAATTAAACCCATGTGGGAGGTGAGAACTGAGAGCCTAAGACTGTTTTTCTGAGGAAGTTTTCTGTTTTTCTGGGTTTTTTTGTTTGGTTTGGTTTGGGGATTAGTGCCGGCTGTTGGTTAAAGTCTTCTTTGAAAGCTGCGCAGCAGTTTGGTACATCCTTGGAAATGGGAACTCTAAGAAAAAGCCCTGATTCCATTGTTTGTGTGATTGGTTTTCAAAGATTGTTTTCTCACTAACATGGTATTATAGCAACATTGAAGGATTTTTTTTTTTTGGATTATTCTTCCCATAGACTGGTTTTGTGTGTGTGTGTGCTATATTATCATAGGGTATGTATGGTTAAAGTGAGTAAAAATAATAGGGGCAGTCACCAGAGGCCCAGAGCTGAGCTCTGTGGTCTCTGCTGTAGTCCATCTTCTCTATTCTGACGCCAGAGCATTCTTCCAGGAGACAGACATGATCACACACACACGTGCAGTCCTGTGCTTAGTCATTAGTCACTCCATCCTGTCTGACTCTTTGCAGCCCCATGGACTGTAGCCCACCAGGATCCTCTGTCCACAGGGATTCTCCAGGCAAGAATACTGAAGTGGATAGCCATTCCTTCCTTCAGGGGATCTTCTTGACCCAGGGATCGAACCCAGGTCTCCTGCATTGCAGGCTGATTCTTCACCATCTGAGCCACCAGGGAACCCCCGCCCCTGCCACACACAAACACACCTTAATTAAAAATCTTATGCAGTTTTCTGTTGCACACATGATCTTATACCTAAGTACCTTTCATCACCTGTCCTCTCCAGATCCTCCCTTCAGTGTAGCTAGATCTTCCTCTTTGCGTCTCTGCCTCATAGTCTGTGTTTGCACATAGCCATGTCCTTCCCAGTGCCCACAGAGCCCTTCACCTGGCTAACTCCTGAGTCCCTTACAACCCAGCTGAAATGTTTTCCTTTTCCTGGTTGTTTCTGACTGTCTTGTTCTTCATAAGCTTCCTGTATGTATCTCTGTTAAGCAGTACTTGTCAGACTATACTACTGTAATAAGTTTTCTTGTCTGTCTGCTTCACTAGACTGGATCTGGGTAGAGATTGTGACTTCATGTCTGTATTTGGGGACATGATGACACTTGATAAACTTTTAGCAAATGAAGTAAGGACTGATCTGTGTTTGAAATCTGACATTATTTCGTTTTAATGTAGTTTTCAAAAAAGAGGGTGGGTTGGTTGGTTTTGGACACACTGTATGGCCTGTGGGATCTTAGTTGCCCTACTAGGGATTGAACCCAGACCCTGACACTGAAAGTGCTGAGCCTTAACCACTAGACCGCCAGGGAGTTCCCAAAAGAGGATTAGTTTAATGGGTCTGTTTGGCTGTTTTTGTTTAATGGCTGGTTGCAAGGATCCCCATCTTGTGTTTCTTTTTTTCTCGTTTCTTCTGCCTGTAGTCCTACCACATTTTCCTATAGAGTTGAATAGTTGGAAAACAGCAAGACTTTTCAGTGATCATGGATCCTTGGCCCTAATGCTGTGAGACCATATTTTAACTTTTAATACATTTTTTTTTACAGGATGATGCAAATAAAAATGGTGGAAAGTGGATAATTCGACTGCGGAAGGGCTTGGCCTCCCGCTGCTGGGAGAATCTCATCTTGGCTATGCTGGGGGAACAGTTCATGGTTGGGGAGGAGATCTGCGGGGCTGTGGTCTCTGTCCGCTTTCAGGTAAGCCGCCTCGCAGGCGGGGCTGCATTCACGCGTGCTACCTCTGTTCTTCTCACTGCCTCAGTTTCCTTTGATGAATGCTTCTGTCATCCCTCCTGTAGGAGGACATTATTTCCATATGGAATAAGACTGCCAGCGATCAAGCCACCACGGCCCGCATACGGGATACGCTTCGGCGAGTGCTTAACCTACCTCCCAACACCATTATGGAATACAAAACCCACACCGACAGCATCAAGTATGTGTTGTGGGGGCTTGGGGGTGGGGTNCGATCAAGCCACCACGGCCCGCATACGGGATACGCTTCGGCGAGTGCTTAACCTACCTCCCAACACCATTATGGAATACAAAACCCACACCGACAGCATCAAGTATGTGTTGTGGGGGCTTGGGGGTGGGGTGTGGGGCGTGTCCCTGAGTTCAGCAAAAGTAGGTCCTTAGACGGGTCCAGAGGAATATGGTCTTCCAGGAGACTGACTTAAGAAGAAGGGACAGACCAATCTTCCCCCAGTGCTTCTGTCCACTCAAAGCAGTCCTCTGCTGGTGCGGTTGTCTGCCTGCCTGCACCTTGGCTGCTCTGGATGAGAGATCCCTTGTGCAGAGTCCCAGCTGAACCACCTGGGCTTGCTGTATTCACACAGGCTGTCTTGTCTTTCGTTCACTAACCACTGTCTTAAAATGAAAGACAAAGTGATCTTTTTCTTGCAGTTTCTAAAATAATTTCACTGAACAGTGAGGCCCTCCTCCCTGTCTGTCCCTCACTCCACTTTTGCATGTCTTTTTAACTTGTTAGCAGTCTGCTCTCTTTGTCCTGGGAAATTGACTTCTTTACAGGAATGATGACTCCATTTCCTTGTGTGCAGAGCTGAAGTCGAAGTGGAAGCAGAACAGTGTGTGTGTGAGAGTAGACTCTAAGGGGAGCAGGAATGCCAGAGGGGAAGTTAGCTCGGCAGTCTACCTGAGACTCAGGGGAGTGGAGCTGGACGTCCACAAGTGAGAATCACAGGCCGGAGTTGCTCCTTCAGTGACTGAAGATCATAAATAAACGCAGGGTATTATAGACATGTTGTGGGGAGTGGCTATTAAGAGTTTTCTCACATGTGAAGGGAGAGCAAGCCAGCTAGGAGTCAGGACCTATAGGTGTAGTTCTGTCCTCTGACTCAGATACTAGTGCGTGCCTTTGAAGTCCCTGCCACTCTGCTTCACCTGTCCCATCGGAAAAGTGGGGGGTAAGAGTGCTTTACTGAGCAGAGTTGTTTGTGAGGCTGATTCAGTGTTTGTAATTGAAGGTCCTCAGATGGAGAATGCTCTCACAGGGTCAAGGATTATTGCTCTTATCATTAGTAATAACATCATCACGCTATTATTACAAGCATTATAATAATGAGCCCAACGATGGCGCTCAGCAGGCAGATCGTTTGGGAATCTTTTCCCATGCATTTACAGATCATGTTGTGGGTGGAACTGGCTCATACCAGCTAAGCTCCAGTTTTTAACTGGGAATGCTGCCGTAGGAGGTGGTCTGTCTGAAATGGCTGGATGTGGCTCATCACAGCCACCAGCAGTTATTAGCCATTACGACCCTGAGGACTTGCCTTGGCAGCCCTGGGTCAGCACTGTTTTTCTCTTGGCAGATTTTTCTTATTCTTTGTTCTGGAATACAAGTAGTTTCTGCCCTCCAGGCAGACTCAGTCTAGGCTGGAGAGATCCACACCTGCTTTTCCTAGGACTCTCGTGTTTAGTATTTCCAAATGCCCCCCATTCCCCTACCCCACCCCCAAGCAACTTTTTCACCCGGATAGGAAAGGGAAAGAGATATTTTTCAACTCCCCCTTCTCCGCTGTTCTCCCTTTCAAATAGCCCGAAGCAGCTCTTCCTGACTTCTGTAGCCATGTGTACAGGTCCATAGAGTCTAGGCTAGCCTTGGGGCTTGGTGCCTTAGTTTGCTGCTTGCTGCTTTATCAGAGGTCTGCCTAGTCCTCCAGCCCTGCAGCCAAAGGGGCCAGAAACCCCTCCTTGACACCTAGATGCCACTTTCCCCTCGCGGCTCCCTCTCTTTCTCTCCCAACATGCCAACCTTTTGCACTTCCACTAGAATGCCAGGCAGGCTGGGCTCCCAAAGGCTCCTTTTTCAAAACCTCTGGAAGCCGCGGTTGAATGTGCCATGACCCTCTCCCTCTCTGGATGGCACCGTCATTGAAGCCGGCGTCATCGGAGTCTCTTGTTCTGTTGGTGTGCTACCTGGAAGATCCTTCCGTCCCGGACAAGAGGAACTGGAAGAGCATTTTCTGTTTTAAGAACAGGCTGACACGCAGCAGCTACAACAACAGCTGAGATCACTTAATAAATGGTGCTAAACTAGCTTGTCTCATGCTCTTGCTCTTTATGGTGCATCAGAGAAGTGGCCTTTCAGACTGACTGTCACCATAGTAAGGAATGGCACAGACTGCTCCGTGGAGGGCCGTCCGGGGACTGCAGCTTCATTTCCATAAGCCCATGGTATCACATCACACGATATTTTGTTCCATCTCCACTGAAGTCTGACACTGAGGTGACATCTGCTCTCAGAAAGAGACCCTGTTTTTTTTGGTATTTAAGTTTCCACCAGTCATGCTGAGGACAGGAACAGAGTGATTTCTGATTTAGAATTCGGCTCAAAAGTCCATCAGGTTGGAAAGGGGGATCCTTGACCTTCGCTTGGCTGACTTCATTTGTCTTACTTCAAAGACATCTCTTGCTTGGAGGTAAAGCCCTGCTTCCATCTGTTGCCGCTGTGTGTGTAGAGCTTTCTTGCTTTGTGTAAGTGGGCTTTCCCCACTGGCCAAAGCCTCCCAACTGCAAGCTCTCTGCCAGCCTTTCCCCTCTGTTCTCCCCTTGGAGCCAACTCATCTTCCTCTCTGAGCTCACCCTGCAGACACTTTGCAAAGTCCTAGCCCTTCCCTTTCCCCAGTCCCTAGGGTTGTCGTGCATCAGGACCTGGGGGTGGGGAACGTGTCTTTGTCCTGTGTGACTTCGCTCCTTAGGACATCTGACCACAGCATGGCCCAGCCCCTCAACATGTTTTTGAGGCTTGGCATGTCTGTGCTGCAACTTGGCCTTCAGGCCCCTAACCTGCATGGAGAAATCTAGCAAAGCTTAATGTGACTTTAGGTTTTCTTTAGAGCTTCCACCCAAACCATAAATAAACCACTTTTACCCACACTAGGCCAGGTGGCCTGATAGCATCTGTGAAGGTAGCTGTGGGCATAGCGTGGAGTTCTCCAAAGTGGCTGTGCTGCTCCAGTTTGGCAGCGACGCCCTGAGCTGTGCCATCCTGACTGCCCATCTGTCTCCATGAGGCCTGGGATCCCAGGCCACACATCAGGACTAGCACACGGGCTGAGCATCCTAGAGGTGGCTCTGTTGTTGCTTCTTTTTGTGATCACTTACCCCAAATTACTTAAAGTTCCTGAAAGATGGAGATGGTTGATGTATTTCCTGTTTTCAGTGTTTGTCAAAGAATGACGTTCTATGGCCCTTTCCCTCTTGCCTTCCGCTGTGATGTCCACATGTATTGATCTTAATTTCAGCTAATACAGCTGGTCCAGAGGTTGAGCCTGATGCCACCTACCATTTTAAGAGTTGATCGGAAAGCACCGAACTGACCTTGACCCCTCTGAGCCTTGCCACACCTGAATGGAAGCCAGAACTGTTCTGCTTTGTCCCTCCCCCGTGGCTGTCCCACAGGCATGGCTGTGTTTGAGCCAAGGAACAGCAACTGCTTGGACTTTAGAATTGAAGGGACATGAGGAGGAAAGAGCCAACACTTACTGTCTCCCACGTACTCTGGAGATGAGGGGTTCTGGAAATGTTGAGGGGAGTGTTCTAGGGGTGCTCAGCTTTCTCAGGCAGGTGTCCCTCCCCCTTGCTGTGTTGCCGTCCAGTCTCCAGTGTCCTATTTCAATTGTCTCATTCCCCAGCCTGCCTTCATCACACTACTTGTTGCCTTTTCCTGCTGCACTCCTTGCTGAGCTAAGAGGTGACCGCTGCCACTGCGCAAGGGGCATGGTGAGCCGCTTTGCTGCAGAAGGAACACTGCTTACTGCCTCACACCCTTGTTTACTGCTAACAGTCAGTCCCTTAAGGGAGCACGGGCCCACTGAGAAGTGGGAAATGGTTAAATCAAGCGTTAGGTGTGTGGCTGAGGTTTCAGAGATTTGGGTCCTTGCAGGTGGACAGCCTCATAACACGGCCAGACTTGCACCCCAGAATCATGGGACCACCAGGAGAAGAGTTGGGTCACAGGGCCGATAAAACAGCAGTGTCTTTTGTGAGGAAATTCCTCCTTGGACTTGTCTGTTGAGTCCTTTTGTGGCTCTGGCCTGGGATGGGAGGGAGAAGACAGGGCCTGTTGCTCTCGGTGGGCCACAGTGTTGGGAAGACTGACCAGGCCCCTCTGCACAGACAGCTGAGGGTAGGTGACTTGTCTTTATTCATTTGTTTTAGAGGAGAAATGGGTCAAATCATGGGGACTCCACCACATCTAGATTTCATTGTATTTAAATATTGAACTTGGTAGGCGGGGACCAACCATCCCTTCTCTAGCCACAGCTAAATCACAGCTGGGGGCACTGAGTCACCCAGCATCATTGCTGGCCAGGCTTTGCTTTTGGGAAATGTCCCTCTACACTGATGTGCAAGGTAAAGCCCAGACCAGCAGGAGGCCCAACTCATTTGTGAGTGTGAGAGCCAGCTGAGGGCAAGGCTGTGAAGTGGGGCTGGGCCAGAGTGGGGGCAAATGCAGAGTTAAGGGATGAGATTTCTGCCCTTAGAATTTGCTCTCTGGTAAGCCAGCTGGTAAAAAGTGATCTTGAAAGGACTCATTGTTACCCTGTCATTTGAATCTGTTTAGAATTCCCTATAGGTTGTATTAGGATAATGGGAAAAAATGTTTTTAGGAAACTCAGTTTACATGACAGATACAACATTTAACTTGTTCTTTGTTTACCTTTCAAAGAAACAAGTTTTAAAATTACATATATGCCTGGGATGCCAGGTGAAAAATAGCCAGAACACTCGCACCTAGTTTTAGGCGATTGGTTTACTTAGTCAAGCATTGAGAATCAGTGATTGTACCAATGACTGTGAGCAGTGATTTTATCTCCACTGAATCCACCTGAGGAAATTTCTTTGCCCAGATTCTTCATGTTGACGTTTTCCATGTAAAGATTATACTGCTGAAGAAAATAGGAGGGCAGTTTAATGCTAAACTGGATTAGAGGGGAACTCTGAAATACCTATTTCTGTAAGTTCTTGACATAGAGAACTTGCGTTTGGACTAGTGTAGGCCTTTCTAGAAACCAAAGGGTAAATGAGGTGAACCTTCAACACAGCCATGTAGTTTCTTGTTGACACCTAACTTGCTTAAATGTAACTTAAACCTCACTCTTAGAATGAGAAGTGAGGTTTCCTGAGTCATTGCCTGGGTGTCAGGTTTTGCTTTCTCTTTATCTTCATTTGGAGTGAAGAGTGAAATGACCTCCTGCCATCACTGATGGACTCTCAAAGTTCATCGTGTTATCATCTGTCCAGAAAGAGCTGTGAAACATGTCTTTCTGTGGAAACTGAGTTTGTGAACTGACAAGACGCATGCTTATTGGATGTTCTAAATGTTTTCCTTCCATTCAGTGAACATACATGTATCCGGATTTTGGCAATATTCTGAAGAAATCATTAACTGTGGATCAGTCTCTTGTTCTGAGAGCTATATCATTAACTTATAAGTGTTGCTCTTCAAAAGGGAAATAACTAATGAAACTGATGTGGTGATTGCATGGAAGAATGAATTTATTGGGCCAGGTCTTTGTTTCATCCCTTCCTGTTTGAAAAAAGAAGAAAAGCTATCTTTAGGAGACCTAGTGATGAAGTGTAGTTTAGTGGCCATAATATTAAACCTTTAGTGAGCAAATTGGAAAAGATGATGGCACCCCACTCCAGTACTCTTGCTTGGAAAATCCCATGGACGGAAAAGCCTGGTAGGCTACAGTCCATGGGGTCACGAAGAGTTGGACACAACTGAGCGACCTCACTTTCACTTTTCATTTTCATGCATTGGAGAAGGAAATGGCAACCCACTCCAGTGTTCTTGCCTGGAGAATCCCAGGGACGGCGGAGCCTGGTGGGCTGTCGTCTATGGGGTCACACAGAGTCAAACACGACCGAAGCGACTTAGCAGTAGAAGCAGCAGTGAGCAAATAATTTAGCATATTAAACCCTATATGTTGTTACCATGAGTATTTTACTCCCTTAAGCCACAAATGGAATAATTGACGGTAAAGGATTTAGATTCGAAGGCACCAAATTACCCATTTTATGTATAATTCCCAGGGAAGTTACCTGATACTTTGTCCTTAAGTGGCTGAAAAATGGCTGAGGCAAAAAGGAAGGACGTCAGCTCCTCTCAGAGAACTTGAGGTGCGTCAGGGCTTCAGAGGCACGAAGGAGCCTCTTTCTCCTGGTGTCTGGCCTGCGGGCACCAAGGCTCGTTCTCTGTGGAACGTCATCCAAAAGACTCTGCCCTTCAGTCACATTCCTTATCCCTTCCTACCTCCAGTTTCTGAATTTAGGTAATAAGCATTAAAGTTGCCTGAGCATTGGTCCTGGGGAATTTCAAAGGAGTTTGGTCCTTGGAAATGCTGTGGCACATAAAACTTTGTAAGATAATCGTTACTAGGGTATTCCCAGAAACGCATGGAACCTGACCTGAATTTGGGGTCTGAGTTGAAAAGGGTTAGAAGGTTTGAAGTATGGAAGCAGATGAAGCAGTCTTATTTCCTCACTGCGTCTTTGTATCAGCATCTTAATGCTGTTGGGTACCTGCCTTTACCCTCGGGGTGAGGCCTGATGGAGAAAAATTTCTGCCTCCTCTCCTCACATCCCCAAGACAGAAAGCGCTGCTGCCCCTCACCTCGGTGAACTGGAAGTGTCTCCCTTGGTGGGTGAACTTAATCTGACCTCCGTGGCCTCCCCAGTAGACTAGTGGAAGGGGTGGCTGGAAGGACGTGGAAGTCCTCTCGGGGACAGTGAGGGCCAGGCGGGCAGTAGGACGAGCCAGAAGTGCCAGGTGCCCCTGAACGGTGTCAGCCTCTGCTTAACAGGAGAGTCCAGGCGGGGACCCTCGCTCCTGTGCTGCCAGGTTTCAGCGGGCCCCACCTGACCTTGAGGGTATCTGGCCTGGGGTGTGGGGTTATCTTGTCTGCTCCTTTTGTTAAAAAGCCTCTGATCTGAATGTGCTGTTTTTTTGTCTCTGGTCTGCCAGGGCCTGGGAGGAGTTTCATGGCCTGGTGAACAGCAGCGGCCGCTGATCGGACGCTCCCCCTCTGTCTCTCACACTCAGGGTAGGGCCTCGTCTGTCTTATTCCGTAACCCTGTGATGTCCCTCCCAGTCGTAGGACCCTCCTCCCAAGGGCTTGCCGCTCCCCATCTGCCCTCAGGCTTATCTCTGCCAACACTGAGCCTGTGCCAGGCACCCACCATCTTGGAGGGAAACACTGAGTCCAGAGCTGCTGACTTATCATCCTCCCTGGGTCATGTGTCTCCCAGTGAACCCCTGGGCAGGTCTGTGAGCCTCACTGCACCTCTGCTTTCTGATCTGGAAAATGAGGTTCTACAGACTAACATCTCTGGTCTCTTTGGATCCTGACATTTCATGACTATAAATGGGCCAGAGGTGGTGTTTTTTTTTAATTCCCAGACATGGCCATGTTTAAGCTATCTGGCAGTGTCCTGTGACTAACAGGGCAGTTCCTCTGGCCCCTGTATGACTTAGACGAGAGGTGTGTCTCGTTTGCTGGTGGTATTTATCAGTTGTGAGGAAACAGTGATGGAACATCCAAGTTTCAAAGGCTAAAGTGAATGGTGGGGGATGGGGGAGATTTCAGGGCTGTGTAGGAAGCATGGTTCCAGGTTGTATTATGGCGAGACCAACACGTGTTTGCTGGCAGAGAGGGGCCCTGGGATAGCAAAGGCTGGGTCAGCGAACCATTCATTTTAAGAATATTTATATTTCAGTTAAGGGAGTTCCAAGTTCATGTCTGTCTCTTGAGCAGAAGGGATTGGATGAATTTATTCTGGATGAGAGGAATGGCTACAGGGACAGGGTCTGCATGTGCCTGGCCCCAAAGCACATCCCTGGACATTAACTACCCCTGCCCCCAGCCCCCCGACCCCANGAATATTTATATTTCAGTTAAGGGAGTTCCAAGTTCATGTCTGTCTCTTGAGCAGAAGGGATTGGATGAATTTATTCTGGATGAGAGGAATGGCTACAGGGACAGGGTCTGCATGTGCCTGGCCCCAAAGCACATCCCTGGACATTAACTACCCCTGCCCCCAGCCCCCCGACCCCATCCCTAAGAAATGGAGAATTTCTAAAATTGGAAAAGAACATGCCTGCTGTAGTAGTTATTTCAGAACTCTGCTTCAGAACAGGAAGCAAGGGAGACTTTTTCAAGGAAGGGAGACCTGCCCTCTTCCCTGGATGAGCCAGAGAGTATGACCCTGTGAGGGGCAGAGCGAGTGGCTAGGGTCTGAAGAACAGACAGTCCCAGAATCCCTATACACTCATGCCACTCATATCTTTTTTTCAAATAGTTTAATTCCTTCATCGCAAATTCAGTTTTTAGATGATAATGCTAGGTTTTCAGAATTGAAATTCAAAGAGATTCTCTGTAAAGTATATTCAATATAGAATTCTAAGATGGTGGCTAGTATATCAAAGAGGGATGAAAACAAGTATTAGTTTTAATACCAACACGTTGACTTGTAGGCTGGAAAATAGCAGACATTCAAAATACATCTGTAAGTTAAATTTCCAGAGTCCTGGTGCGATACAGGACTTGCTTTAACAGCATTCAGTTCAGTTCAGTTCAGTTGCTCAGTCATGTCCGACTCTTTGCAACCCCATGAATCGCATTAACAGCATTACCATATATAAAATTCCTTTTTTTCCTGCTTTGAAGATCCCTAAAATTGGGATTCTTATGCTGAATGTGATAAGAAAGATTTTTGTCATAGTTTAATAGCAGTGTTTCCCTCTCAAAGTACATAGAATGATGGTACCTTTAAAATTCAACAGCATCTTAGGTTCCATGGGGCCATGGGAGGGGGCTTTAAAATGAAGTTGGAAGAGACAGAAGAAAACTTAAAATTATTCCCTCTCCCTAGAGCGGGCGCTAGATTCCCCAGGAAAAATAGCTTTGAATTGTTTTGAACAGTCGTGTTTGCATAATTGCCGCTCGGTAGGCTCTTTGTTCTTTTTGTTGTCCAACCCCACCCCCGCGTCATTTTTATGGGGCAGGCTTGAAGGGTGCATTCCTTCAATGGGTTAAGTATTCTTGAAGCACTGACTTGGGAGAATGAGAGGAGTATTCGAGTCTAAACAAAAAAACCCGCTCACTTCCCTGTCACAACAGACTTGAGAAGGATTTTTTTATTTCATGTTTTTTGATTTTACCTTGAAAGTGTTTAACTGGGTGTTCCAAGAAGGTGCACATACCAGCTGCCATTTCAGAGGCCCCCTAGGACTTTAGCCTTCTTGTCCTCCCTCCCTTTTCTCCCACCAAGTAAAAGGAGTAAACTGCTAGTTAAATAATTCTTGAACCACAAATACTTCTCCTCAGTTTATCTGCTGTTTTGTGCCATTCCATGTAGCTGCTGCTATTTTAGGACTGTGTCATGTGACCTCTATTAGTGTTACAAATAAGCATGGCACTGTTAACCATAGCTTCAGCAGAAGTCCCGGTTAGCTGCTGGGGGATAGGGGCGGAGATTCTGGGGCCCTGTATGTCTAGACTGGCATGTGCAGAGCAGTGGTCTCTACTGATGGGAAATGAAGTTGATGTGGTCACTTGGCAGAGATGAGAGATTGAAGTTTATCTGAGTGAACCTAGGTGGTTTGCCAGTTGATTTACTACGCAGGGAGGGAGCGAGGAGGAAGCCAGAGCTGGCCTGGGCTGGACAGGTGAATAGCCAGAGAATGTTTCCCTGAAGACCATGATGTAAAAAGTGTTATCATTTCCTTCTGAACACTCATATTATTGAAAACCACTGAAAAAACAAAACCAATAAACCTTCCCAATAATCTGCCCATCACAAGGTGCCTGTAGGGTCTAACTTTCCAGTGCTCAGTCTTAATTGTCTAAATTTTAATTTGCTTTTAAAAGAACAGAAACCCATCTTTAGGGGGGAAAACAAGTTGCTTGTGGCCTCTGCCACTTCCTGTCTACCTTCTCCCTTCCTGTCTTCTCATCTCTCTGTGCACTGCAGCCTGGGGTGAGGGACAGCTGAGGGTTAGTTCCCAGCTGCTCTGAGGTGAACACATTCCTCAGACTAAATTTGGCACTAGGCTATTCTCAACCCACCTTTTTTTTTTAAACAAAGCCTGGACCTGAGGGGCCCACTGCCACCAGCCTGCTTCAGCCTGTCATCAGGAGCCTGTTGCCCACCCTCTTTCCTCTCTTGTTTTTCTTTTATATCAGATTCTGGAGGAAAAACAGCTTGATTCTCTTAGCTCTGTTACTCTGTTCCTCCCCATTTGTTTTGCAAATAAACTTTAAAATGCTTCTGAGTTCTTAGAATTTCTGTGAAGAGATCTATGACAGTAGAATTAAGTGTTACCTCTTTCTGAATGGGAATGTGTTGTAGAGCTCTTAGTTTACCTGCCACCCGAGAGAATTTGTTTCTGGCCCAGCTCCAGCACAGCACAGGAGTTCTCCTAGAAGATAAGATGCCCTGCTCACGGGGACGATTAATCCTGAGAATGCTCTTCTTTACATCACTAAAGAGCTGTGAAAGGACTGAGTCCAGATATTTGCCTGCCATCTCTCCTGTTTCAAGACAGATCCTTCTCCCATAGTCAGAAGATTCTCTGATTCTGCCTTTCCGAAGTTCTGCCTTTCTGGTCTCCCTGTTGATTGACTTGTGATCCAGTTGATCTGTGGGGCTCTTCCTCACCCAGGGATCAAACCTAGGGCTTCTGCATTGCAGGAGGATTCTTTACCATCTGAGCCACCAGGTGGCCCATGGGGATCGAGATGGCGTCAGAGGGGAAGAAGGAAGCCAAACAGATCCTTCCTTCCCAACCACTTTGTTTTTAGAGGTGTTCTCCGTCATACAGCCCTCAGTATTGCAGCACGGTGTTCCTGGGGGCACTCAGCTAGCACACCTCAGTGACTCCTGCTTTTCTGTCTTACTATCAGACACCTTCGAAGTTCTTCGCTAGCTATTTGTGGCACCTCAGGGGAGTCTGTCCTATAGGACGTTCCTTTAAAAAGACGATCACTCCACTAAGTTCTCTTTGTGTTCAGCCAACTCCTTAGATGGGAATCACTCAAATTCTAGTAGCATTGATCATGGAGCTGCATGGTCATGCGTGTCAGTTACAAGATTGCCAGTGGGCTTTTGAGATAATATTAGTTTCTTCCCAGCCGGAGTTCACCCATGCCAGCTCCGGTTTCCCTCTCGGTGTTCTTATCTGCAGTTACTTGTCTGTGTGGTGAGGGCTGCAAGTTACTGTCAGCCTGCCACCATCACGGGGGAGACTCGGTTAGCCACTGGCAGGAAGCCACTGCTGTTTGGCTGGGCTGAGTGTACGTTTTCATCAGTATTAACTCTCTCCAGTCAAGTTTCCAGATACCCAGACAACTGTAGCAATTCTCTGACAGTTCAGTGAAAACCAAAGCTTCTAGAATGTGCCATTAAAATTAAATGGAGGAAAAAAATAAATAAATAATAAAATTAAGTGGAGGAAATGATTCCAAAATCAGATTAATGAGAATTTATGTCTCAAAAGTTCACACAAACTTAAGTCCGAAGCTGGGGCCAGAGCAGTAGGTGCAGTGACTTTTAAAGACCCTTCTAGCCCTGAGATTTTGGGATTAAAATGGCTAAGGTGTTGGATTTCTAGGAGAGGTTACTAGTGGGCAGCCAAACCTGCCTGCATCCCCTAGAAGGCAACTAAGAAGATATCTTGTGATCTGTTACATGCACATATGCACACACATGCACACATGGATGTACATGCCAAGTTTTTAAAGTGAAGGGTGTCCAGATTTCACCTCCTGGAATATCCTTTTATAAGCAACTGTCAGTTTTGAACCAAGGGATTTTTGGTTGGTTGGTTTTTTTTTTTTTGAATATATAATACAAATTGATGATTCAATTTTTTAAAACATTTTCTGTGTGCGTGTGTGTGTAAGAAAACAGAAAAAGTTTTCCCTTCCACTCTTTCTCCATCAGCGCAGTTTCCAGAGGCCCCCTTCCTCTGCCAGCACACGCCCTAGGTAGCCACTGTTACTGGTTCCCATGGAGCCTTACAGCATTCCAGTATGTATGGCTTAACTTGAGGCAAATAAAAACCTTATTTCCTCCACCCCTAGGTACACAGACAGTCGCGTGTCACGTGCACATGCTGTTCTGCACCTTATCCTATTGGTCTCTGGGAGAAAGGCTTAGTTTCAGAAGTCTCAGTAGAGAGTTTCTTTCCCCCTTTTTAACAGCTGCACAGTATCATTAATATTTAGTCCCTAAAAGCATGTAAATGCTTACATGCATTTAGGTTGTTTCTGACCTCCTGCTATTACACCCAGTTGAGTCCAAGCGTTTGAAGGGACTTGTGGGGCAGATGGCCATGCTGGCATTAGATGAGCAAGGAAGGATGGTCCCAGGGTGTCAGGTGGGCCCCAGAGCTGCCGAGCTCAGTTTCCCCCTGTGTGTGTGTGTGTTGCCTGGAGATGACACTATGTACTGAATGTTCTCTTTTCTCCCATTTTTTCTTTCAGGGACAATTCAAGCTTTCGAAATACAAAAATCACCTTGTGAGAGTACACAAGCTGGCAATAATCCTTTCCTGTGTGTGTGTGTTTGTCCGAAGCGGATGGGAGGCCTCCGGCTGGCCCCTCCATCTGCTCACCGAAGGGATGTCCCCGAGCCGCGTGCTCCCCTTTCGTACTCATCCCTGGAGGACGGATTCCGCTAGACACCCTCCAGCATCGCTGACTTTATAAAGCAGAAAAGCGGAACACGTGGCTTTGTAATAGACAGACTTTTTTCTTAATGGGGTTCTGTGGGGGAGTTCAGCCTTTGTCTTGCTGTGTGCTGTCCAGGTGCCTCCCGGGCACTCTGTTGTGCTCGCCTCTGCTGTACGAAGGGCGCCGTGACCACGTGTACAAGCCAGAGCTGTCGGCTGAGTGAGCAGTATTATGAATCTCTGTGCATCCAGGAAAAGCATTTCGTTGGAGAGTCCCAGAATAGCTCTAAACGCTCCCTTCTCGATCTGCCACTAAGTTACTGGGACGTTTTGTTTATTTCACACCCCTTGTCCCCCAAGGCCACCCTTTCAGAATGTGTGTTACTGATTCTGTAGTCTCCTGCCTTACGCCTTCCAGTCTTCCCTCCTGTGGGACTTTTTCCTTTTAGGCACTGCTGCACTTAGAATTGTAACCAGTGGGCCACACAGGTCTCACTGAGGCGGCTTAGAAGGTATGATTGTAAATTAAACTGCACCAAACTGCAGTTTGATGAGGAGCGAAGTTGTACTAGAGGTTCCAAGGGCAGGATTTGGAGCTGAGGGCAATTTCTGACCCAGGTTCCCAGACGGGCAGAACCTGTTGTGTACAGCCTGTTGCTGTGGGTTCTTGCATTCCCCTCGTGGAGGAGGGGAAGCAGAAGTTGGCTGCTGCCAAGTGTTAACATGGTCAGTTCTGTGATCTCGAAACTGGGACATCTGGAGAAAAGGTGACCGTGATGGACGGCTTTCTTTGCGTGGCTCTGCCTGTCTGCAGTGGAGGCGAAACCTGCTGTCAGTCCTCATCACCTGGTAAACGTGTTAGCTGGTGTGTGCTCATCCAGGAAGCCCGACACAAACCTTGTGGGCTGTTGCAGGCAGGCTCTACAAATGCCCAGGCGAGAAGCTGGGTGATCTGACTCCAGAAGGACTGAAGTCAGAGAGGTCAGAGAGCACCCAGGGTTGGACTAAGTACCGAGGACCAGTCCTCAGCAGCCTCCAAGGAGCGCCATCTTACTTGGCTCTTGTGAGCACAGATTGCAGTACCTTAAATTAAGGCCTCCCCTAAAACCTATCCTTGCAGGCCGGGGTCCTTGGCCACCTGGTCTCAGAGAAATCATAGAGGAACAGTCATTTCCTTCTGGTATTTATATTAACTCTTCTTACTTTCCAGCTCCTGAACACTCTCATTACCACTGTCTTGGGGTGCTTATTCCTAAAAGAACAGAGGCGTATAGGGGCCAAAAGGGAGGTGCTTCCATTGTAGGTGAAGTTAGATCAGAGAAGGTCTAGCAGCGATTTAAACTCCAGGAGTATGAAGAATAAACTCTAGTGCCCAGACAGCTGTGAAGGGCTCAGACAAATATGGGAGCAACGTTGGCCCAAGCAGGGGACAAACGCTGCCTCCTGAGTTTAGACCCCAGGGAGGTCTTCGCTTTTGCCTAAACTCAGATTTGCCATGAAAATTCCAAAGAGAGCGGACGTTTGGATTTGCCCTCTGGGCGTCTACCTGACTGACTGTTAGCATGTCTGTGTGGGTGCATATGTTTGTTACATGTTCACAAGTGAAGGTTTTGTCAGACCGAGTGCTTAGTTGTCCATATTTGTTTTGGGGGGGGAGGGGGCGGGAGGGGGGCTCTCGTTTTAATTTCTTAGTCTCTTGTGTTTTCTAGAGCTGCTGATGTCACTCCCCGTCCCCTGCCTTCCTCTTTGTCTTTGCAGTATTTGAAAGTTATTTTTTCCCCATCAAAAATATGCTGGCTAGAACAAGAGTTATTTCTGCTAGGCAGTGTTTTACCCTGGAACTCTCCAGATCTTCTGCCTAACAGCTTTAAATCAGAGATTTAAAGAGTCAGTTCTCCAAACCACCTGTTTTTCACACTAGCTTGCGAGGTCTTTTCAATTCCTAGCGACTGAGACAGGACACAGTTGCAGTTATGGTATCACCATTTCCAGAGAAAAAGGAAGAAAGGTGCACCAGGCATCTGCCAACCTAGCAGACGTGTTGGGTGGCTGCTGGAGGGGGGGCGTCCGTGGTGCCCAGGTGGGCTGTTCCCAAGACCCCCAGAAACTGGCCCCACGCCTCGCCAGTGATCTTCTCTTACCCTCCTGTTCATGTGTGTGTGTGTTTGCCCTGTGACATTGGCAGTGACAGTTTTCTACCCAGAGAAACGCTTGTGGTCCACGATGCTCCTAGAATGAATTTCCAAGTGTTTGCCAGTGGAGGGGCAGAGGCTGTGACAAGAGTGATTTAGTGTTGCACTTTCAGAGCGATCGTCTACTGCAGTAATAAATGGAAAATATCAGCAAGAACCTGGTTGTGGACTCTCTAATACAATGGAAAATGGGGATACTAGTAGTGTTTTGCTTCCTGCTTCTGCCCTTCAGCACATGAGTCTTTAAGTGCATTCCAGAACAAAATACGTGGAAGAGTCCAGACACTGCTAGTATCATTTACATGAATGTAATATCAGAAAGCTGTTCTCTATATTAATCATTGCCAAAACCTAATTTATATTTTTAATACCAAAATATAGTTGTTAATTCTGAATTTGGAATGAGGAGTGTTGGAATTCAAAGATTTAGATTTGGAAGTAAGAAGCCACCCTGGGTCTTAGCCTGGAATGTTTTATTTAGCCCAGAGGTGGGCATGTAGCGCATTCCCATGGCCATTGCTCATGTGAAAAACCAGGGACAATGAGACTTACTGCAGAATCTTACAGAAGATTTAAAACAGTGTAGTTTTGAGACTGCATTTCAGTAGAAATTTCCTCTCTGTCTATTAGTTGTGGTCCAGGTGGAAACAAACCAGGCAGGTTATGTTAACAATATGATCGAATTGTTGACTCAGCCACTAAAAAGGCCTAAAGGAGACAAAACTGAGGCGGCGCCTTGGGGTGGATGCCGCTCACCTGGTGCTGGTGTCTGAGGGTGGAACGAAACTGGCCTGAGCTTGTTCAGCTTCAGGAACACGTTGCTACCGCTGAGATGAGGCCAGAGCTCATCCCTTCTCCTCCAGCACTCAAGTGCACCCTGCTGGAGAAATCCAACGGTCCGCCAGCTGCCAAAGTAGAAGTCTCTGCTCAGGGAACTAAGATCCCACAAGCTGCAAGGTGGTGCCAAAAGAATAAGGAGGAGAAGAAGAAAAGACTCCCTTCTAATGAGGGAATGTGTGGAAAATAAAAAGTATAACTGTTATTGGAGAAACCTGACAGAGACCCTCTTTGCCAAGTGATCCAGGTTCGTGGCACCACTGGGTCATGTTGACGCCATGTGTGCTGATATGTGTAGAGGTCACTTCATCTCTGATGTCTTTCCCCCCAAATTCTTAACCTGTCTACTCATGAGAAAACACCAGACCAATCCACACTGAGAGACAGTCTACAAAATACCAACACGCTTAACCAGTGCTATTTCCAAGGGTCAGCATCATGAAAGAAAAGGAAAGGTCCAGAAACTATCAGATTGAGAGAAGGGAAGGAGACATGACTGATTAATGTGGAATCTTGGGCAAGAAAAAAGACACCAATGGAAAACGTAGGGAAATCTGAAAAAAGCCTGAAGTTTTGTAAAGAGTAATGTATCAGAGAGGGCTTCCCAGCTGGCATTTGTGCTAAAGGACCCACCTGCCAGTGCAGGCGATGTAAGAGAGATGCCAGAGATGTTCGATCCCTGGGTCAGGAAGATCCCCTGGACGAGGGCATGGCAATGCACTCCAGGATCCTTGCCTGGGAAATCCCATGGACAGAGGAGCCTGGCAGGCTACAGTCCACAGGGTTGCAAAGAACTAGACACGACTGAAGCAACTTAGCACACTCACAATGTATCAGGGAATTCCCTGGGGATCCAGTGGTTAGAAGTGGAAGTAAGAAGCCACCCTGGGTCTTAGCCTGGAATGTTTTATTTAGCCCAGAGGTGGGAGGAGGAGGCACTGCAGGAGGCACAGGTTCGATCCCTGGTAGGGGAATTAAAATAGCACATGCCACATGCATGCCCGCCTCCCAAAAAAAGCAGTGTACTAATGCTCACTTCTTGGTTCTGATCAGTGTACCATGGTTATATAAGATGTTAATACTAGGTGAAGCCAGGTGAAGTGTATATGGGAACTTTCAGTACTATTTGTGCAACTCTTGCATAAATCTAAAATTATTTCAATGTAAGAAACCCAAGAAGTTTCTTGGGGGATGCTTGATTTGAATGCCTAGATCTTACTCTATGGTAGCTCCTGGGTTTCTGCTTCACAGAGCAGGTTCCAGCAGCTCCATCAGTGCCAGCACCAGGGGGAATGCCTGCAGGCCTGTTACTCAGGGAAACTGCCTGTTTTCCACCCATCAGCCTCCACCTTCCCCAATGTCTGTCCTAAGTCACCACCCAGCTCGCAATTGCTATAGGTTTCCAGCCTGACAGTAAATCAACATGAGCCCCACTTGACACGAGGGAAATAGTTCCATGAGCTCAGATTTTTAAAAATGCTTATAAAGCTGAACAGGACCATCCCCAACCCTAACCACAGTGGGAGGGGAGGAACAGTAAGACCCAAAGGAGTAGAGGGTAAAGAAAGGGGCCCGAGAGAGCAGGTGTGGCTTCTAAAGGACCAGCAGAAAGGACAAAGTGGTAGCCCCAGGAGTGGGAGGCAGAGCCCTTCCCATCAAGGAGCCTCACAGATTACCCCCACCAGCCCTGCACGGGCTCTGGGTGAGCCACACAAGGCAGGGGGCTGGAGGCCAAAAGGAAGGGGGCATCCCACCAGCTGATGGGCCGATGGTAAGACTGTCTTCTCCTAAGTTAGGGCTTGGTAAGGTGGTCACAGGTAAACCATACCAGGGGGAAAGGCAGGAAAAGGGCACCATACCAAGACTGGACCTCTAGAACAACCATTGATAAGATGTAAGTCCCAAATGAGCGCAGGCCTGCCAACATCACAGGCAACAGAAAGGATCATTTAATTGATGATCAGAGCATAAAAGGAATAAGGGCCAATTGGTGCAAGATCGTATTGTCAGAGGAAAATCAAACTGTCTCCCCAGCATGGAAAGGGTGGGCCCAGCAGCATGGGAGCAGACAAGAGCCCAGAAATATGGATGCTCAGCAGTAAGCCAGGCAGGAGATAGGAGGTGTGCTGATAACTGGAGAAAGAGAAACCTAATTCAGTCTCTGGAAGAAGAGAGACTCTAGCTAACTACACGCAGGGTTAATGCAGTTGGTGGCTCTGGTGGGAGAAGGCGGGTGGCCACAGAAATCCTCTAGTCTGGAGAAAGGAACAGTGACAGGTGAATGGCTTCAGATGGCTCACTGACTGTGGAAAAATGGCCTTGTGCCATGGAACCAGGACCTCTGGGTAGAGAGAGACAGTCTTTCAGTTTCAGAAAAGCTTCCTGATAATTTGAGCTGTCTATAGATGGAGTGACTGGTGCAGGCAGTGCAGGTGAACGAGCAGAGGCCGGAAGGTCACGTATTTGGGGGATTTACCGGGAAGATCCCAATGGCCCATTCCAGAGTAGGCCACAGTCACCCCTGGGATCTATTTGACAGTCTTAGAATTCAGGGAGCAACTTCTCTGCCAACTCCTATAGCCACCCTGCTTCTAGAAATGCAATGGCGCCAGGCTCTCAGCCTGTCGTTAGCTGGTGAATTACACCCCAGCACCAGTGACAACCAGCGGCCTGCCAGTTTGGCCACGAAGGTGCTAAATGTCCAGGCTCTGAGCCTCTGGCCTCCTGGGAAATTCTTACAGCATATTTATAAATTGACGGCTCAGTGGTGAGCTTTTCCAGGTTGCAGCTGCTAGGAAGGGGTAGGATGAGTGGTTTGAAACCCACCATAAGCTGGGCAGGAAATTCCTTAAGACACAGGTCAACATGAAGCAACATAAGATCTAACTGCTCCAGCACCTGTCATGCCTCTGCCCTCCCTCCCAGGACCCAGAGGCCCAGGGCTCCAGCGAAGCACCTCCTCCGGTGCCCTTCCTTCCACAGTCCCCTCTCCAGCCCAGGCAAGCTGACGCCTGCCCCCTGGAATGCCCGGCTGTGCCCAGCCCACAGCACCATCATATGGTGCCTCTGCCACATAGTCTCATTTTCCCTTGAATGTGCTTTATACCCCTTTCTAAGAAAGGGTGGTTTTTTTACTTATTTTAATACGTGCTCAATAGATAAACAAACTGCTCCATCTATACAGAGGGATGTTTTTAAGTTCCATAAAAAGAAATGAACTATCAAGCTATGAAAAGACATGAAGGAAACTTAAATGCATAGTACTAAATGAAAGAAGAAGAAGGAAATGGCAATCCACTCCAGTATTCTTACCTGGAGAATCCCATGTACTGAGAAGCCTAATAGGTTATAGTCCACGGGGTCGCAAAGAGTCGGACACGACTGAGCGACTTCACCTTCACCAACTGGTAAAGATTCCACCTGCAGTACGGGATTCGATCTGGGTTCGATCCCTGGATTGGGAAGTGGCTACCCACTCCAGTATTCTGGCCTGGAGAATTCCATGAACTATATAGTCCATGAGGTCGCAAAGAGTCAGACACAAATGAAAGAAGCCAGTCTGAAGAGGCTACATACCATGTGTTTCCATGACATGCTGGAAAAGATAAAATTATGGAGACAGCAAAAAAAAACAAACAAAAAAAACCAATAATAGTTGCAGGGGAGAGGGGAGAATAATGAGGAGGGACATAGGATTTTTAGGGCAGTGAAACTGCTATTCTGTATGATACTGTTTAAGAGTGGGTAACGTTATTATACAAACTGTAAAAATCCAAAGGATGTGCCACACCAAGAGTGAACCCTAATGTAAAATATGGGCTTTAGTTTAATAATAATGTACCAATACTGGCTTGTCAATTGTGACAAATACACTACACTAACTAAGATGTGAAAAATACGGGAAGTTGGGGAAGGTGGTGGGGAGGATCTGGTGACTCTCTATAACTTTTGCTCAAATTTTCTTGTAACCCTAAAACTGCTCCGTTACAGGAAGTACAAAAAGGGATGATGTGATCTAGAAAAATCCATCATCTCACTCAGAAAAACATTTTTACTACCAAGGTATGTGAAACCTTTACTCAGTTTGGTTCAGTTCAGTCGCTCAATAGTGTTCGACGCTTTGAGACCCCGTGGACCACAGCACGCCAGGCCTCCCTGTCCATCACCAACTCCCGGAGTTCACTCAGACTCACGTCCATTGAGTCGGTGATGCCATCCAGCCATCTCATCCTTCTGTTGTCCCCTTCTCCTCCTGCCTTCAATCTTTCCCAGTATCAGGGTCTTTTCCAATAAGTCAGCTCTTAGCATCAGGTGGCCAAAGTATTGGAGCTTCAGCTTCAGCATCAGTCCTTCCAAGAATATTCAGAATTGATTTCCTTTAGGATTGACTGGTTTGATCTCCTTGAAGTCTAAAGGACTCTCAAGAGTCTTCTCCAGCACCACAGTTCAAAGCACACTGTTCATGGGTCCATTTATGGATTTTCTGTTAAGTTCCTTGGATATGAATGATTGTTTCTCTTTTTTTTCTTTTACCTTTAGAAACGATTTATTTTTTCTTAGCTGTGGTACTGCATTTACAATATGCAAAAACACAAAGCTATCCAACGATTTTTGTCACTAAATGACTATTTCTATGCCTATACACACAGTTTTAATAACCATAGTTTAAAAATACATTTTAGTAACTGTAAGAAAGTCTGCTATCACATTATTTTTTAAAATTTTCTTGATTATTTTCATACATGTATTAGAATTTATTTTTAATTAAAAAGAATTAATGGAATTAAAATCTGAATATTTTAATAACATTATATATTATATTCAAGGCCATAGTGTATATTCTTCTCTAATCAAGTCTGTTATGTTTCTCTGCAAAGTGCTATTGTTTAGTTTTATATTTGTTTACTTTTAAATCTAGGTTCTATTCATATTTGTTAAAGTCATTTGTGTAATTCATACTTTATATCTTACTGTTACTGTGAATTATTTTTTCATTATATTTTAAACTAATAATATAGTGGAGGGAAGAAGTATTGTTTTTGTACATATCTCTTTTATAATCACGTTTTGCTGAAAGTCAGTTCATTAGTTCTAAAGTTTCTTGAGTTTGTAGGGTGTGTCTGTGTGTGTGTGTCTGTAGAGGGTGATTGATTCTTTGGACTTTTCCAGCTAAATCTATCATTTTCATCTCCAGCTTCCTATTTCCCATAGTTCCTCAAGACAGAGGAGGTACAGAAGTTCTTTGTCCTGATCCTGCAGCTTTTCTATAACTTTGAAGCTATTTTACCTTAAAATGTTGAAAAATTAGAGGATGGGGCTGCAGGCTCCAGTGAAGATTAGAATATTCTGCTTCCTGCCCTGAGAGCACCAGACAGTCCATACCTGCACCCTGTCAGAAACAGCTGGATAACTAGATGAAATGCTCAAAAGGCCTTGGAAAGCAGCATCACAGGAGAAGAGAGAGGAAATGAGGTGAGTTCCACAGTGGCTCAGATGGTAAAGAGTCTGCCTGTAATGCAGGAGACACAGGTTAGTTACCTGGGTCAGGAAGATCCCCTGGAGAAGGAAATAGCAACCCACTCCAGTGTTCTTGCCTGGAGAATTCCATGACAGAGGAGCCTAGCAGGCTACAGTCCATGGGGTTGCAAAGAGTCGGACACGACCGAGCGACTAACACTTTCTTTTCTTTTCTTATTCTCTTTTTCTGCCTGGAAGGTAAAATCCAAACTGGCAAAAAGAAGGGAAACCCAAGCAGAGCCCAGTAATCTCACTGAGTTAAAGGGTCAGAGATGGAAATTTGCAGAGGTCAAGACAACCAGAACTGACAGGACAGAGCAAGCAGGCAGAGGGAAAGCAGATGAAGACCTCTGCATGGGGTCCCCCGAGTCTTTGGCTAAATATGAACTGTACACACTTGGGGGGAAATGCCATGAGGGAGATGAAAACACTTCCAGGGCAGGAACAGTAACTGCAGAGCCAAACAGTTCCCCAAACTCAGAAACATCAGGAACTGTATTTTATCCCCTTCAGCCAAAGTGAAGAGATCTCACTGAATGCATACAGTGTTGGGTAGAGAGTCCAGACATACCATACCTTAAAAGTGGGCTGAATTGGCCATAGGGGAAAGGCTAGACCAACCTTGAAAGAGCTTACTTAAAAGATCAAAGTGATTTCCAAATAAGCTATTAATAACTGCTTCCCATAAAAATTCCAACACTCTTTATTAGATGTTCTTTAAAGCCCCTTTCAGTTTTGAAAGTCCATGATTTTTCATGTTAACCAGCTAATCTTTTTGAATTTTAGCCTTATTGAAGTATAGTTGACATATATAAGTGGTGGGTTACAGTCCATGGGGTTGCAAGAGTCGGACACGACTGAGCGACTTCACTGACATATATAAAGTGTACACTGCGGTGATTTGATATATGTATACATTGTGAAAGCATTCCCCATCTAGTTAATTAACACATCCATCACCTCACACAATTATCTTTCTTTCTTTCTTGGTTAAAGTTCTACTGTCCTAGCAAATTTCTTGTAGCTGTGTAGGAACGCAGTGATTCTTCATTGCTGCCACTGGGTGGCACTTGCAGTTTTAAAATTGCCTGCCAGGCAGAGATTGACTTGACTGTGTGAATCACAAAAAACTGTGGAAAATTCTCAAAGAGAAGGGAATACCAGACCACCTGACCTGCCTCTTGAGAAATCTGTATGCAGGTCAGGAAGCAACAGTTAGAACTGGACATGGAACAACAGACTGGTTCCAAATAGGGAAAGGAGTATGTCAAGGCTGTATATTGTCACCCTGCTTACTTAACTTACATGGAGTAATGCTGGGCTTGATGAAGCACAAACTGGAATCCAGATTGCCGGAAGAAATATCAATAACCTCGGATATGCAGATGACACCACCCTTACGGCAGAAAGCAAAAACAAACTAAAGAGGCTCTTGATGAAAGTGAAAGAGGAGAATAAAAAAGTTGGCTTAAAACTCAACATTCAGAAAACTAAATCTAAACTGGAATCCAGATTGCCGGAAGAAATATCAATAACCTCGGATATGCAGATGACACCACCCTTACGGCAGAAAGCAAAAACAAACTAAAGAGGCTCTTGATGAAAGTGAAAGAGGAGAATAAAAAAGTTGGCTTAAAACTCAACATTCAGAAAACTAAATCATGGCATCTGGTCCTGTCACTTCATGGGAAATAGATGGGGAAACAGTGGAAACAGTGACAGACTTTATTTTTGGGGCTCCAAAATCACTGCAGATGGTGATTGCAGCCATGAAATTAAAAGACGCTTACTCCTTGGAAAGAAAGTTATGACCAACCTAGACAGCATATTAAAAAGCAGAGACATCACTTTGCCAACAAAGGTCCATCTAGTCAAAGCTATGGTTTTTCCAGTAGTCATGTATGGATGTGACTATATGGATGTGCAAACTATAAAGAAAGCTGAACATGGAAGAATTGATACTTTTGAACTGTGGTGTTGGAGAAGGCTCTTGAGAGTCTCTTGGACTGCAAGGAGACCTAACCAGTCCATGATAAAGAAAATCAGTCCTGAATATTCATTGGAAGGACTGATGCTGAATCTGAAACTCCCATATTGGGACAACAGAGGATGAGATGGTTGGATGGCATCACCGACTCAATGGACATGAGTTTGCATAAACTCTGGGAGTTGGTGATGGGTAGGGAATCCTGGCTTGCTATAGTCCATGGGGTTGCAAAGAGTCAGACACGACTGAGCAACTGAATGGAACTGAACTGAACTTAATATGGCTCAGCTGGTAAAGAATCTTCCTGCAATTTGGGAGACCTGGATTTGATCCCTGGGTGGGGAAGATCCCCTGGAGAAGGGAAAGGCTACCCACTCTAGTATTCTGGCCAGGAGAATTCCATGGACCAGATAGTCCATGGGGTTGCAAAGAGTCAGATACGACTGAATGACTTTTTCACTTTTAAACCCATATTCAAGTTTGTCTTGCATAGAAGAGAGTATTGGTAACTAAAAGTCTGTAAGATCTCGTTGTCTCCTGAAACCCTGGGATGTGGGTGAAGCCCACAGTGGACTCACCTGAAACAGTAGTGAAGGGGGTCCCCACACTGTCCCTCCTCCTAGGCTCATGACTTACCTGCCTTTTCCCCTCCGAGGGACGGGTCCAGTGAGGAGACCCACAGGGCTGGAGATGCCCTGAGCAAATTCTGCCCTGCACAGACCCTCATCTTTAAAGTTAGGGTCACAAGATCCACCTTCTTGGTATACTCCAAACATGGGACACCCCAGAACATCTTCTTTCTAAAATAGAGATCCTGACTCCATCTCCAGGGATCCTGATTCTGGTTAGAGTGAGGGTATTTCCCAGGTTATGGGAAGACTAAATAAGGCTCCTCAGGATTTGGGGGAAATCAAATGAGGCCATATATGGAAAGTTCCTAGTGCCATGTGCAACACGGAGTAAGTGTTGGCTGATTGGGAGCTTTAATTGTTTTTACCACCAGGAGTTAGCAGCCCAGGTGCCTGTGACTGTGTATATAGTAGATACCGGCGTGTGCATGTGTGTGTATTTGCTCAGTTATGTCTGACTCTTTGCGACCCCATGGACCGTAGCCTGACAGGCTCCTCTGTCCATGAGATTTCCCAGGCAAGAATATTGCTGTGAGTTGCCCTTCCCTTCTCCAGGGGATCTTCCCATCCCAGGGATTGAAGCTGGGTCTTCTGCCTTACAGGAAGGTTCTTTACCATCTGAGCCAGCAAGGAATCCCAGATACCCAGTAAATATTGTCAAATGAGTGGTGGGGGTGGCGGGGGGGGAGGGGAAGCCTTCCAGGCAGACCCCGGGGGTGGAGGCTCCAGACCCCATCCCTAGAGACAAGGGAAACAGTAGGACCACCTGCCCCACCAGGACCCCTACCTTCAGCTCCGTGGTCATGGTCTTCACTAGTTCCTTCCTGGGAACCGACGGTGGCCTCATAAACGGTTTCCCTGTCCTCATTTTGCCCTGAGTTAGAATCAGCTTTCTAAACTGTAAAGTGTTTTTAGCATCTTCCCTCAGGTTTTGGCTCCCGCCTTCAGTTTTTCTTCAGTTTTTGACTCTCCAGTGTGTTGTGCCCCTGTTTTCTCTAGGATGGCAAATGAGCAGGGAAATGCTATGCGAAAACCTGTGGGAAAGTTCTGGTGTGGAAAGTCAGCTTGTAAATGATACAGAGCTTTCTGAACTGTGAATGGGCTCTGGATTGGCCACACACGACAGTGAGTCACAAGATGTTTGGCCCAGATCCAACTATGGACTCCAAGTCTACTCAACTTCAAGCGCTGAAGAATTGATGCTTTTGAACTGTGATGTTGGAGAAGACTCTTGAGAGTCCCTTGGACTGCAAGGAGATCCAGCCAGTCCATTCTAAAGGAAATCAGTCCTGAATACTCATTGGAAGGACTGATGCTAAAGTTGAAGGTCCAATTTTTGGCCACCTGTTTTGAAGAACTGACTCAGTGGAAAAGACCCTGATGCTGGGAAAGACTGAAGGCGGGAGGAGATGGGGATGACAGAGGACGAGATGGTTGGATGGCATCACCAACTCAACGGACATGACTTTGAGTATGCTCCAGGAGTTGGTGATGGACAGGGAGGCCTGGTGTGCTGCAGTTCATGGTGTGGTAAAGAGTGGGATACGACTGAGTGACTGAACTGAACTGAACTGCCTAAAAGGATTTTTCAAAAGAAATTGCTTTCTAAGAAGAGGGCCTTTGAAATACTTCAGACTATTTTAAAATATAGAGAAATTAATTTCCTTTGGAATTTAGACACAGATCATTAAGAAATATAACGTGGAAGAAGTATTTTTTGTTTTTGTTTAGATTTAAAGTTTCTATTGGAGTATATTTGATTTATAATGTTGTGTTAGTTTCAGATGTCCAGCAAAGTGAGTCAGTTAAACATAATACATATCTCCACTTTTTTAAAGATGCTTTTCTTGTATAGGTCATTACAGGATATTGACTAGAGTTCCCTGTGCTATATAGTAGGTCCTTGCTGCTAAGTCGCTTCAGTCGTGTCCAACTCTGTGCGACCCTATAGACGGCAGCCTACGAGGCTCTCCCGTCCCTCAGATGCTCCAGGCAAGAACACTGGAGTGGGTTGCCATTTCCTTCTCCAAGGCATGAAAGTGAAAGGTGAAAGTGAAGTCGCTCAGCCGTGTCTGACTCTTAGCGACCCCATGGACTGCAGCCTAACAGGCTCCTCCACCCATGGGAGTTTCCAGGCAGGAGTACTGGAGTGGGGTGCCATCGCCTTCTCCGATAGTAGGTCCTTACTAGTTACCTATTCTATATGTAGTAGAGTGTATATGCCAGTCTCAGTCCCTATTTATCCCTCCCTGCCTTCCCTCCCTGTTGACTCTAAGACTGATTTCTACATCTGTGACTCTATTTCTATTTTGTAAATAGTTTCTCTTTTGTAAATAGTTCATTTGGTTTTTTTTTTTTTTTAAAAGATTCCACATAGAAATGATATTTGTCCTTCTCTGACTTACTTCTGGAGAAGGAAATGGCAACCCACTCCAGTGTTCTTGCCTGGAGAATCCCAGGGATGGAGGAGCCTGGTGGGCTGCTGTCTATGGGGTCNAGTTCATTTGGTTTTTTTTTTTTTAAAAAGATTCCACATAGAAATGATATTTGTCCTTCTCTGACTTACTTCTGGAGAAGGAAATGGCAACCCACTCCAGTGTTCTTGCCTGGAGAATCCCAGGGATGGAGGAGCCTGGTGGGCTGCTGTCTATGGGGTCACACAGAGTTGGACACGACTGAAGTGACTTAGCAGTAGCAGCATCCACCCCCGGAGGAATGAGCTAGAATTCTTTGGGTTTATTCCTTGGGCACTCAGTGCACAGGTTGATTTTCCCTAGCCATTTCAGGCTGTACGCTTACTGAGGCCAAGTTACCTGGCTTTCAGATGCATGTGGAGCTAGATACAAACTGCTGAAGCTCCCCAGGCCCCATAGCCATCTATTCTCACCAAAGCCTTGGAAGATGAAAGTGACCGTGATGAGAAGGCTGGCCATCTTTTCTTACCGTAGGGAGAGCAGACCCCAGACTGATTCTTGTCATGAGATTCTGGGGACAGAGGGAATTTAGACTTGCGGTTGTATAGTGAGCTGCGAGCCCAACTCTCTGAAGGCAGATTTCACGTGTCATTTTTTTGTGTAACATATCTCCTCCTTTCAATGGAAGAGATGTTTTAACTCACATTTTTAATGGTAAAGAATTCCTCTTAATGATTTCTGTGTTGAATTTAAATTATTTTTAGGATGAGGAGAGACGCCAACAGAGCATCTACAGTATTTTTGAAGATATGTTATAAAAGTATAATTAATGTAGAAATAAATAGCATTTTGTGAAATTTCATACAATAATGTGTGGTACAGAGAGATGTAGACAACTTTGACTTATGATGATTTCCTGGGGAGCTGGGGAAGGAGTTCTTTGTTAGTTCTTTAGGATAAATATTTAGCAATGGAGCCTAATTTTGCTCCATGAATTTTTGTCATTAGTAAATGTGTTAACAGATTATATTTTAAGATTTATTTTTTAAAGTTTGCATGTTTAAAAATGAGGATACCTGGTATTGTCTTACAGGTGGGTGCAGAAGGAAAATGTGTTTTCTGCTCTCATAGATGGAGAATGTCATTTTATTTTTATACCTTGAAGTTATTTTTTTTTAAAGGAGTTAATGTTGAAAAGAAACAAACTTTCTTTGACATATACCAATAACCTCAGATATGCAGATGACACCACCCTTATGGGAGAAAGCGAAGATGAACTGAAGAACCTCGAAGAAGGAAAAAGAGGAGAGTGAAAAATCTGGCTTAAAACTCAGCATTGAAAAAATGAAGATCATGGTATCCAATCCCATCACTTTATGGGAAATAGATGGGGAAACAATGGAAACAGTGACAGACTTTATGTACTTGGGCTCCAAAATCACTGCAGATGATGACTGCAGCCATGAAATTAAAAGTCCCTTACTCCTTGGAAGAAAATCTAGGACAGCCTAGACAGTGTCTTAAAAAGCAAAGACGTTACTTTGCTGACAAAGTCTGTCTAGTCAAAGCTATGGTTTTTCCATTAGTCGTGTACAGTGTGAGAGTTGGACCATAAAGATGTCTGAGCACCGAAGTATTGCTGCCTTTGAACTGTGGTGTTGGAGAAGACTCTTGAGTGTCCCTTGGACTGCAAGAAGATTAAACCAGTCAGTCAAGCCTGAATATTCACTGGAAGGACTGATGCTGAAACTGAAGCTCCAATACTTTGGCCACCTGATGCGAACAGCCAATTCATTGGAAAAGACCCTGATACTGGGAAAGACTGAGGGCAGAAGGAGAAGAAGACGACAGGATGAGATGGTTGGAGGGCATCACTGACTTAATGGTCCTGAGTTTCAGCAAGCTCCGGAAGATGGTGAAGGACAGGGAAACTTGGCATGCTGTAATCCATGGAGCTGCAAAGAGTCGTACATAACGACTCATAGGGACTGAACAGCATATTTGCTTTACCTCTGATTTTTTTCTCTTTCTCCATATGTGCAGTTATATATGTATATAATTTAATATAATTTTAAATTTTTGTATTTTTTTTCTGTTCCATTTGAGTGTCCTCAAATGGACTTACGTGACCTCATGCACCTTTTCCTCCAAACATTTCAGTGTTATTTTCTAAGAATGAGAACATTCCTCTACATAGTCACAATGAAAATTTTAGAATCATAGAAAAGTAACATTGGTATGATACTGTTGTCTAATCCATATTTCCTATTCAAGTTGTTCTAATTATCTCTTTAATGTAACATAGCTTTTTTTTTCTTGTTCGGGATAGAATTAAGAATCATGCTTATGCTTAGTTTTTACGTCTCTTTAGTCTCCCTTAATCTGGGATCATTCTTCAGCCTTTGTCTTTTGTGACACTGGCATTTTTGGTGATTATGGTAGATTGATTTTGTGTCTGTCAATTTGGACTTACCTGATTTTTTTTCAAAATTAATTTCAGTTTATGCAATTTTTTAGGAATATAACATAAATGATACCGTGTCCTTGTCAGTGTATCTCATCAGGAGGCACGTGGTGCCAGTTTGTCTCATTATTAGTGATGTTCCCTAAGTCAGTAACAGCCGGGTGGCAGGGATGAGTAGGGCAAGGCGTGTGGGAAGGGGCACATCAGAGTGCTTTATGCCATCCTTCCCACATCTTCACCAACCCTGAAGCTCCCGTGTATTTGCTTACTCATTCACCTGCTGATGGGCATTTGTGTTGGTAAACATGATAGCCACGTGTCAGGTATGAATAAGGCTACTGCTGCTGCTGCTGCTGCTAAGTCACTTCAGTCATGTCCGACTCTGTGTGACCCCATAGACGGCAGCCCACCAGGCTCCCCCGTCCCTGGGATTCTCCAGGCAAGAATTGCCTGCAATGCGGAAGACCTGGGTTTGATCCCTGGGTTGGGAAGATTCCTTGGAGAAGGGAAAGGCTATCCACTCCAATATTCTGGAGAATTCCATGGACTGTATAGTATAGTCCATGGGGTCACAAAGAATTGGACACGACTGAGCAACTTTTGCTTTTAAGATGGAAAAAAAAACAACAACAACCGGCTTCTGGGTCTAGGATAGAACTGATGTGAATATCAATTTTA
Source organism: Oreotragus oreotragus (assembly GCA_006410675.1). NCBI lineage: Eukaryota > Metazoa > Chordata > Mammalia > Artiodactyla > Bovidae > Oreotragus > Oreotragus oreotragus. Next base: position 165,245 of record SJYX01002136.1, on the reverse strand, counting down.
AGAGATAGGAGAAGAAAGTAGCTGAAGAACAAATGCAAAGAGGTAAGATAAAACTGAGGGAGCAGTGAAGTCAGAAAAATCAGGGAAGAGAGGGCTTCAAGGAGGAACCACAGCATCAAGTGCTCCAGAGAGGTAGGTCTTAGCTGAGATGAGAACTATTACATTTAGCAGCTACAAGGCCTTAGTTCAGTTGGTCAGGGCAATGTCACTGGGCACTGGGGCAAGAACTGGGTGGGGCAGGGAAGTAGCCTTCCTAACTGGTCTCCAGGAACTGGGTGGGGCAGGGAAGCAGCCTTCCTAACTGGTCTTTGAAATGATGGGAGAAAAGGTCAAGGTCATCAGAGATGGGATTTGGCGCACGTACTCCAGAAACCAACTGAGTTCACACTGCTCTTTGGCTATGCCCAGCCCCACAGAGGCTACCAGGATACCTCTTCCTCAAGCCTGCATGCCCCCAGTCCTCCCTCTCACTCAGTGTGCTCACAGGGGGAGAGCTGCAGCAAGACAATTTACACTGGAATATAACCAGCAGGTGGTCATCCTTTTCCCTTTAGGATATTTACCTTTTCAGTGATATTTCTTAGCCCAAATTTAATTTCAGGGGAAGAATTTGCATTGTGTATGGTGAGGATGGGTGCACAGAAGGTGAAGTCTGGAGCAGTGGGCCTTCAGATCCACTAAGTAAGGGGAAGCAGAGTGAGCGACCCTCCCCATCTCTCATGCCCCCTGCTTTAGAGGTAGAGTGCAGTCACTGCCCTACTCCTCCTGCCCTGCTAATTTCCCATATGGCACTTGAGACCTGGGCCCTGTTGGCCAGCTTCTCATCCTTTGCAATAAATTACAGTTCCTTCCAACTGAGCTGTGAACTATTTCATGGACTCTCAGGGGCTCTCAGGCCCAGGACATAATGTATACCGAGTGACGGGATGATTGATCAGATAGTTCTTGTACTCAGTTCTACACCATTTACTCTTTTGTTCTTATGTGTCACTGGGGCTGTTTTCACTCAGCAAGCCCATGCTGCCCCAAAACGGCATTTGCACCACGTTATGCCAATGCTTTTCAAGCTTTACTGACTTTCATCGTCACCTAGGACCCTTATTTAACATGATGATTTCAGGAGCTTCCTTTGTGGTCCAGTGGTTAGGAGTCTTCCTTGCAATGCAGGGGACATCCATTCAATCCTTGGTCCAGGAACAGTCCACAGGCCACAGGGAGCTAAGCCTGTGAACCACAAGTACTGAGCCCATGTGCCACAGTCACTGAAGCCAGACTGCCTAAAGTCTGTGCTCTGAAACGAGAAGCCACCTCAGTGAGAAGCCCACGCACCGCAACTGCAGAGCAGCCCCTGCTTGCTGCAACCAGAGAAGGAGACGCAGTGAAGTCAAAATGTACATAATTTTTAACATTTTCTTAAAAATAATGATTTCAGTGACGCCTTTCAGATACTCTGATGAAAATCAGTCTGGGATGAGCTCCAGGAACCTCCTAGGTGATCCAAGGACAACACCTAGACTCTCTTAGGCGTGGTTTGTGAGAGTTTAATGACGTGCACTTTGCCTACAATAATGAGGCCTGGCATTAATTATCAGGTGACAGAATGCAACTCCACAGTCTGAACACTGTTTGCAGGGAGGACGGACAGCTGTGTTACACAGAAGTTGGTCAAAAATGTTAGTGAGTTTCTCTCTTCATAGCCTTATGCTGTCTTGAAGGGAGTTATTTATTGCAAGCCCAGGTTTATATGCCTTCACAATGAGAGACTAGTCATGAAGGGGCTTCATAAATAATACAATGTCATATTTTTTCATTAATTTTTTAATCTAACAAATATTTATTCAGCACTTACTCTGTGGCTGGCCCAGTGCTAAGCACTAGGGATATAAATGTGGATAAGACAGACACATGAAGGTTACATTCTAGGGTGAGAGATGGACACAAGACAGTAGCTAGATCAATAGAACAAAAGCTAATTGTGATAAGTCTTAACAACTTATCAGGTGGCCAGAACAGGCCACTATGAGGAGCTGACATTTAAACAGTGACCAAAACTATAACAAGGAGAGAGTTAAGGGGATGTTGTAAAAAGAATAATGTAGGCAGAGGAAGCGGCCAGAGCGAAGGTCCTGAGGTGGAAAAGAGCCTGTGTGCTGGCTGATCCTTCACTATGGGGAGGAAACAGGGGAAGTGAAGCTCATAAGGAAGCTGGAAACCAGCAGCCAGAAGTGGCTGTAAATATTGAGGAGCTCCAAACTCTAAGCTGGAGAGAAATATAAACTGAGAGCCAAACTTGGAGCAGCTGTTTTTTTTGTTTGTTTGTTTGTTTTTAATTAAAGTGGGACAGACACATAGATTGTTAATTATTATTAATCTACATGTATGTTCATGAGAATCTATGTCTGCTAAGTGTTTTATATGCATTATCTAATTTACTCCTCACATGAAATTCACAAGTAGCTTCTACCATTATCCCACCCTATAGTTAAAGGAACTAAGGCCCAGAGAGGCTGAGTCACCAGGAAAAGGCAGAATCATATTTGAATCTAGTCTGATCGCAGTATCTGCCGTGCTACCTTGCCTCAGAGAGAAACAGAACACTTGAACCTGAAGAAACGTTAATGCTCACCCTGCTGATCCTTCATTTCAGAGCTAAGGGCAGCAAATTCCAGAGGAGGGAAGTGATTCGTTCAGGGCCACACAGCTGGGTGGATGTTTTGTATATTTAGCTTCCCTGGTGGCTCAGGTGATAAAAGCATCTGCTTGCAATGCAGGAGACACGGGTTCGATCCCTGGGTCGGGAAGATCCCCTGGAGAAGGAAATGGCAACCCACTCCAGTNCTGGGTGGATGTTTTGTATATTTAGCTTCCCTGGTGGCTCAGGTGATAAAAGCATCTGCTTGCAATGCAGGAGACACGGGTTCGATCCCTGGGTCGGGAAGATCCCCTGGAGAAGGAAATGGCAACCCACTCCAGTTCTCTTGCCTGAAAAATTCCATGGATGGCGGAGTCCCGTAGGCTACAGTCCATGGGGTCGCAAAGAGTCAGACACGACTGAGCCATTTCACTTCACTTTGTATATTTGGACCAGACATCCAGTTGTCAATCTGTCCATTCCATGTCTTCTATTAAGCCACAAGAAATTTGGAACTGAGACATCAAGTAACCTGGTTTGCAGGGCCAGGATATCCTGTTTTGGGCATCAGAGTTCCTTCCCTGGGAGTGAGGACTCTCCTGTTTATGGTTCCACTGAGCTCTGGCAGTAGAGAGATAGCCTGATCCCCTGTGCCCCAGCTTCTGGGTGCCAATGAGATTCACCCCATATATATGAGTGCCTGACAGATTCTCACGTAGAACAGCTATTGGAATAAATGTAACAATGACCCACCCTGGTGGCAGGTGGGGGAGCAGAGATCAGCGATGAGTACCACTCCAGCGGAACAGGTGAGGAGGCAGCAAGAGCTGCTTAGTGTGTGCTGATGGGAGCTGCTCAGGTGCTGTTAACTGTGGGTTACAAGGTGTGTCTGAATCCTAGTGTGGGGACCTGGGAAGGAGCAGAAGTAGATTTCAAATCAGCCCTATTCACTGGTAGTCCAGGGAAGGAGACAAACTGAACACTGGGGCAGAGGGCTGGGCTGGTCACTGAGGAGGGAGTGAGGGACAGCACGGCCGAGTCAGATGGGAGGCCTTCCCGTCTCACAGGGCAGCAGGGCGCTACCACACACAGCTCTGGCCCGACGGGAGCCAGCAGGAGCCGCAGTGCAGGATGATCTGGAGGGTGATGAGGGCTTACCACGGTGCACCGACAGCTCCTGGCGAGCAACAGAAGCCAGCAAAGCGTGGAAGGAAGAGAAGCCCCACTTCCCTGAGAACCACGCTCCGCCCACGCCTCCCTCGCGCCACTCCAAGCTGCACTTCTCCAGTCAGAATGTGAGCGCCAAGAACGGGCCTCGGAGGCCTGAGAAGAAAACCATGCCCTGACCCACTTGCGTCCGAGTTCTCAAGCCACTCCTGGGTCACGGAGAGTCCGTGGCTATGGGATCTGATTTTGTTTCGATCCTTTTGTCTGTCACACTGATCTGTGTTAACCTGTTTTCTGCTCTTTGGTGCTATTCTGCTGCTACTGCTGCTAAGTCACTTCAGTCGTGTCCGACTCTGTGTGACCCCATAGATGGCAGCCCANATACACAATGGAGTATTACTCAGCCATTAGAAAGAATACATTTGAATCAGTTCTAATGAGACGGATGAAACTGGAACTGATTGTACAGAGTGAAGTAAGCCAGAAAGAAAAACACCAATACAGTATGCTGCTGCTGCTGCTAAGTCACTTCAGTCGTGTCCGACTCTGTGTGACCCCATAGATGGCAGCCCACCAGGCTCCCCCGTCCCTGGGATTCTCCAGGCAAGAACACTGGAGTGGGTTGCCATTTCCTTCTCCAATGCATGAAAGAGAAAAGTGAAAGTGAAGTCACTCAGTCTGTCCGACTGTTAGCGACCCCATGGACTGCAGCCCACCAGGCTACTCCGTCCATTGGATTTTCCAGGCAAGAGTACTGGGGTGGGGTGCCATTGCCTTCCCCGAATAAAGCTACTATGCTTATCTTATACTCATCTCTGGGTAGAAATTTTCTTTGGTGAATGTATGTCTAGCAGTGGATTGTGGGGTCGCCGAATAGGTGTATATTTCGATGTAACAGATAACTGCTAAACAGTGTTTTGAAGTAGTTAAACGAATTTGCAGAAATGGAGTTAATCTTGTACTAATCCGGGTCTGGCTAAGATATGAATAGCTGGTTGCTGAAATTCATGCTGTCTGACAGTACAGCTATCTCTTCCCCTTATTATCATCAGATCTGGACCCTGTGGCATCATCCTTCATTTTCTTCTTTCTTCTCTCTGCCATTATCCTGCGGTTACTTCAGAGTCCATGGGATGACCCATCCTGTCTTCCCAGGCTCCTGATTCTGCGACTTACCTCTCACCTCTTATTCTTCTGATGCTTTCACTTTTATTTCCACTATACCTGCTTTTTGACATTACCAGCAAATTTGTAACCTGTTTTGTTTTTACTTTCTTCCTCATTGTGCCTCAGTCACACTTTTGCCGGTACCCTCCCTTTGCCTTCGTATTCGTCATTTATTGTGATGACAAAATCCTAACCCAGATTCAGTCATGTTGTCAGCTCACTCTTAGACTAAGTTGGAGAAAGAAGCCCACAACCATGCCGGTAGGTGCCATCTCCATCTTAACTGGGCCTTCAGAACTACTGTCGGTAACTGCAGTGTGGTGTCCTGGATGAGATCCTGGAACAGACCAAGGACGTTGTTGGAAAAATGGGTTAAGTCTGAGTATAGTTACTAGTGGTGTACCAATGTTGGTGTCTTAGTCTTGGCAAGTGTACTGTGGTAATGTAAGTTATTTATATTAGGGGTAAGTGAGGGAGTATCTGTAATATCTTTGTAACATTCCTATAAACCCAGAATTATTCCTAAATAAAGTTTATTTTTTAAAAAAAAACAATACTATTGTAGATACAGCAGCCACCATTTCTGCATCCTTCTTGAACCTTACCCTGCCACCTACTGTCATTTGCCTACTTATCTGAGAAAACTGAGGCCACTGAATGTGAGTGAATTCCCCACCACTTGCTATTCCACCACAAAAAGCCTGCAGATCAGTCATTTGAACACACTTCGCTCTCGTCACAAGTGGATAAGCATGGCGTGTCTTTTTTTTCCCCCATTTGTTTTTTGAAGCCCCATCCAGCCTGCCTTCTGAGAGCTGCATTTCCATCATATTTTTCCTAAATTGTTTCTTCACTTTTTGATTGTACTAATACTTTTCCTTGAGGGTATTTTCCTCTAACATGAAAGTGGAAATTTTCTTTCTACTCTGCTTCATTTCTCTTCACCTTTTGCAGCTAAAATTCTAGAAAAAGTTGACTGCATTTGTAGTCTTCCCTTTCTTACCTCCCAACCTCTGAAATCTGGCTCTGTCCCCACCAAACTTCTTTAACTGTATTCTTCAAGTCACCAATGACTTCATCGTGGGAGCCAGTGGAGACTTTCCAGCCTTTCTCTTTTTTTACTTCAATATTTGAAACTTCTGAACTCTTCCATCCTTTTTTTTTTTTTTGGCCAGTGTTATCTCTGTTTCAAACAAAAACTAGTAACTTACTAGGAAAAGAGTTACTCATAATTCTACTATTCAGAAGTAAATATTACATCTGGGGACATATAGGTAAATACCCACTAAGAATTTATTTTAAGACATCTTGATTGTGATTAAATCCTCTGTATCTGCCAGTCAGTTCAGTCACTCAGTCATGTCCGCCTCTTTGCGACCCCATAGACTGCAGCATGCCAGGCTTTGCTGTCCATGACCAGCTCTCAGAGCTTGCTCAAACTCATGTCCATCGAGTCGGTAATACCATCCAACCATCTCACCCTCTGTTGTTCTGTTCTCCTGCCTTCAATCTTTCCCGGCATCAGAGTCTTTTCCAATATGTTTCAATTTAGAATCATAGCATAATCTTTCTGAAGGCGTTGTAAGCAGTCCTTAAAATCAGCTACTAGGAGCAGCACAATTGAGAAGATGATGATAATGAGCAGCTCTGACCAAGTTTATCCTTGTGCCGTAATGACAACTGGGATACAGCTTCCATTGTGGGCCAGCAGCAGTTGTAGCATGGTGCTCATTAAGGTGCATTAATGACTGCAGTTGAGGTAATAAGTGTGAACAGTGGTAGGTTACTTGGTCAGAGGATGGTTTGAGAGATTTAGGGTTTAAAACGGTTGTTTAGTCGCTGAGTCATGTGAGACTCTTGTGGCCCCGTAGACTGTAGCCAGCCAGGCTGCTCTTTCCATGGTGTTTCCCAGGCAAGAATACTGGAGTGGGTTGCCATTTCCTTCTCCAGGGCATCTTCCTGACCCAGGAATGGAACCCATGTCTCCTGCATTGGCAGGCGGGTTCTTTATGCTGAGCCACTAGGGAAGCCCTTAAAACAGGGAGAATGTGGTGACTGAGTATGGGAGATGATCAGATGAGGAGTAAAGGATGATTCCGAGACTCTTAACCCATTCACTCAGTAGATGATGGTATCCTTACCTGTCTTTGGGAATACAGGTGATGAAGGAGGTTTTGATGAGTAGGGCTGTGAGTGGTTGAATAAGAAAGCCTTGCTCTGTAGGGGAGAGTTCACACCTGGAACTGAGAATCATGACCTTACAGAGAAGTCCTATTAGATTTGTACATCTTCACATATCGCAGGGACATTCTAAGCCGAAGCTTGGATTTTGAACAATAGTTAACAAGTGCAGACTGTGGTTGTTGGGGAAGGCCCTGCTGCTGCTACCTGCCAGGTACTGCTGGTACTCCTGGGAGTAGCACTGGGCCTCCTGTGTTAAGCAGATCTCCATATGGCCAGGAAGGTGAAGATGATAAGCAGAAGGAACGTTCACGTGGGCCTAGTGTTGAGATTGCTGAACTTTTCCGGAGCAGCGGAGTGGTGTGGGGGAAGCCAGGTTGCACTGGGTCTTGAAGTGGTTGGGATGTGCAGCGGTGAAGACGTCTCTGAAATGAAGAGGAAAGATGACCAGTGCTGCATCGCCAGAGAGGGATGCTGCATTAGAGGACTTTTAAGCAAATCAATATCAGATATACTTAGAGAGGATAGGGAGAAGGCGGTGGCACCCCACTCCAGTGCTCTTGCCTGGAGAATCCCAGGGACGGAGGAGCCTAGTAGGCTGCGGTCCATGGGGTCGCTTGAGTTGGGCACGACTGAGCGACTTCACTTTCACTTTTCACTTTCTTGCATTGCAGAAGGAAATGGCAACCCACTCCAGTGCTCTTGCCTGGAGAATCCCAGGGACGGAGGAGCCTGGTGGGCTGCGGTCCATGGGGTCGCTTGAGTTGGGCACGACTGAGCGACTTCACTTTCACATTTCACTTTCTTGCATTGCAGAAGGAAATGGCACCCCACTCCAGTGCTCTTGCCTGGAGAATTCCAGGGACGGAGGAGCCTGGTAGGCTGCAGTCCATGGGGTTGCTTGAGTTGGGCACGACTGAGCAACTTCACTTTCACATTTCACTTTCTTGCATTGCAGAAGGAAATGGCAACCCACTCCAGTGTTCTTGCCTGGAGAATCCCAGGGACGGAGGAGGCTGGTGGGGTGCCGTCCATGGGGTCGCACAGAGTCGGACACAACTGAAGCGACTTAGCAGCAGAGATGATAGGGAAGGATGATAGGGAAGGAACCCTGATAGGGAAGGATTAAGTTTCTAGAAGAGAGGGCTATATGGAGCACAATTCTAGAGGAGGTAAAGATCACTGGTGGGTTTTTAAGGAAGGACGTCATCCAGATAGGTTTCAGCTTTTCCAGATATTTGTGGGTGAAGAAGGACTTGGGACAGGATTTGTTGATTATTCAGTGGAGCACAACCATTCTCCTGGTTCAGGCTACCGTCTTCTCTAGGTTGCATTACACTTAGCTTGCCTTCACAGTAGCTGGAGAATTCTCTTAAGTGTGCATTCTTGGTCATGTTGCTCTTTAGGTCTGGTACCTGTGAGAAGTGTTCAGTTCCTAGGCATGGAAAGCCCTTGAGGGCTGTAGTCCAGTTGCTCAGTCGTGTCCGACTCTTTGTGACCCCAGGGACCTCAGCATGCCAGGCTTCCCTGTCCTCACTATTTCCTGGAGATATCAAACTCATGTCCATTGAGTTGATGGTGCCATCCAACCACCTCATTCTCTGTGGGTTGGTGGATGGATTTGAAACCTTGTGAGGAGCAGATGAAGAAATTAGGGGTGTTGGGCAGTGAGTGGGAAAGGCTCTAGTGAGACTTAGTAATTGCAGATACTGGGATGGTTTTCCCTTAGAAAAGGGAAGAGAGCTTAGATGTGCCCTCTAGAGGTAGACACTCTTAGGGAGCATACTGATTCAGTATAAGATGGTTTAAACTGATCTCTAATTACATAGATGTATATTTTAAAATTATTTTTTGGCAGACTGAACCATGACTATTTTAAATAGAAATTTGAGACCTCATTGTTGGAAAGATTTTGGTCTTTTTAGTCAGAAAAAACTAGTTTTTGACTCTTGGTTCTGCTGACTGTGATTGTGGGTAAATGGCTTAACTCCTTGGCTTTGTTTTTCTCCTCTGTTATATTCGGAGTGGTTGTGAAACTTAAATGAGTATGTGTAGCATTCCCAGCTTCAGTTCTTAGTGGATATAAAGTCCACGTTTTCAGGGAAGAGCCCAAATGTTCATGAATGTGATGTGAACCACTGTGCTGGCAGGTCCTTCAGCAGTGCTTGGGTCTTCTTTCGTGAGCATGTTGTTTTCTTACTGACTTGTTTAGCCTGTCTTGTAGGAGTTGGCCTCAATGACCTCTAAGTCCAAGAATAATTGGAAAGAAAACAAAAGACCAACCCAACAGCAGTGAACACTTCGCACCCAGACTGTAATCTTAATATGTGTATTACCAAAGAGAATCAGGCTCCCTGGTGAAATGGTTGGTTCCACATCTGAGGCAAGAAATAAGCTGGTTTTGGAACATTTAACATACCAGATAGAAACGAAGCTCTCAAAGACTACTAGCGTTGGGTCAGAAGGACTCAGGAGCTAACCAGAAGCCTCTTTCACTAGGCAAAGATGGGACAGGTTGAATATTGTTAAGAATAATTGCAGTGAACTGAAATACATTAATGAATATAATTTTACTGTTGGAGGATTGTTAGCGAACCAAGTCATTATTATGAAAACTAATAAGCGAAAAGGAAGAATGAAAGCCTTTTCTTTTCTTATATGAGCTATATTCTATTAGGTAATACCAGATAGTATAAAAGGGAAGTTTCTCTTTGTGGAACTACTCTACCTAGTCAGCCTGTAACCTTAGTGAATTTGGGGATCTCAGCTTGGCTCGTGAGGGACTGCTTAGCCTTGCAAAATGCACCAGGCGGTTCTCTTTGTGACTCTGTGGACTGCAGCACACCAGGCTTCCCTATCATCACCAACTCCCAGAACTTTCTTGAACTCGTGTCCATAGAGTCAGTAATGCCATCCAACCAACTCATCCTCTGTCATCCCCTTCTTCTCCTGCCTTCAGTCTTTCCCAGCATCAGGGTCTTTTCCAGAGAGTCAGTTCTTTGAATCAGGTGGCCAAAGTATTGGAGTTACAGCTTCAGCATCTTCCAATGAATATTCAGGACTGATTTCCTTTAGAATTGACTGGTTTCATCTCTTTGCAGTTCAAGGGACTCTGAAGGGTCTTCTCCAACACCATAGTTCAAAAGTAGCAATTCTTTGGCACTCGGCTTTATTTATGGTCCAACTCTCACATCCATACACGACTACTGGAAAAACCATAGCTTTGACTAGGTGGACTTTGTTGGGAAAATAATGTCTCTGCATTTTACTATGCTGTCTAGGTTGGTCATAGATTTTCTTCCAAGCAGCATCTTTTAATTTTATGGCTCCAGACACCATCTGCAGTGATTTGGGAGCCCAAGAAAATAGTCTGTCACTGTTTCCATTGTTCCCCCATTGATATGCCTTGAAGTGATGGGACCAAATTCCATGATGTTAGTTTTCTGAATGCTGAGTTTTAAGCCAGCTTTTTCACGCTCCTCTTTCACTTTCATCAAGAAGCTTTTTGCCATAAGGGTCGTGTCATCTGCAATTTGAGGTTATTGATATTTCTCCCAGCCATTTTGATTCCAGCTTGTGCTTTATCCAGCCTGGCATTTCACATGATGTATTCTACATACAAGTTAAGTAGGCAGGGTGACAATATTCAGCCTTGACGTACTCCTTTCCCAGTTTGGAACCAGTCCATTGTCCCATGTCGGGTTCTAACTGTTGCTTCTTGACCTACATACAGATTTCTCAGGAGGCAGATAAGGTGAAGTATTCCCATCTCTTGAAGAATTTTCCACAGTTTGTTGTGATCCACACAGTCAAAGCCTTTGGTATAGTCAATAAAGCAGAAGTAGATGTTTTTCTGGAGCTCTCTTGCTTTTTTGATGATCCAACGGATGTTGTCAATTTGATCTCTGGTTCCTCTGCCTTTTCTAAATCCAGCCTGAACATCTGGAAGTTCACGGTTCATGAACTGTTGAAGCCTGGCTTGGAGAATTTTGAGCATTACTTTGCTAGTGTGTGAGATGAGTGCAGTTGTGCTGTAGTTTGACCATTCTTTGGTATTGCCTTTCTTTGTGTTGGAATGAAAATTGATCTTTTGCAGTCCTGTGGCGCCTGCTGAGTTTTCCAAATTTGCTGGCATATTGAGTACAGCACTTTAACATCACCTATAGTATTTGAAATAGCTTAGCTGGAATTCCTCACCTCCACTAGCTTCATTCGTAGTGATGCCTCCCAAGGCCCACTTAACTTTGGACTCCAGGACATCTGGCTTTAGGTGAGTTTTCACACCATCGTGGTTGTCTGGGTCGTGATCTTTTTTGCATAGTTCTTCTGTGTATTCTTGCCACCTTTTCTTAATATCTTCTGCTTCTGTTAGGTCCATATCATCTCTGTCCCTTATTGAGCCCATCTTTGCATGAAATGTTCCTTTGGTATCTCTGATTTTCTTGAAGAGATCTCTAATCTTTCCCATTCTGTTGTTTTCCTCTATTTTTTACATTGATCCCTGAGGAAGGCTTTCTTATCTCTCCTTGTTATTCTTTGGAATTCTGCATTCAGATGGGTATATCTTTCCTTTTTTCCTTTGCCTTTCTCTTCTCTTCTTTTCTCAACTGTTTGTAAAGCCTCCTCAGACAACCATTTTGCCTTTTTGCATTCATTTTTCTTAGGGATGGTCTTAATCACTGTCTCCTGTACAATGTCATGAACCTCTGTCCGTAGTTCTTCAGGCACTCTTGTCTATCAGATCTAACACCTTGAATCTGTTTGTCGCTCCCACTGTATAATCATAAGGGATTTGATTTAGGTCATACCTGGATGATCTAGTGGTTTTCCCTACTTTCTTCAATTTAAGTGTGAATTTGGCAATAAGGAGTTCATGATCTGAGCCACAGGCAGGCCCTGGTCTTGTTTTTGCTGACCATATAGGGCTTCTCCATCTTTGGCTGCAAAGAATATAATCAATTTGATTTCGATATTGACCATCTGGTGATGTCCATGTGGAGTCTTCTCTTGTGTTTTTGAAAGAGGGCGTTTGCTATGACCAGTGCTTTCTCTTGGCGGAACTCTGTTAGCCTTTGCCCTGCTTCATTTGAATTTCAGGGCCAAACTTGCCTGTTACTCCAGGCGTCTCTTGGTCTCCTACGTTTGTATTCCAGTCCCCTGTGTTTCAGTGCTTCTGCTGAATTTTCCTTTGGGCTAAACTACTGACTTGCAGAACTTTGGCTCCTTTTACCCCTGTTATCAATTACTTTATAGAACTTTGGGCCACTCCTCGATAATCAGCTACTCCTGATTCAGCTACTCGGTACTCTTGCCTGGAAAAACCCATGGACGGAGGAGCCTGGTGGGCTGCAGTCCATGGGGTCGCTAAGAGTCGGACACGACTGAGCAACTTCACTTTGACTTTTCACTTATGTGCATTGGAGAAGGAAATGGCAACCCACTCCAGTGTTCTTGTCTTGAGAATCCCAGGGACAGGGGAGCCTGGTGGGCTGCCGTCTATGGGGTCGCACAGGGTCGGACATGACTGAAGCGACTTAGCAGCAGCAGCAGCAGCAGCAGCAGCTCCTTTTAAACATAATAGCATGTTATAAAATTCTGTTCCTCTTTTTCCATTTTCCTTCCTTTGAGGTAACTTCTGTTATCAGCTTGAAGTATATTTTTACCTTTTTTTCTTTCCTTAGCAGTAAATATGGGTTTTATATATTTTTCTCCTTGTACTTCACTGATTTTTTTTTCAATGCATTTTCAAATTCTCTATAGTCATCATTAATTGCTTTTATTAAAAGTGAGTTATCAAATACTGTGGACGTATATAAAAGTATCATTTTCTTTACAAGTGTCTGTATTTTGCATTTTCTTTTGGAGAGCAAAAGAAATATTTTTAAAAATAGTTTGTTAAGTATTAGGAAATCATTCTTTGAAGTGACTGTTCTAGTTTATAATTCCACAAGTATTACTTGAGAATTTGCATTGTTTTACATACTTGCCAACAGCTGGCACTGTCAGATTTATTAATTTCTATTAATCCAGTGATGTAAGTTGCTGTCTCATTTTAAAATATGTTTTAGTTTTATAGTTTGGAAAAACGTGTCCCCTCCTCACTCCCTAAGCTTCTTAGGGACATGCTATGATACTTTTTGAGTTAAGGAATTTCCACATGGTTGTCTACTTATTTCTCAAGGAACTCAGTAAACTATTTTCTTAGTGAGCTATTACAGCAGATTGCATTAGAGCTAAAATCTTGGATTCCTTGACATAATGACTTTTCCTTTCTGTTCTTTCGAAGAACTAAAATGAAAATTTATAGTATATAGTGTAGTGGAAATAAAAGGTCCTTACTGCCAGCACATTTGACACTTTGGTTTTCTATGCTGTCTACTGTTTCAGGCTCTGAGCTCTGTCCAGTGGTGGGTGTATCACATCCCCCTCTTTCTCCAGCATTGCCGAAGAATGTGTTAGCAGACTATCATTACAGGAGAGAAGAAATGTTAGCACTTTTCCTTAAAGACAACAAGGTAAGGATGTAGGAAAGAGTTCAAAATTGCAAATGTGACTTCGGAGTATGTACAGTTATGTGTTGATATATGAAATATCTACGGTTTTTCTCTCTTTTTTCCTGTGTTGAAACCTGCAGTAGTTCACAGAGGCTCTTCTAAATGATGCACTCTTTATGTTTTAGAGAAAACCTAAGATTTCATCACAGAAGTAGAAAGCTTCATGGAAGCAAGAGAGTGGCCAGGACTTAATGCTTTGTCTAACTGATTTCCAAACAACCTTTATTTTTATCCCACTGTGATGGCTGAGAAATTTTTCTCTTCTCTTTATTGCATCTGTCATTCTTCTTTCCAGTTAGACCTTAGGAGCCAGAAGGGCAGATGACTCTCTTGTTCTTCCCATTTGAGTTAAATATAAAATTTTTAGTGGGGAGAAAATCTTAAAATATGATTTGAGTTACTTATAAATGATCAAAACTCATACAGTATAAAGTACACTTCTGTCATGTGATTAGTGAGAAATAACATTTTCTACTTAAGTGTACTTTGTTTTTAACTCTATTAATGGATTAAGAATAAAATTTTAATGATGGTTGCTAGCGACAGATATGGCTGCTTGTAAAACTCTCCTTACCACCTTGTGCTTTGAGTTAAATGTGCACTCTGGAGTATCAGAGTCAGTAAAAGTGAAAGTTGCTCAGTTGTGTATGACTCTTTGTGACCCCATGGACTATACATGGAATTCTCCATGGAAGTCATGGAATTCTCCAGGCCAGAATAATGGAGTGGGTAGCCTTTCCCTTCTCCAGGGGATCTTCCCAACCCAGGGATCGAACACAGGTCTCCCACATTGCGGCTGGATTCTTTATGGCTGAGCCACAGGGGAAACCCAAGAATACTGGAGTCGGTAGCCTATCCCTACTTCAGTGGACCTTGCCAACCCAGGAATCGAACCAGAGTCTCCTGCATTGCAGGCAAATTCTTTACCAACTGAGCTATCAGGGTCACTTTCACTTTTCACTTTCATGCATTGGAGAAGGAAACGGCAACCCACTCCAGTGTTCTTGCCTAGAGAATCCCAGGGATGGGGGAGCCTGGTGGGCTGCCGTCTATGGGGTCGGACACAGAGTCGGCTGCACAGAGTCGGACACGACTGAAGTGACTTAGCAGCAGCAGCAGCAGCAGCAGCTGTATATCAAATCTGAGAGTGGTAGTTTGAAGGGAGGACGAGGCGAGTGACTGGGCTTTTTAATGTCTGACCCTGTCAGAATATTAATTGTGACTGAATAAGCTTTTATTCTGTATTTGGATAATTAGCAGCAGATAAACCAAACAATATTTTCTTGTTTTGACTTCTTAGACTCTCAGGGAGAGCATTAACCTCATGGTCATATGTTTGGTCAAACAAATCCCAGTGGATATTGCCCTCCCCATCAGGGCCCAGAGCATCCCGACCCCCAGACCTTCTGGCTAAAGAATTTCTGCCTATCCTACAGGAGGAGCCCCTGCTGCCACTGGCTCTTGTGGCCTTCACGGAAGAAGAACTGGTGTGTGCGTAGCTTTGAGACTCAGGTCCCAGCCTTGTTCCTTCCCACTGAGACATGAAAATAGGAAGTTGCCTTAGGCTCTCAGGAATGTCCTTCCCCAGGTCTGCTTCCTTCTCACTCTCCTTGGCGTATGGATGCCTCTCTTAGTTGACTATATTTTGCTTTAGATCTGAGGCTGTTGAGTACTATGTAGAGATAAGGATGTGTGTTAGAATAAAGAGAAAAGGGTATTTTTCAAGGAAGAGGAGCTTCTTTACAGAAACATGTAGTTTTTCAGAAGTAATCTGCTAAACCTGAATTCATATCAGTTTTTACCACTGAAAGAAAATGTAAATATTCAGCCCACAGCATGCTTAAAACTGTACTTTTCTGTCACAAACTTTTTAAATGATATTGTGAGAAAAAGTTTGGGGCTGTAAAGCAACAGATTTTGTGTTTGTCCTATTATAGTATATGATGTCCATAGATAAATAATAGAGTTTCTGACTTTAAGGAACTGTGGTGATAATAGTAAAATAGAGATATAAAGAGCTTTGTTAGAATACCACTTTAAATGAGGAATCATCATTACTCTTTTAAAAAAAAAACTGCTTTATTGGGACTTAAGTTATGTGCCATAAAATTTTACAATTTTGTAGTTTTTAATATATGCACAGAGTTGTATAACACATCACCACCATCTAATTCCAGAACTTTTTTTCATCATTATTTTTTTGTGACAACTCTGGGTGTTTTTCTGCACTCTTGCCATGCTTCGCATGGTGAAGTCAGTCTATTAAAAGAACTCTATTAAGACTTCCCCCCCTCCAAAAAAACAAACAAACAAAAAAAAAAGACTTCCCCAGTGGTTCAGAACTGATGGGGAGCTAAGATCTCACAAGCCACGAGGCATGGCCAAAAACCATTAGACCTCTATTCAGTTCAGTTCAGTTCAGTCGCTCAGTTGTGTCCAACTCTTTGCGACCCCATGAATCGCAGCATGCCAGGCCTCCCTGTCCATCACCAACTCCCGGGGTTCACTCAAACTCACGTCCATCGAGTCAGTGATGCCATCCAGCCATCTCATCCTTGGTCGTCCCCTTCTCCTCCTGCCCCCAATCCCTCCCAGCATCAGAGTCTTTTCCAATGAGTCAACTCTTCCCATGAGGTAGCCAAAGTACTGGAGTTTCAGCTTTAGCATCATTCCTTCCAAAGAAATCCCAGGGCTGATCTCCTTCAGAATGGACTGTTTGGATCTCCTTGCAGTCCAAGGGACTCCCAAGAGTCTTCTCCAACACCACAGTTCAAGAGCATCAATTCTTCAGCACTCAGCTTTCTTCACAGTCCAACTTTCACATCCATACATGACCACAGGGAAAACCATAGCCTTGACTAGACGGACCTTTGTTGTCAAAGTAATGTCTCTGCTTTTCAATATGCTGTCTAGGTTTGTCATAACTTTCCTTCCAAGGAATAAGCGTCTTTTAATTTCATGGCTGCAATCACCATCTGCAGTGATTTTTGAGCCCCCCAAAATAAAATCTGACACTGTTTCCACTGTTTCTCCATCTATTTCCCATGAAGTGATGGGACCCGATCCATGATCTTCGTTTTCTGAATGTTGAGCTTTAAGCCAACTTTTTCACTCTCCTCTTTCACTTTCATCAAGAGGCTTTTTTAGTTCCTCTTCACTTTCTGCCATAAGGGTGGTGTCATCTGCATATCTGAGATTATTGATACTTCTCTCGGCAATCTTGATTCCAGCTTGTGCTTCTTCTAGCCCAGTGTTTCTCATGATGTACTCTGCATATAAGTTAAATAAGCAGGGTGACAATATACAGCCTTGACGTACTCCTTTTCCTATTTGGAACCTGCATTAAGTTTTAAGAAAGGTATATCTAGTCGGACACGACTGAGTGACTGAACTGAACTGAACTGAGACCTATTTGGTGACTTGTAGCATCACACTTTTATAAGTAATTTTGTTTCATTTGTGATTTCTCCTAAATCAGGCTGTGCTGTGTGCTTAGTTGCTCAGTTGTGTCCAAATCTTTATGACAGCTTGGACTGTAGCCCACCAAGCTCCTCAGTCCATGGGGATTCTCTAGGCAAGAACACTGGAGTGGGTCACCATGCCATCCTCCAGGGGATCTTCCCAACTCAGGGATCGAACCCAGGTCTCCCACCTTGCAGATGGACTCTTAACCGTCTGAGCTGCCATGGGAGCCCAAGAATACTGGAGTGGATATCCTATCCCTTCTCCAGGGGATCTTCCTGACCCTGGAAATGAACTGGGGTCTCCTGCATTACAGGTGGATTCTTTACCAGCTGAGCTACCAGGAAAGTCCAAAATCAGCATAGTAATTCTGTCTTTATTCATGAAACCCAGTATCATCTAGAGGCATCAGAAAATATTTCCATTGATCAAAAAGTTGTTACTATTATAAAGAATACATGGGAAAGGAAGGGTCTTATCTCCAGTAATTGCTGGAAAGTTCCTTTTCAGAAGTGGTAAATTTCCTTTAAAAAAATCTGGCATCTGGTTTAATTTTTCTCAAAAATATTTTTATTTTGAAGCATGTCAAATAGTATAGAGAATATTATTACAAAGATCTGAATATTTTCAACTCAAATAAATCTAATCTTAAAATAATCTGTGTATACCTTTGAAGAAACAAAATTTCTCATCCAGTTGAGACTACCTGGGGTGTGCCCCTCTTTGCATTCCCAGGGATTACTATGAATCATATTACTTTCATCATTCACGTTTTAATATTGTCATTACATATTTGTGTATCCATCTGCTCCTAAGAGTTTCATTTTATAGGGTTATAAATGTTACATGGACTGTAGTCTGCTAGGTTCCTCAGTTCATGGAATTACTCAGGGAAGAATACTGGAGCAGGTAGCCATTTCCTTCTCCAAGGGAGCTTCCTGACCCAGAGATTGAACCCAGGTCTCCCTCATTGCAGGCAGATTGTTTAATATATAAGCCACCAGGGAAGGCCATACTGAAGATAGTTTACTGTATTTTATTTTCTTTTTTTTTTTTTTCTAACACATTTCTTTTATTGTCTTAGTTGTTCATAAAAAAGGAAATATCAGACAAAACTCACTGCGACCCCATAGACGGCAGCCCACCAGGCTCCCCCATCCGTGGAATTCTCCAGGCAAGAACACTGGAGTGGGCTGCCATTTCCTTCTCCAATGCATGGAAGTGGAAAGTGAAAGTGAAGTTGCTCAGTCATGTCCAGCTCTTCACGACCCCATGGACTGCAGCCTACAAGGTTCCTCCGTCCATGGTATTTTCCAGGCAAGAGTACTGGAGTGGGGTGCCATCACCTTCTCCATGTATTTTATTTTCTGCAGCTTGTTTTTTCTTTCAGTAATGATTTTTAGATTTCATCATTTTTAGATTTCATATTCATACACATGGCTTCAGTTTGTTCATCTCTTGTGAAGTTGCTCAGTCATGTCCAGCTCTTCACGACCCCATGGACTGCAGCCTACAAGGTTCCTCCGTCCATGGTATTTTCCAGGCAAGAGTACTGGAGTGGGGTGCCATCACCTTCTCCATGTATTTTATTTTCTGCAGCTTGTTTTTTCTTTCAGTAATGATTTTTAGATTTCATCATTTTTAGATTTCATATTCATACACATGGCTTCAGTTTGTTCATCTCTGCTATATAATATTTCATCTATGAGAAAAATTAGTAAAATACTTATTCTTTTGCTATAAAAGATATTCATATTGGTTGTAGAAGATACAGAAAATATGAAGAGGGAAATCTTAACCTATAAACTTACCATGTAGAAATAATTACTTGTTAACATTTAGTATGTTTAAGCAATTTATTTTTGCGGGTGTATCTTTAATTGTCAAAATACACCTGTCAAAATACAGACTGAATCCAACAGCATATCAAAAGGATTAAACACCATGCCTAAGTGGGGTTTATCCCCAGAATTCCAGGGTGGTGCAACATAAAATCAATATAACATACCCCATTAATAGAATGAAGAAAAGAAAAGTACTTGATCACTTCAGTTACCTCAGAAAAGGCATTTGACGAAATTCAACACCCTTTCATGATAAGCAAACTTAATGAACTAGGAATAGAAGTGAACTTAGTATAATTAAGGGAATTTATGAAAAACACATAACCAACATTATACTCAGTGATGAAAAAATTGAAAACTTTTCTTCTTAGATTGGAAACAAGATAAGTATGTCTGTTTTCACTGATATCGAACATTGTGTTGGAAGTTTTAGCCAAGCTCTTAGGCTAGAAAAGGAAATAAAAAGGATCCAGAATCTTTTTGGAAGGGAAGAAGTAAAATTATCTCTGTTTGAAGATGACATGATATAGAAAATCCTAAAGAATCCACAAAACAGCTATTAATGCCAGTAAGTGAATACAGCACAGTTGTATGCTTCAGAATCAGCATGCAAAAATCAGCTGTATTTCCATATACTGTGTGCCTAGTCACTCAGTCATGTGTGACTCTTTGCAACCCCATGGACTGTAGCCACCAAGCTCCTCTGTCCACGGCAGTTTTCCATGCAAGAATATTGGAGAGGTTGCCATGCCCTCCTGCAGGGGATCTTTGCAACCCAGGGATGAACACAGGTCTCCCCATTTCAGGCAGATTCTTTACTATCTCTGCCACCAGGGAAGCTCTTACTGGGTCCTAAGTATATAGAAAGTATTCAGGTAAAGATAAATTCCAAGAATTTTTGAGTTTAAAACTCTCTCATTAAACCATTTCATATGCCTAGAGTTTTGTTATTTCATAGATTATTTTCCAGTATTTTTGTAATTGCTTCGTGCTTTACCTTTTCCTAAGCTCTGTGTGTTCCATTTGTCCAGAAGTATCGACTAAACAAATTTTTGAATCCCAGACCTCCTGTCTTCCTGTGTCCCCTCTTCATGTTTGAAGGATGCCCACCCACCCACTACTATTCTGGTCGTATTTGACCCTTTTCTGCTGGAGTCCAGCTCCAGCAGCCAGGGAATCAGCCTGAAGGGATGAGCGGTGTCGGCAGGGAATGATGCAGCNCCTGTGTCCCCTCTTCATGTTTGAAGGATGCCCACCCACCCACTACTATTCTGGTCGTATTTGACCCTTTTCTGCTGGAGTCCAGCTCCAGCAGCCAGGGAATCAGCCTGAAGGGATGAGCGGTGTCGGCAGGGAATGATGCAGCCTCTGACTCGAGGTCCAGGACTACATGTTTATTTCAAGCATCACATCTTCTTTTGTACTTTTTCAAAAGCATTAGGTCAGAGGTTTTACATTTTCAGCTTCCCCTCATCCAGATTTATTATCTCCTTGTTGCCCTTCAAACAGAGTTCCAGTTTCAGCGATTCTCTCAGAATCATGTTTACTTGTGATTACATTGTAACCCATGCTTAAGTCTGGGCTGCATACCACATTCCTCAGCTTATTTCTTATCTTTTTAAATCCTGCTTGCCCCTAGTATCCTAAGCTCAGTATCTCCTAAAAAGGCTTCTAACTAGTCTTAATTATTCCTAAACCCTAAACTCAGCAAACTTCCTTTGCCATAAACATCTCCCTCACAAGCAGGTCTCAGATAACAATCCTTCCCATGGCCTCAAGCTCTGTGCTCATCCTGGGACATGCTTTGTAAAAATCCTTGAACAAATGTCAATGGTTGCTTTATAGATTATTTTCTGGGCACAACTGCAGAACGCTTTGTGCTTTCTCGTGCTTCTCTCAAGAACAATAAGCACCTTAACATTCTTTCCAGCCAACTCAACCGAAGAAACGAAAGAGCAAGTCAGAATCACAAAACTTAACTCCTTCATCCCAGGACCGTGCCTGTGGAATGAGGAGAGGGGGCTGGGGCCATGCCTCCATTTTGTCAGTAATGCCTAACACAGCTCCCAACACTTTTCCGCATTGACTGTGGGTGCAAATGTACGCTAATGACCAAGTGATTGGGATTTTGTTTATTCTTTTCAAGCATTCTCTTCTCCTATCCACTTCTTACTTTGCCCTTCCCCACTCATCCCTGATACCTGTCATTCTATTAAACACTAGTTGGAGTTCCTGATTCACATTGGTCAGCAGCATGAGGCAAAATTAGCAATTTTTTTTTTCTTTATCTTGTTACTGTTGATTCAGACCTTTTGTGACTCTGGCTTATTTCCACCTTTCAGTAGTTAAAGGACCCTTTCAAATCAGATCTCTTTTACTGTGTTTTCTCTGTTTATTATGATGATGCATACACATCTTTCCTCCTTCTGGGTACATACCGAGCCTAACATGGTGTAAGGCATTGGTTGTTAATGTTTGTTGATCTGAAGTGTTAATTTAAAATTTTCAGCTAAAATCAGGTTTTGGAACATCTTGTGTTGTGTGGTGGTCATTAGATGCCATTTTACAGATGCAGTGGGAGATGGTGAGGAGTAGCATGCAGTTTTATCTGTTTTATCCATTTTTCTTTCTTTCTTTTCTGTTTTTGGCAAAGAAACTTCTCCATGTCCGCAAATAGTGCTGCTGTCCTGCAACTGACAGGACGAGGCGGAGGAGGGACAGCGAGCGGTGGGGGCTCCTAGAGGTCAAAGTTCTTCACAAGGGTGCGGTGAGCTTTCACGTGAAAAAAAAAGTAATGATGGAACGGTGGAGACAGAGGAGAGGGAAATAAATAAATCACTTTAGAAATATTTTGATATTTGATTTTCAAAAACTGCCCTTTGACATTAACTACGTAATAAATGTCCTGAACATTTTTTTTCGGAACCATTTCTCAGTGTATCTACTCCACAACCCCTGGTTTTGAGTAGAAGAGGGTAATTTGAGGCTAGAGACTTGAATGTGAATGATTCTAGACGGTCCTAATTCTCTTTGGCAAATATTCATGATCCATATTCCTCACCCCCAGGGGACCTTACGCTGTGAGGCCAGGGCTCCCTGAAGTGCCTTGGCTGCTGGAGTGGCACCCAGGTCCCTGCAGGCCTCTGTGACTTGGGTCTCCATATAAGGCCAGGTGCCAGGAGTGTCCCCAGCCAGAGAGAGGCTTTTGTAAAAGCCATCTCCTCAGTACGAGACCTATTTTAGGGAGGAGAAGAAAGAAAAAATTATGCAACAATCCTTTATATAATCTGTAGTTTTATGTTTTATAGATTTGTGTCTTTTCTTAGAAGAATAATTGATATTACTTGTTCTTTGATATCTGCTCCCTACTTGGAGTTTATTGATCTTCTGCTACTTAAGGGCATTCTTAATGTTTGTAGTATAAATATGTACTTGGGCTTTTACTTCTAAGTTGGCCTAATCATAGCAGAAGTCTGAACATACCTTACAACTTTAAGAGGTGCTTTAGGAAGAATTGGGTGTCTGCAAAAAACAGAAGCAATTTTCGCAACAGCTTGCACTGTCCAGGTTGGCATGATCATGAGTGTGGAGTATCTACATTCTTTTTTCTTAAAGTTATGCTTTATGAATAGAGTAATGTATACACACTCTTTATAGGGACTGTATTAAATTGTGCATTCCTGTGGCGGGGTTTCATTCAGAATGTGGGAAAGCAGCTGTTGTGAATAATGAAGAGTCTAACTGAAACTCTGCTTGTAGATCAAGTGCTGTTACCGAGTTGTCCATGTGTTTTCCTTCTGAATTTGTCAGTCTCTAGAAGGGTGGGTTTTAACCTGGGGAGTTGTTAGAATCACCTGTAAAACTCAACAAGAAATAATATCTGCAGCAGAATATACTGGGTGGTGAGACTTAAGCATGTGTGTTTCAAAAGGTTCACAGGCCATTTAGATTCCCAAATGCAATTAGTTCAGTTGGTCCAGAAATCATCTGAAGTCTGTGCTTCTTGGTGGCCTGATGATGGTGTTTTGAGGATAGCTGTGGCCTACTCCTTGGATGTTGCTTGTGTTTTTCTGCAGTGGGCTTGCACTGAGAAGAAGTTGTCCTTGGGGAGCTTTTCCTCTAGTGATTTTCAGGGCCCGGCAGTGAGAGGTCTTATTAATTAAGAAGTGTGGCCCGTTCCTCAAGTGAGCACCAATGATGTGTGTTGCAAGTACCAACCAATCTCTAAATAGATGTTAAAAAAATTCCAGATCAAGAAACTGAGAACGGGTTGACAAATTTCTTCGTGCCTTCTAGTTTCTTTGAAGTGTGTATTGTTATCACATAGGATAGGACTCTTACATTTAGAATTTAAATGAGACATATATGAAAGATAGATGCTGTGATAAAAACAGTGACTTAATTAACATTGATATGAATGGATGACATGAACTAGGTAAATGAACTGACTTAGTGAGAAATACTTTTGACACCATTGTCCCTACTGTGATTCTTAATGCTTTCATGAGACCTTTAATCTGTGGTTTTGTTTTCTTCACTTATTGCTTAATTTTGACCTGTTGGTTAAATACTGATTAGTGTAGCTTTTTTTTTTTTTTGGCAAGAGCAGACCTCACATCAGATGACTGGCCTGGCTCTTTTCAACTTGAAAGAAGTTTGATGTGAAAGTCAATTGACTTTCATACCTTCTGAATATCATGAAGCAGTAAAATGTAATAAATGAACAGGGAAATAACACAAATTTGTCTTTTTATTTTATCTGGTGAAGATGCTTAAAAATAAAACATATCTACACAATTGTCAGTACTGTCTTCATCATTATTAAAGGAAATATATTTTAATCCCCCCAAAGAAGAGGGTGAAATCTCAGAGATTAGGACAGTCATTTAAATTTAACTTTGTGAAAGATTCTCCATGTTATATTTACTTGCTTCTTGTCATATGGGAACTACTTTTATAGATGATTATGGGTTTTGCACTTTGAAGAGTGTTCCTTACATTTGACAAGTGGAAAGCTCTAGAATCAGGTTCTTTTTTTGTGTGTGCCCACTTGTAAAGCTTTGGGCTCATAAGGAGGACCAGTGCCAATGGCAGGAAATATTTTGTGGTTTGCTTATTTTTCTGGCAAATTTTGAACACTGTTTTTCACAATCACATGTTTCCAGAATAAAATACTTTTTCAGGGTGCTTTGTACTTAATGGTTTTCTTGAGAAAATTGTTCTCTAAAAGGACAAGGGAATTTTTTTCTTTCATTCTAAAAATATCTTTGTAGAGATCACCACAGTGTTACATAACAGTTTATATTAGACTGTTTTAAGATAGATCTTAAATAATACATCTGTATTTCCTAAGGATAGAGGTAGAAAACTGGACATGAAGTTGAAGTTAAGTTGGTACAACTGGAAGGTAACTTTAGGATTATTATAGTTCAACTCTAGCCCTCACTTCCATTTTACAGGTGAAGATATTGAATCTTGGACTTGTTAAGAGGGTACTCATTATTCTAAGATTACATACATAAAATTCTATGCGTTATTCTTATATTCCATAATAAGGTCATATAGAAGTATTATTGTATTTGGAGCCAATTCTTGATAAATAATGCTAAAAAGTAGAAATGCTGTATGGATATCTGAAACAGTTATTTAACTCAGTTGTAGTTAGCTTTGGAACGCATTCATACTTTTATTCAAGACTCATCGTTTTTCCTTGGGTGGTTTTAACTGTTGGAGAAGTTGAGGTGGGGATAATGGCTAAGATTTTATCTATAAATACATCCCTCAGTTCACTTCAGTCACTCAGTCGTGTCCAACACTTTGCGATCCATGGACTACAGCATGCCAGGCCTCCCTGTCCGTTGCCAACTCCCAGAGTTTACTCAAACTCATGCATGTCCATTGAGTTGGTAATGCCATTCAACCATCTCATTCTCTGTTGTCCCCTCCTCCTCCTGTCTTCAATCTTTCCCAGGATCAGGATCTTTTCCAATGAGTCAGTTCTTCACATCAGGTGGCCAAATTATTGGAGTTTAAGCTTCAGCATCGGTCCTTCCAGTGAATATTCAGGACTGATTTCCTTTAGGATGGATTGGTTGGATCTCCTCGCAGTCCAAGGGCATCCCTAAGCACAGTTCTTACCCACCTCCCCCGTTTTCTAACTTATGTGTTGGATACAAATGGCATACATTAGTTGGGAAATCCTCCACTACACAGAAAATAAAAAGCTGAAAGTGCACACAGGCCTTCTGCTCCTAGATGTAGCATTTGAATTTATATCCTTCTTGATCCTAACCATTCAGTCATACCATTTATATACATGGTAATTTTTTTTAATATGTATTGCTCTTTGGCATGCTTTAGTCATTCAACAGAAAAATTTAGATTTCTTTTAATGACAGTACTTTATCTTTTGTGGCTTCCTAGCATTCTACAGATGGAGAAGGCAATGGCAACCCATTCCAGTACTATTGCCTGGAAAATCCCATGGACGAGGAGCCTGGTAGGCTGCAGTCCATGGGGTCACTAAGAATCGGGCATGACTGAGTGACTTCACTTTCACTTTTCACTTTCATGCATTGGAGAAGGAAATGGCAACCCACTCCAGTATTCTTGCCTGGAGAATCCCAGGGACAGAGGAGCCTAGTGGGCTGCTGTCTATGGGGTCGCACAGAGTTGGACACGACTGAAGCAACTTAGCAGCATCAGCAGCAGTATTCTACCGAATTTCTTTATCAAAATTTACTTAGCCAGTCCTTTAGTGATTATGTTTCTGTTTTTTAAAAATTTGCAACAAAGATCTCCATATATATATTCAGTTCAGTCGCTCAGTCGTGTCCGACTCTTTGCGACCCCATGAATCGCAACACGCCAGGCCTCCCTGTTCATCACCATCTCTGGGAGTTCACTCAGACTCACTTCCATCGAGTCCGTGATGCCATCCAGCCATCTCATCCNCAGTCTTCTTGGATGGAGTCCGTTGTAAGATGACCACAGAAGAGTCCTCTTTGTCTTGCTTTCATTGAATCTGCAGTTTGTTCCCAGCACAGCTATAGTATCGTTTTGGCTCCAGGCTGAGGCCACCTTAGGCACAACTTCTTCCCTTCCATCTTCCACAGGCAGGACTCAAATATTGATCTCTTTCAGCCTTAAAGCTTCACAGATCTGGGTTAAGATTTTCAGGTGGGGATTTTTTGAAAGATGCCCTGTGAGGAGGAGTGGATGAAAACTCTCCTTACCAACACTCATTGCAAGCCTTTTTATCTTGGTTTTTCCACATCCTTGAAGTGCATGATCAGCTAAAAATGCTAGGGAGTCAAACTGACTGCACATCCTCTACTTGTGGCTAGAATCTCCCACAGGGAGTGGTCATACCTGATAACAATTGTATGTTTCTCGGCTTAGGCAGGTATGCTTAGCTGAGATGTAACATCCATGCTGCTTCTCAGCTTATTTGGCATTTCCTAAGCAGTGCCCAAGCTTTGCTGGCCCAGGTGCCCCCTACCTTAGCTGGTCCATCTTCTTCCCTTTTCCCCACTTCCTCTCATCTCCATTACCCAGACACACAAAAGAAAAATCTTGGATGTTTTAACACTGCAAATCATTAATAACAACATCTTCCTCTTTTTTGAGGGAAAGAAGGCTCCTTCACTGATACTTGATTGCCCAGCTTGAGTCAGATCAAGATGTGTATAAGAGACAGGTCCAACTCTCGCATCCATACATGACCACTGGAAAAACCATAGCCTTGACTAGACGGACCTTTGCTGGCAAAGTAATGTCTCTGCTTTTGAATATGCTATCTAGGTTGGTCATAACTTTTCTTCCAAGGAGTAAGCGTCTTTTAATTTCATGGCTGCAGTCACCATCTGCAGTGATTTTGGAGTCCCCCAAAATAAAGTCTGACACTGTTTCCACTGTTTCCCCATCTATTTGCCATGAAGTGATGGGACCGGATGCCATGATCTTCATTTTCTGAATGTTGAGCTTTAAATCAACTTTTTCACTCTCCTCTTTCACTTTCATCAAGAGGCTTTTTAGTTCCTCTTCACTTTCTGCCATAAGGGTGGTGTCATCTGCATTGTCAGTAACATCATTAATATATCAAATTACCAACAAATAAAAGGGATACATAAATCCAAAAGTTTATTTTAGGAAGGTAAAGTTGTTTTAACATTAGAAAAACCAATATAATTTACCATATTCACAGAATAAAGAAGAACAATCATCTAAATAAATTGAGATAAAGTGTTTGAAAAAAATGCCACACCTGTTTATGATTAAAAACTCTTAGCCAACAAGACAAAATAAAGAACTTCCTCAGTTATACAGGAGATTGTGCGACTATTATGCTTAGTGGCGAAACTGTAATTGCTTTCCTCCTAAGATTAGGGTTCTCCTTTTCCTCTCTTCTTCAATCTTGTTTTCGTCCCCTTCTTCTTTCTTCTCCTACCCCATTTCATTTTTTTCTTTTCCAGAACCACAAGTGGCATCCATCGCTTCTGTCCATGACCATGTGTTGCATGGACCCAATCTAAATGCACACAAGCTGAAAAATTCACCTGTTGCTCATTTGAGCTTTTTTTTTTTTCAGTGAAATTCTCTTTGAACACTTACTACTTTTTCAATTTTTATGTGTAGAAATTCTTTATATACTCAATGGACATGAGTTTGAGCCAGCTCCAGGAGATGGTGAAGGACAGGGAAGTCTGGCATCCTGCAGCCCATTGGATCACAAAGAGTCGGACACAATTGAGTGACTGAACAATGTACTCTGATAAATATATTATTGCATATTATATATATTTCATTTTTTTGAGATATGTTTTTTATTTATTTTTATTTATTTGTTTTTTACTTTACAATATGGGTAAGAGAGGGCTTCAGGATGGGGAACATGCATACGCCCATGGCGGATTCATGTTGATGTGTGCATTCTTTATTTTGTAGTTGTTTTGGCCAACATCACCTTACCTTCTTAGATTAGAAGCTTCTTTAGAATAGGAATCAAATCATGTTGATCATTGAGTCATTATCCACTTAAAAAAAAATCAAACTCTCCGTGATTTTGGTGGCAATTCGAGTCCAAAATCCATAGGGCAAGCCATCAAGGGATTCTCCAGTGTGAGCTGAAACTGTGATCCATGGGTTGAATTTTTTATCTTAATAAAAAGCTAACTTTTAACTGACTTTTTAACTGACTGAATCAGGCACATAGAATATTAAGAGTAATATTTACTTAAATTTTACTGGTTATGGATTGTAATCACATCTATAAAATGCCTTCACAGCACACCTAGATATATATTTCAAACATTCTCCAGTCTATTGTTTGTTTTTAAATCTTGTTTAGAGTTACTTATGTCATATGGATATGCTAATTTTGTACTGGATTTTTCTTTGTAATTTGTGCTTCCTATGTCTTAAGAAATTTCTTCTTGTCTTGATGTCACAAAGATATTCTGCTCTATTTTCTTCAAAGAGTTCTAAATTATTTAGTTTGTTTCTGCACTTGCTTATTTAAATCCATTCGGGATGTTGTATTATTTTTCCCTGTGACCTAGTTTGTGATGCCACCTCTGCCATATGTCAAGTTTCCATGTTATGAGCAGCTTCTGATTTTGTTTCTATTGTTTTCAAAGTTACTTCCATTGATATATTTGTCTGTATCTATGGAATAAAATGTTCAGTTACCATAGTTGCAAAATAAGTCTGATTCCTCATTTTGCTGTTTAATTTTTAAGCTTCTTGGCTATTTTCCTACATTTACTTTCTCATGTACATATGTTTTTAATGATATTTACCAATTTTCTCCATGTAGGTGTTATTTATTATTTGTTTGGTTGATCCTAGGCTATTCATGGACTTCCCAGGTGATGCTAGTGATAAAGAGCCTGCCTGCTAATGCAAGAGATACAGGAGACGTGGGCTTGATCCCTGGGTTGGGAAGATCCCCTGGAGGAGGGCATGGCAACCCACTCCAGTATTCTTCCTTGGAGAATCCCCCTGGACAGAGGAGCCTGGGGGCTACAGTCCATAGTGTCACAAAGAGTCAGAGAAGACTGAGGTGACGCAGCAGACACACACCCAGGGGAGCTATTTATACATTTATATCTGGGGCTCAACTGTTAAATTCCATATTTTCTTTCTGGATTTCAATATTTGCAGGCTCATTATTTTATTGTATATGTTATTCATGTATCCTATTGTTTCCTGGACTTTTAAAAATTATAATATTTTATCCCCAAAATTATTTTTTGGTAAAGGATATGTTTGTTGCTAAGTTGCTAAGTCGCTTCAGTCGTGTCCGACTCTGTGCAGTCCCATAGGCGGCAGCCCACCAGGCTCCCCCATCTCTGGGATTCTCCAGGCAAGAACACTAGAGTGGGTTGCCATTTCTAAAAAAAAAAAAACACTCAAAGTATTTTAGGTAGAGAGATTTAATGCAGAGAAGTGGTTACAGAGATGTTATAAAGGGTTGTGTTCAGTATCTCAGTCATGCCTGACTCTGCAAGCCCATGCACTGTAGCCCGCCAGGCTCCTCAGTCCATGGGATTTCCCAGCCAAGAACACTGGAGTGCGTAGCCATTTCCTTCTCCAGGGGATTTCCATTTCCAATCCAGGTATGTAACCAGGGTTTCCTACACTGCAGGCAGATTCTTTAGAGATAGAGCCAGGGCTATTGTGGCAAAAAGGAGAAAGGGGTGTTACCCAGAGATAAGGAAGCTGTTAGCAGAGCTCTGTTGTTGAGCTCTGAGTGTGGTGAGCTCTGGTATTTTTCTGTTGTTCTTTTATCACGTGTTTAACTATTTCATATTGTATAATTTCTGTACACTTATTAGCTTATATTTATGCTTTATTTGCTTCTGTCTGTTATCTGTAAAAAGTACCAAATTATTTGCTTAGTTCTGTTATCTATTCTCCATCTGCACCTACAGTAATAAGGATTCCATGAGGACAGTGACTTTGTTTCACTCACTGCTGCATCCTCATGTTTAGAGATGACCTTGATGCAGAGCAAGTTGTTATAATTTTGAATAAGTGGTGAAAGATGTAATAAAATTAATGTCTGCATTTCACAGCAAGTATGTTAACACAAATATTGCCTGTAACAATGAATAAATGATGTATACTCTTTATCTTGAATGAAACCAGTGAACATATGACTCTTCTCTAGTATCCCTATCAGGGACTAACATATGAACTAGTTGGATGTGTTAATTAAGAGAGTTCACCTCAAGAGACAGAAACCAACTTGAGCTGGTGCGGTCAGGATATATTCTCTCTGCTGACCCAGTTTTGAGAGGCTCAGCTCTCTGTAATCCAACTTTGCCAGTGTCCCCTTTGATCTCAGACTTGTCCCTGAGGAAACCCCTTTTTGTGACGACCAGATGGACAGAGACAAAGGCATTGGCTGGACAGGGTACTGGATGCATAGATGGTGCATTCCTGTGAAGACAGGCAGGACCTATGTTGCAGACCGTGTGAGGGCTCCAGTCATGTGAAAACTAGAAAGTAGGAGGCAGGGATTCTGAGTGTTAGTCACTCAGTCGTGTCCGACTCTTTGTGACCCCATGGACTGTAGCCCACCAGGCTCCTCTTACTTTCAGACGTATGCAGCAGTAAGCAGCAGCTTGCAGCAAGCAGCAGCGAGCAGTAGCTGGAATCAGGGTCTTAGTTTCCCAGACCAAGAGTCCTAATCACTGGGCCCCAAGAGCCAGCAGTTGTGGCTATGGTCCCTAGTCTTTGCCCGCCTAGTTAAGAGCGAATTCAGGTGGTAAAGTAAAAAGTTTATAGAAAAGTACTTGTGGAAAGGTGTACAGGAGAATTCAGAGAGTTGTACCTTTGGGAAATTTAAATCCTTTATAAAAGGGCAGTTTTCTGGTTCTTTCTCTTCCCTCAGGCCAGTCATCTTGCTTTATTTCCCCCTTAGTTAATTTGTCTCAGTATCCTCCCCCTGGGAGCACAGGCACACCTTAGCCAGTTCAGTTCTGTTCAGTCGCTCAGTCGTGTCTGACTCTTTGCGACCCCATGAATCGCAGCATGCCAGGCCTCCCTGTCCATCACCAACTCCCGGAGTTCACTCAGACTCACGTCCATCGAGTCACCATCTGCAGTGATTTTGGAGCCCCCCAAAAATAAAGTCTGACACTGTTTCCACTGTTTCCCCATCTATTTCCCATGAAGTGATGGGACTGGATGCCATGATCTTCGTTTTCTGAATGTTGTGCTTAGCCAAGATGGATCTACAAGTGAAGGCTTCCAGGAGAAGCAAGACTCATAATGGCCTGGAGTTATTCTCTGAGTTTTGACTCCAAGGAGCCTTTCTGCACGTGTGTGGTATCTCCCTTATCCTTTATTCAGACACTGTTTTTGCCTCTCTTTGTCCTGGCCATGATTATTCCTTGAGATGTTCACAAGAGACAAAGACTCTCTGTTTATCCTGTTTCTGTTGTTATTTCCATTTCCAAGAGCAAATAGGGGGCTGGTTGTAAATTCTTCAACTAGAGCCCACCATCTCTTGCCTCAGGAAATGCAAAGAGGAATCTGGCTGATTGTAAATGTCCAAACTGGAGCCAGTCTATCTCTTACTTCACTCTGTCCATGGAGTTCTCCAGGCAAAAATACTGGAGTGGGTAACCATTCCCTTCTCTAGAGGATCTTCCCAACCCAGGAGTCGAAGCTGGGTCTCCTGCATTGCAGGCAGATTCTTTACCATCTGAGCCACCAGGGGGAGCCCATTATTGCTGGTACTTGAGCTTATTGTATGGATTTGATTCAGTAGGGAGCAAACAGAAAGCAACTTTTTCTTTCTCCCTTCGAACCTTTAAACTTCCTTAAGGGAATTATTTTCTCGTCCTTAAAAAATCTTGGGGATATATCACAGATGTGGGTGTTCCTTTCACATGTAATAACAGTTGATTTTTGTCACACAAAAGTTAATACTATCAAATGTAACGTGAAAACTCAAATTTTTAGTTTGAAACTTCATTCTCTTAGCTCTGGCCTAAACCCACGATTGATGGGGGGAGGGGTAGCACTGGCCTGTTCACTCTTTCCTTTCTAGACTTTGTTACCTATTCACTAAGTACTCCTTTGAGCACCTACAGTAACGAATAGGAAAGAGGAAGGAGAATTAAGAACAGAATTTGTTGGTTGGTACGGTTGCCATCCAACATCAGGACCTTCAACAGAGTGGGTAAGAAGTTGGTGACTCCTCTCACAGGACATTTTAACAAGTTCCTTGGCAATCCCTGGGTTCGATCTCTGAGTTGCAAAGACACCCTGGAGAAGGGAATGGCTACCCACTCCAGTATTCTGGCCTGGAGGATTCGGTGGACAGAGGAGATTGGCAGAGAGTGAAACACAACTGAGTGACTTTTACCTTTTGGTGATCCCTAGTGGAAACGTCTGACTATGGGCCATGCCCCCTTCAGCTGTTATTTCTGAGTCCTCTCTCAGCCCCTGAGCCGCTCATGGTCTTCTATTCTGCTGGACTCTTGGTGCTCTCTGGGCAGTCTTCTTGGATGGAGTCCGTTGTAAGATGACCACAGAAGAGTCCTCTTTGTCTTGCTTTCATTGAATCTGCAGTTTGTTCCCAGCACAGCTATAGTATCGTTTTGGCTCCAGGCTGAGGCCACCTTAGGCACAACTTCTTCCCTTCCATCTTCCACAGGCAGGACTCAAATATTGATCTCTTTCAGCCTTAAAGCTTCACAGATCTGGGTTAAGATTTTCAGGTGGGGATTTTTTGAAAGATGCCCTGTGAGGAGGAGTGGATGAAAACTCTCCTTACCAACACTCATTGCAAGCCTTTTTATCTTGGTTTTTCCACATCCTTGAAGTGCATGATCAGCTAAAAATGCTAGGGAGTCAAACTGACTGCACATCCTCTACTTGTGGCTAGAATCTCCCACAGGGAGTGGTCATACCTGATAACAATTGTATGTTTCTCGGCTTAGGCAGGTATGCTTAGCTGAGATGTAACATCCATGCTGCTTCTCAGCTTATTTGGCATTTCCTAAGCAGTGCCCAAGCTTTGCTGGCCCAGGTGCCCCCTACCTTAGCTGGTCCATCTTCTTCCCTTTTCCCCACTTCCTCTCATCTCCATTACCCAGACACACAAAAGAAAAATCTTGGATGTTTTAACACTGCAAATCATTAATAACAACATCTTCCTCTTTTTTGAGGGAAAGAAGGCTCCTTCACTGATACTTGATTGCCCAGCTTGAGTCAGATCAAGATGTGTATAAGAGACAGGTCCAACTCTCGCATCCATACATGACCACTGGAAAAACCATAGCCTTGACTAGACGGACCTTTGCTGGCAAAGTAATGTCTCTGCTTTTGAATATGCTATCTAGGTTGGTCATAACTTTTCTTCCAAGGAGTAAGCGTCTTTTAATTTCATGGCTGCAGTCACCATCTGCAGTGATTTTGGAGTCCCCCAAAATAAAGTCTGACACTGTTTCCACTGTTTCCCCATCTATTTGCCATGAAGTGATGGGACCGGATGCCATGATCTTCATTTTCTGAATGTTGAGCTTTAAATCAACTTTTTCACTCTCCTCTTTCACTTTCATCAAGAGGCTTTTTAGTTCCTCTTCACTTTCTGCCATAAGGGTGGTGTCATCTGCATTGTCAGTAACATCATTAATATATCAAATTACCAACAAATAAAAGGGATACATAAATCCAAAAGTTTATTTTAGGAAGGTAAAGTTGTTTTAACATTAGAAAAACCAATATAATTTACCATATTCACAGAATAAAGAAGAACAATCATCTAAATAAATTGAGATAAAGTGTTTGAAAAAAATGCCACACCTGTTTATGATTAAAAACTCTTAGCCAACAAGACAAAATAAAGAACTTCCTCAGTTATACAGGAGATTGTGCGACTATTATGCTTAGTGGCGAAACTGTAATTGCTTTCCTCCTAAGATTAGGGTTCTCCTTTTCCTCTCTTCTTCAATCTTGTTTTCGTCCCCTTCTTCTTTCTTCTCCTACCCCATTTCATTTTTTTCTTTTCCAGAACCACAAGTGGCATCCATCGCTTCTGTCCATGACCATGTGTTGCATGGACCCAATCTAAATGCACACAAGCTGAAAAATTCACCTGTTGCTCATTTGAGCTTTTTTTTTTTTCAGTGAAATTCTCTTTGAACACTTACTACTTTTTCAATTTTTATGTGTAGAAATTCTTTATATACTCAATGGACATGAGTTTGAGCCAGCTCCAGGAGATGGTGAAGGACAGGGAAGTCTGGCATCCTGCAGCCCATTGGATCACAAAGAGTCGGACACAATTGAGTGACTGAACAATGTACTCTGATAAATATATTATTGCATATTATATATATTTCATTTTTTTGAGATATGTTTTTTATTTATTTTTATTTATTTGTTTTTTACTTTACAATATGGGTAAGAGAGGGCTTCAGGATGGGGAACATGCATACGCCCATGGCGGATTCATGTTGATGTGTGCATTCTTTATTTTGTAGTTGTTTTGGCCAACATCACCTTACCTTCTTAGATTAGAAGCTTCTTTAGAATAGGAATCAAATCATGTTGATCATTGAGTCATTATCCACTTAAAAAAAAATCAAACTCTCCGTGATTTTGGTGGCAATTCGAGTCCAAAATCCATAGGGCAAGCCATCAAGGGATTCTCCAGTGTGAGCTGAAACTGTGATCCATGGGTTGAATTTTTTATCTTAATAAAAAGCTAACTTTTAACTGACTTTTTAACTGACTGAATCAGGCACATAGAATATTAAGAGTAATATTTACTTAAATTTTACTGGTTATGGATTGTAATCACATCTATAAAATGCCTTCACAGCACACCTAGATATATATTTCAAACATTCTCCAGTCTATTGTTTGTTTTTAAATCTTGTTTAGAGTTACTTATGTCATATGGATATGCTAATTTTGTACTGGATTTTTCTTTGTAATTTGTGCTTCCTATGTCTTAAGAAATTTCTTCTTGTCTTGATGTCACAAAGATATTCTGCTCTATTTTCTTCAAAGAGTTCTAAATTATTTAGTTTGTTTCTGCACTTGCTTATTTAAATCCATTCGGGATGTTGTATTATTTTTCCCTGTGACCTAGTTTGTGATGCCACCTCTGCCATATGTCAAGTTTCCATGTTATGAGCAGCTTCTGATTTTGTTTCTATTGTTTTCAAAGTTACTTCCATTGATATATTTGTCTGTATCTATGGAATAAAATGTTCAGTTACCATAGTTGCAAAATAAGTCTGATTCCTCATTTTGCTGTTTAATTTTTAAGCTTCTTGGCTATTTTCCTACATTTACTTTCTCATGTACATATGTTTTTAATGATATTTACCAATTTTCTCCATGTAGGTGTTATTTATTATTTGTTTGGTTGATCCTAGGCTATTCATGGACTTCCCAGGTGATGCTAGTGATAAAGAGCCTGCCTGCTAATGCAAGAGATACAGGAGACGTGGGCTTGATCCCTGGGTTGGGAAGATCCCCTGGAGGAGGGCATGGCAACCCACTCCAGTATTCTTCCTTGGAGAATCCCCCTGGACAGAGGAGCCTGGGGGCTACAGTCCATAGTGTCACAAAGAGTCAGAGAAGACTGAGGTGACGCAGCAGACACACACCCAGGGGAGCTATTTATACATTTATATCTGGGGCTCAACTGTTAAATTCCATATTTTCTTTCTGGATTTCAATATTTGCAGGCTCATTATTTTATTGTATATGTTATTCATGTATCCTATTGTTTCCTGGACTTTTAAAAATTATAATATTTTATCCCCAAAATTATTTTTTGGTAAAGGATATGTTTGTTGCTAAGTTGCTAAGTCGCTTCAGTCGTGTCCGACTCTGTGCAGTCCCATAGGCGGCAGCCCACCAGGCTCCCCCATCTCTGGGATTCTCCAGGCAAGAACACTAGAGTGGGTTGCCATTTCCTTCTCCAATGTCGGAAAGGGAAAAGTGAAAGTGAAGTCGCTCAGTCGTGTCCGACTCTTAGCGGCCCCGTGAGGAGCCTACCAGGCTCCTCCGCCCATGGGATTTGCCAGGCAAGAATACTGGAGTTAGTAATCTCTTTTATTAAGATACTGTATATAAACAGCTTAGAAAAGTGCCTGATATAGAAGGGGCTTAATAAATGTTAGATAGTCTTATAATTGTTTTCATTACTACTGTTTTTTTGGAACATGAAATTTTCACCTGCAAATAATGACACATTTTCCGTAACATTTTGTAGTTACATCCTGTTTCTTTTTCCTGTTATATTGTGTTAGTTTGGAGTATCCTGAGTGATAGTAGGAATTCACCTATATTTCAACCTGAGATGAGTTTTGCTGTGGTGGTTGGCAGATTGTTTCATCAGTTTAAGGAGGTCAACTTCTATTTCTTGCTGGCTAAGTGCTTTGACACAATCATGAATACGAGTTGATTTTTGCAGACATTTTTGCATCTATTGAAATGATTTCTCCTTTGGTATGGTAATATACAAATCCCACTGCCAATCACTGCAGTGCAGGAAGGCAAGCCTGAGGGAGGCTGCAGGGGGCGTTGCGTGAACCTCATTCTCTGCGTGGCACACCTCTTTGGTTCTCAATATTCAACGTCTACCCACCTTCTAATATTTAAAATTGCAAATAGCCTCACAGTAACTCCTAAATGCTACTGTCTAACATAATATATTCATTCCTGTACTAACAAAAACAAATCTTCCCTGAAAGCGATGGCACAGAGTCTCATCAGTTCCTGCATTAATTTCTGCTTGATGTTCATTCTTCCTTTAGTTCATAACTTAGCAGCATCTTTATATCCTGTAATCTCTGCACTGAGGAACCATTACTCACATATCCTGTATAGTATCATAGGTAAAACTGAGAGTGGAAAAGAAAAAAATCATATGCAAATATGAACATACCAGAACAAAGGAAAAATATGGGTAATCACTATGGACTTCATATACAAAGCTGTGCAAAAGGTCATATTTGATACATACTATTTATTTCCCAGGTTACCTGGTGGTAAAGAACCACCTGCCAATGTAGGAGACATAAGAAACTGCAGTTTGATCCCTGGGTCCAGGAGATGCCACGGAGGAGAGTATGGCAACCCACTCCAGTATTCTTGCCTGGAGAATCCGTGGACAGAGGAGCGTGGCGGGCTGCAGTCCACAGTGTAGTTAAGAGCTGGACGTGACTGAAGCGACTTAGCACACATTTATTTTCTGAACTACTCCGTTTTTTTTCCTTTGCTTTTAGCCATTATCTTTACTGGGAAGTTTCTGTAGCTGACAGGTGACTTAATTTGTTTTCCTTAGAGGTTTGAACTCTTGACAGTCCCCCCTGATATTAGGGTGCTGGATTATTCCTGTCTCTTGGACAACCGCACGCGGGTGCATTGTGGGTGGTGGCGGACCCAGCAGAATTCCCTGAATAATGAACATATCCCTCCTTACGGTATCTTAAAAAACCCCAAATACATTTAATTACACTCCTCTTCAGGTTATCTATGTCCATTTATCAAGCAAAGATTAAAGTATTTATATTGATTGATGCTTAGAAACACCTTTATTTTGATTTTCTGTATTTGTGGCAAATGAGAAACTCCAAGTGATGTACAATTGACTAAAAAAATCCTGAGCACCACTCTTTGTTAGAGAATGGCTTGAATATTTACAAGTGAGCTAGTGCCTTATCACAGCCATTTTCTTTTAGGTAAGCTTTTGAAGGACTGTGTGTGTGTATGTGTGTGTGTGGTGTGTGTGTGCATGCATGCATATATTCCTCAGAGTTTCTCAGATATCTCCCACACTTAGCTGAGAGCAGAACCCCTCATCACTTAGATGTTTTCTTTGCAACCAGGAGGCTTGGGAGTTTCCTGCTTTTGTTCCATAGGACTTGTGGTCAAGCTTAAGAGAAGAACTGAGATGGAGCTTTTTAAGAACACCCCTTGCTGAGTGTTGGTAGTGAATCAGGTGTTGCATTTTTCTTGGACATGGGCATGGTTAGGGGCAGTCTAAGTACATCACTCACTTAGATCCTAAAAGAACCCAAATGAGAGGTTGTAGGGTAGTCTTGCATTCCATTATTCCATTTTCTGGGGTCAGTCTTTCAGATTCAGACATGGCTTAAGCATTTCTTGCAGTATCAAAGACAAATATGACTCCAAGGTTACATTTTTTTGCTTATTTTATTGTTGTTAATAAGACTACACATACAATCAAGGAACTGAAATGTTTATATGCTGTCCAGAAAATAATAAATCTCTTCATTGGTAGCAAGTCTAACTGAGAGAAGCGTACAGTGCTTGTCAGTTTTTTAGATCAGCTATTTCTACCTATTTTCTGTCCTCTTAGTCAATGTTCTGTTAATTACTTCCACTATTATTTAAAAAATTATTAAGAAGAGGCATTATTAGGGTTTTCTGGACAATAAATACTCCCAATTTTAATTAACAGCTAGCACACTTAGCTATTTATTAAAACCTTTTAATTAAAACTTCTCCTCACCTTATTCAAAGTTAGAGCTGTTCAAGAATCCCTCCCTGTATTAGTAAAATGACTCATGTGTGAGTGCATGTTGGGAGAGAGGAGATTTTTTTTCTGTGTATTTTTCAGGATTAGTACCAGTTTAATCCTCCAGAAGGAG
Organism: Oreotragus oreotragus; assembly: GCA_006410675.1. NCBI lineage: Eukaryota > Metazoa > Chordata > Mammalia > Artiodactyla > Bovidae > Oreotragus > Oreotragus oreotragus. The sequence continues at coordinate 126,583 of SJYX01002136.1, read as the reverse complement.
ATGGAAGTGAAGCAACCCACTCCTGTTTTCATATCACAGGGCATATATCCTTTTCACATTCTCAGCATGTCTATTTCCACTCTTTTGAGTGGGAGAGATTTGTTGGTGAGCATGGCTTGTTGGAAACAGACAAGAGAGAAACACTTAAAGATAAATTGGCAATCCTTTTCCTAAATGACTCCATTAAAAAAAGAGAAAATAGAAAAACTCCTGTTACTCCTTATTTTAGAACTTTTTATGGAATGCTATTTAGAAATGAGAAATGTTTAATTGTCATTGGACTATTGAATATAATTTAGTCATAGTAGTACATGCATGGATCCATTACTCATTTTTTCCTCTACACTAATGTGAGTTAGGAAATAAGAACAGGAAATAGCAAATTAATATATACTTTTATGGTGAATAAATTTTTACATTGTGGGGGGAAAAATGTAAAAACAGGACTGAATTAAAAAGAGGATTAAGTAAGAAGACGCAAATATTTTTATTTACGTCTTACAAAGTCATGTAGATCAGGTAACATTCTGAAGTTATTTTAAAACAAAGTTATGTTTTTTAAATAAATAGCATATAGTTTGATAAACAGGACTTCCCTGGTGAAAAATCTGCCTGCAATGCAGGAGACCCGGGTTCAGTCTCTAGGTTGGGAAGATCCTCTGGAGAAGGAAATGGATACCCACTCCAGTACTTTTGCCTGGATAATTCCATGGACAGAGGAGCCTGGTGGGCTACAGTCCATGGGGTCACTAAGAGTCAGACATGGCCGATAAACTTCGATAAATAGATAATTCAAGGAAAAGTTTCTTTACAAAATATTTTAAAGAGTCTCTCATAGAACTAGAACAGTTTTATATATTATTTAAATCAAATGAATAAGAACCTTTAATTAAAAAGTTTAAAAATATCTGGACATTGAATATGTTCTCTGCTGCTGTCAGCTTTGTTTGAAATTCTCCATGTTGTTGAGAATACTGTGAAATCAGAACCTTCATACATTGCTGGTAGGAATGTAAAATAATGCAGCCACAGTGGAAAAATTTGATATTTCCTCAGAAAGTTAAACGTAGAATTATCAAATGGCCCAGAAATTCCACTCCACTTTCGAACAATTGACAAGGACTCGAATACATGAATAGCAATATTCTTTGCAGTGTTATTCAAAGTAGTCTAAAGGTGGAAACAAGCCAAATGTTCATCAACAGATGGATGGATAAAGAAAACATTAAATACATATATAAGGAACATTATTTAGCCATAAAAATTAATTAAATCTTGATATATGCCACAACATGGATGAACCTTGGAAATAATATCATGTTAAGTGAAAAACAAAGACACAAGCTGGTAAAATATTGTATAATTCCATTCATATGAAGTATGAGACAGAAAGAGAGACTCATAGAGACAGAAAGCAGACTTGAGGTTACCAGGGGATGGAGAAGGGCGGAGTGGAGAGTTATCATTTAAAGAATACTATTTGGGGTGATGGGCTTCCCAGGTGGTGCTAGTGGTAAAGAACTTGTCTGCCAACGCAGGAGATGTAAGAGATGTGGGTTTGATCCCTGGGTTGGGAAGATCCCCTGGAGGAGGGCATGGCAACCCACTCCAGTATTCTTGCCTGGAGAATCCCATGGACAGAGAAGCCTGGAGGGCTATAGACCATAGGGTCGCACAGGGGTGATGGGAAAGTTTTGAAAATATTGGTAGTGGTTGCATAACACTCTCAGTGTAATTAATACCACTGAATTATGCATTTTAATATGGCAAATATTGTGTTATGTTTTACCATAATAAAAGTATTTAAAAATAAATTTGCTACACTTAGGTTTAAATGAGAATATTGTTTTTGTAAATGTTCATCCTCAAACAGTATAAGAATGTAAGGATGAAAAATAAGAGTTGACTCCAGTTGAGGTTTAATTTCTATAAAGATACTGTTCTTCCTCACATATGACAATATTTTCCTATGCTATTCTCACATGTATCATGAAACTTTCCTTGGGACATTTAACTGGATTCTATCTGAAAATATTCTATATGGGAAATGAAAATATGTCCCTCCAGATCTGATAGATAGAGTTCCTGATGAACTATGGAATGAGGTTCGTGACATTGTACAGGAGACAGGGATCAAGACCATCCCCATGGAAAAGAAATGCAAAAAAGCAATGGCTGTCTGGAGAAGCTTTACAAATAGCACCGAAAAGAAGAGAGGCGAAAAGCAAAGGAGAAAAGAAAAGATATAAGCATCTGAATGCAGAGTTCCAAAGAATAGCAAGAAGAGATAAGAAAGCCTTCTTCAGCAATCAATGCAAAGAAATAGAGGAAAACAACAGAATGGGAAAGACTAGAGATCTCTTCAAGAGAATTGGAGATACCAAGGGAAAATTTCATGCAAAGATGGGCTTGATAAAGGATAGAAATGGTATGGACCTAACAGAAGCAGAAGATATTAAGAAGAGATGGCAAGAATACACAGAAGAACTGTACAGAAAAGATCTTCACGACCCAGATAATCATGAGGATGTGATCACTAATCTAGAGCCAGACATCTTGGAATGTGAAGTCAAGTGGGCCTTAGAAAGCATCACTAA
>SJYX01002136.1:64989-120214 GCA_006410675.1 Oreotragus oreotragus | reverse complement strand
CTGCTGCTGCTAAGTCACTTCAGTCATGTCCGACTCTGTGTGACCCCATAGACGGCAGCCCACCAGGCTCCCCCATCCCTGGGATTCTCCAGGCAAGAATACTGGAGTGGGTTGCCATTTCCTTCTCCAATGCATGAAAGAGAAAAGTGAAAGTGAAGTCGCTCAGTCTGTCCGACTGTTAGCGACCTCATGGACTGCAGCCCACCAGGCTACTCCGTCTGTTGGATTTTCCAGGCAAGACTACTGGGGTGGGGTGCCATTGCCTTCCCCGATCTTCAGTATGGTGTTTCTGAATTTCCCTTTGAGTGTGAGTGGATCTGGCAGTCTGGAAATGTAAATACGTAATGGAGCCAAGTAAAAGTATGGCACCCAGCTTTCCCATCCCATGCTCTGTGATAAACAGGACATCAGTTATTCAAATTTGCATTGATTTGCAATGATTCTTTCAGCCCACATCATTGCTTGTCTTAACTGTTGCTTTCTAAGTTCTCTTCTCGTCTTCTCTTCTGAGATCTGCGTCTTCCACAGCTGAAGTCAGGATATTCTCATGGCCTTGATAAAAAGTGCTCACTACTAAGGTCTAGAGTGGCGGAAGAGTAAGGAGTGCTGGTGGGTTAGTACACAATGAAATGGCTGGTTCTCTAGTCTTAGGCTCCTATTTGCCTGAGTTCATTGAAATAAGCTTTTAAATGATTTTGTGCTCTTTACTCTTGAGGCCACATTCAAATCCCCCTTACCCATGAAAGGAGTTTTCAAAATACTGACGTGATAATGCCATTTGTTTAAAATTATTTTCATAAATCTCTGTAATGCTATATTGTTAAGCATTCTATTTAAGATACTAGGAAAAGAATGGAGGGATAAAAATTATCTCTGATGCGTCTGCCATTCTAAACAGAGCCACTTTCTTTCCAAAATTAAGCTTAATGCATTTCAAGATATATTGAAAAATCAGGGAGACGTGCTGGTTACTATGAAGCTACCACTAGGATCAACTGTGCTAGACATATCTTAATTTTTGTCTGCTTATTGGATGATCAGTGTACACAGAGCAGGGCAAAAAGAAAAAGTTCTGGAATTTTAGAAGAATCTCATGTGATGACTTCAAAGACTCAATTTTCATAAAATAAGTCAATTTGCATATCCCCATGTGCCTTTGAGAGAAGAATCTGCAGCAAGATTCCTGAAATTTATACCAGTCTTCTTGCAACATAATGATTTCTGAGATGACCCACTTGGTTTTCCGTGCCTGTTGCTTTTTATTTCTCTTTCCAGAGTTTCAGCAGTTTCTTCACCAATTGTGAAATCTGTAGAGAGACTGGGGCTAGGGTTTCCCCAGTATGTATTTCAGAAAAGAGGCAGCCCTCTTTTCGTTGTAATAGTCTTCCAAAAATATGTGGCCTACGCTTGCTAATATTTCAGACTCCATAATTATATAGCACTGACGGGGTTTCCTCTCCTAAAGCCTCTGTCCTCCCCAAAAGACTCTGTGAAAAGTTTATAGTTCTTTTCACATCACTCCAAGGAAATAAGGCTAGTGTCTGTTTTCAAGCAATGTTTTACTTATAAAAATGTGTATTTATAATAGCACTGTGACTTTTACAGACATAAATTATAGTTTGAGGATTATTTTTCAAATTAATGCACCATCTCTTGGTTTCATTGTTTAGAACACATGAAAAAGTACTCATGAGCATGACCCAAGCCTTGAACAAGTTGCCTTTAATGGGAAACCATGCAGCCTAATATGAAAACAATGCTTTATTGTACATTCACACTCTCTCTAAGCATGCAGCCAAGGTGAAAAATCCTTTTTGTCTCCTGTCTTGTGAAATGAAAGGGGAAAAAATCTACATGGTCCTAAATGGATTAGGGAAAATGGTAAAAAAAGACCCCAGTGACTGGTATTATGAAATTGTCCTTTTAAGATCTTGGTGACTTAGAGTCCCTGCTGGAAGTCAGAGAGGGAGAGACTTTAATCACTAGTACTCAAAAATGTTGATGGCCACAGTCATTTTGTGGAGCAAATCTGTACATATTTATAGGAAATGGTTTAGAAATTATAGTAATTTGATGTTGTTGATTTTTATCAACATTATAAATTAATATAAATATCTTGTGCTATATGTTTGTTTTGCTGGAAGGCATTTGTTGGAAATTAAGCGCTGACTCATAGAAACATCTGGGCTAGAGTGTGGATGACTCAGGACAATCTCATCACCATTATTGAAATTTAAAGAGCATGGCTTCCTGACAATGAGTCATGAGCATCAAATTTTCATGCAGAGGGCAGGGGTCTCAATTACTTCTTTACACCCCGCTTACCCACTCTCTGCATCCCATCCCTCCTTGAATTATTAGAATTGATTTGTGGACTTCACTTGTAGAAGGAAAACATTCCATTTTTATAATTTTTTTCTTGCATTTCTTGCATTGATATTTGATGACTTTATACAGCAAGAATCACAGAAATCATATCACACAAATGATACTGATAAAAAACATAAAATAGAAGAACCATGAATAATAACATGGAATAGTCACATTGGATTATTGCTTACCTTAGAAGTTCAAGAAGGAACTGAAAAATGATGAGCCATTTCATTTCAATGAAATTTTAATTTATGAACCTTGCTAGTCTCAACAAAAATTAATGAAAATCTATCTTTTCTATAGCTAAGCCATAGTTTTTGTGATGATGGTTACACCTGAAGTTAATGAATATTGAAGTTAATATAATATTGTGTATCAACTATATACTTATATAGTATATCATACATACACATTATATGTACATACATGCATACATATGTATACATAGCATATCTACATATATATCAACTACATACATGTAGTATATCAACTATACTTCAACAAAAGAAAGAAAATAATATTACCTACATTCTTTTCAAATTAAGTAAGATAGAAAATTACATTATTATATCTTTCAGAGACTCTTGCCTTGAATATGTTTTTAATTATATAGTACTCCTGGGCCTGCAGTGGTCAAACCACATGTTTAAATCAAAGAGTTTCTAGTGAAGAATTAGAGTCACTTATATTCCAAAGAGTGCTGGCTTTTTTCTTTCTTTTCCTTTTAGAGCTTGTCGCTGTTTGGCACAGGCTGAACCTTTGATGTACATATAAGGTTTGGTTTTTACTTTAATGTTTTAGCTTGTGCTCTATTCTGTAGATTGAAGATGACATACTGGGGTTAGAAAAGTGGTAAAGTCTTTTCTAGAAAAAACAAAATTCTCCAGCCTGGTGCAGCCATTTGGAAATTATTTAGTTGCTTTAAGAATAACCTTAAAAACATTAGGTCATTTGTCAGATGGTATTCCCAGAGGTGAACAGCCAGTTTCACAGTAAGAACCTCCTCTTCTAGGATTGACGTTGCCTCAGTATCAGAAACACAGGGTACTACTGAGCCATGACAGTTCCTCGTAACCAATAATTTGGAGAAATCTGAGCAGTTTTCCATATGATGCGGCACTGGGAAGGTTGGTTGCTATATGTCCAGGTTGAAGTTTAAAATGAATTTAGCCAATTTAATACTGTCAAAGAATTCTAATCAAACAACGTACCATTAATTCCTTTAAAATGTGAGAAAAACAGAAATAGAAATATAAGAAAATGTAGACACTTTGACAATCTGCTATTAAAAGTATAGAAAAAATTGTTCAGAATTGTAAAAATAGTACTATATTTAAAAACATGAAAACACTGCAACTGAATTTTGTGTGTTATCATACTTCATCAGAAAACAAAGTATTACACATCAATAGTTGCAGTAATTCTCTAGTATTTAATGAGGACTTACTATATGATCACTATTGTAGTGATTTTGCTGGTATAATTTCCCTGCCATTTAGTATTGGGAGGTGGATCCTGTCAGTGGGTCTGCATATTTTTATCTTTCTGTTCTTTATTTTTTGTAAACTAGTGGACTTTTCCGAGTGCTTCCTGGTTCTAACCCAAGGATGTTCAGGGAGCAGCATTGCTGTGACCTGGGACACAGGATCACAGGCTTCAAACTTTAAATCTTATTTGTATTTGGGATTTCAGTGTCAACTTTTCACGTTGTCATTATGGTCTTTGACCAACTAACCCAAATATGGATGATCATTGGCATATTCAATGAGAGCAATGGCCAGACTAACCAAGAGAAAAACTACTGTTGAACACCAGGATTTTTATTTGCTGCTGCTGCAGCTAAGTCGCTTCAGTCGTGTCCGACTCTGTGCAACCCCATAGACGGCAGCCCACCAGGATCCTCTGTCCCTGGGATTCTCCAGGCAAGAACACTGGAATGGGTTGCCATTTCCTTCTCCAATGCATGAAAGTGAGACGTGAAAGTGAAGTCGCTCAATCATTCCCGACCCTTAGCGACCCCATGGACTGCAGCCTACCAGGCTCCTCCATCCACGGGATTTTCCAGGCAACAGTGTAGCTATTTTTTTTTTATGATCATAATACATATAATTTATAACTTCATTAAAATTTATTTTAATGAATAAATATTTATACTATGTGAAGAAATATTAATTACTTAATAAATGAATAAATATTTACATTTATTTTATACTATGTGTCCACCACTGTGTTAGATCATTAGAACACAAAAATGAGTATTCACAGACATGGGCTTTGCAATCGCAGAACATGCTGAGGGGTGAGGAAGGTGAAGAGGACAGAGAAGGACAAAATGTAAAAAAAAAAACTAATCTGAAAGTGCACCTCTGACAAATATCAGAAAATGTTATCCACCACACTAGGACAGTCTTAATCGTGGGAAGTAACCTAGTGAGCAAGGACAGGAAAGACTATTTTGAGAAAATGATGAGATCTGAAGGAAGATTAGGAGTCAAGTAGGCAAAATGTGGGGCAAATTCAGGGAGAAGAACATGTGCAAAGGCCCTTTGGCATGGGGAGCATACGGTAGAAGGTACTGAAAGAAGGCTGAGCAAATAGCTACAGGAGAGAGCCTGGATGTTGGAATCTGGGTATTGCAAGTCTTCACAGTTCAAGCTAAAGCATTTTGTCTTGGACTTAAAAATAATGAGTATTAAAATGGAATGTTTTTTGCTAGATGTGAGTGGGTAATGTGGTTAGACACACTTTTTCTCGCTCCACAAGATCACTTTTGAGGGAGACCAGAATGGATGCAGGTAGGCTTGTCAGTAATTGAAAATAGTGGTCTAATTGAATTTTGTTGGTAGCATTTACATCTAGTTTATGAAAAGGTCTATGCTTCATTAAGCATAAATGTGAGATATAACAGTTTTGTTTTCTCCTCTTATTTTCTTTAAATAAACCCTGTCGGATGTTGATTTTCCATCCTTTAGTGACATCTGAACAGATGCAAACCTTTTGGACACGTTTCAGTCATTTGGTCCAGTTCACACTGGGCTCATTTAAAGCTTCAATCCGTCCTGAGCCTCTCCCGCTTTGCTCTCCTCATCACTCACGCTTTGGTCAGAAGAACTTCCAGGGATGAGGGGGGTATTGCCTGTGCTTTCACGCCGTCGTCTCCCCTTTCTGTTAGCGATTCTTCTATTGGTATGTTGAGAATCTGGAGACGAGATTAAGAGAAAAGGGGCCAAATGCCTTTTCTTTCACCTGATGATGATGCCATCCTCCCTTGACCATCATTGATTCTCCAGTGAGTTGAAATGGACTGAAGACATTCCCTTTGGAGCAGACTTCTAAATGCCCTTGATGAAATACACGTATCAGTTCTTTACAGAGCATTTTCAGATCCTCCTCACTACCTAGCTGCTTCTCTGTTCCTTCTCCCCATCTGGTGTCCCATTCACATCTTTCTGCTGCTGGCTTTGTCTTGCCCAACAGCAAGTCCTCCTGCATAAGGGGCCGGCTAGATGACTCACACCCACGTCACTTCCGTGGTGTTTACTGGACCCTGGGACACTTACTCATCCTTACTCTAACAAATGCAGAAATTCAAAACAAATGTGGCTGCACCTCTGAAATGACTTCCCTTTCTGGTTCTTTTTTCTCTTCACTCAAACAGTCACAAGTAGCATATAAGTCAGAAAGAAAACAACAAATACCGTATATTAACACATATATGTGGAATCTAGAAAAATGGCACAGATGAACTTATTTGCAGGGCAGGAATAGAGATACAAACGTAGAGATGGACATGTGGACATGGGGTGGGGGATGACTTGAGAGACTGAGGTTGAGATATATATCTTATATGAGATATATATATATATATGAGGCATATATATATATAATCTGTTTACTGGTGGGAACCTGCTGTAGAGCACAGGGAGCTCAACTTGGTGCTCTGTGATGACCTAGATGGGTGGGATGGGGTGAGGTGGGAGGGATGACCAAGAGGGAGGGGATATATGTATACACATGGCTGATTCACTGTGTTGTACAGCAGGAACCAACACAGCATTGTAAAGCAACTACACCCTGATTAAAATGAAAGAGAAGCATAGAAACAAGTCTGTCAGTAGAAGGGAAGCCAATGAGAAACCGTTGTCCGATCTAGTCACCTGACTTTTCGGAGGTGTTGATGGTATTGACGGAGGCATCAGTGGATCCCCAAATTACAGAATTCTCCCTTGCCCTCCTTATAGCTGTCTCTTTTGTAGATTGGAGGAAGACAGTTCAGTTCATGGCTGTAAGTTCCAACAGGTCTGGATTCTTCTTAATAAACCCTGAAGAGGTATCTGGATACCATGTTTTCTGGTGTCTTTAGAATATGGAGTCATCTTTACTTTGTATTCCCCGTGTTAGCTCCTGCTTTGATCTATTCCAGTGGGAACCATCTTATTTGGACTCCCAAATGGTTTCAGTTATAAGGCCTCTCCAGATATTCAGTGGTAAAGAATCCGCCTGCAATGCAGGAGACACGGGTTTGATCCCAGAGTCAGGAAGATCCCCTGGAGAAGGGCATGGAAACCCACTCCAGTATTCCTGTCTGGATAATCCCATTGACAGAGGAGTCTAGGGGGCTACAGTCCACGGGAGCTGCAAAGAGCTGGACGTGACTGAAGCAGCTTAGTGGCAACAGCAGCATGGTTTCAGCTATAATGGAGTTAAAGGAAATGGAGATGATGGTCAACCAGAAAAAGACGGGATAAATTACCCAGCACTTCGTGAGAGGTTGGGTATTGAGGATGAAGGGGAAGGAAGAAGAAAAGGTGACCCAGATTTGTCTTTATGCTTCTCAGTAGGTGGTGGTATGAGAGCAAACACTTGAAGAAGACCAAAGTTCCCCGTAATTTCAGCTTGCCCCAAGGGAAGAGGAAGAAAGATGAAAAACTATGTTTTCAGCTTGAGAAGATATCAAACAGACAAGCCCAGAACTCAGAGATGTCAGGGCTAGAGATGTACACCTGTGAGCCACCTTTTGTAGGTAATAAAGGAGGACAAGTAGGGATGATGTTGAAGTAGGGATGATGTTGCCAGAGAGAGAATTTAGGGTGAGAAGTGTCCATTAAAGTATCCGTGTATACATGTTTATACAGATGCACATATACACAGAGGAGGTATGGGAACTAGACATCTACAAGAACACACAGAAGTTAGGATGATTTTTGATGAAGATTATAAATTGCTCTCATTATGTCATAGTCACATATACCATTGCTCTCTTTCTCTCCATATCAAATGGGACATGGTTTATCCTCTGAATGAAAGTGTAGTCGCTCAGTCTTGTCTGACTCTTTGTGATCCCATGGACTGTAACCTCCTGGTTCATCCCATAAACTCATGTAAACTGTTGAGAGGCCCACTTGGTTCCAATAGAAACAAAAGATGCATAAGTTCATTTGACAAGCAACAACTTCAACTAGATTATTTGCTTCTGAATATAGTGTTCAGAGAGTTGAAGGGGAATGGAAAATATAATTAATTGTTTTGGAATATATGGCTGGATCATAAATCTAGCTTTTCTAGGAGGTTATGCTGCATACATTGGGGTGGGGGAGGCATTTCACACCCATCTCAGGATAGAGGCCCTGGTAGGAGCAGTACTGTGCCTGGCTTGGCACGTGGATGGGAATATTACGGCCCAGTGGTCACTCTAGAAGGAAGAACTCCCATGGAAGAGAGAGTGAGAGGGTGAAGCAGAGGCTATGGCCACAGCAGGTGAGACTTCAAACACAATTAATGACCCTGCTGGTGAACTCGGGGTAGAAGATTCAGGGATTTTGATAGAGATCATCCAAAAAACAAAGAGTATTCTGAGAATTGAAAATTTTTTTGTCATTGCTAATACACCTTTTCTTCCTGAAATAATTATTTTTTATCAAGATAGCATCACTGCAAGCACCTTTTAAAAGTTTAAGAAAATGTGTACAATGAATAATAATGAAAACAATGCACAAAATTAATATTCCTTATTACTAAGTGAAATTTTTGCCCTCTTAGCAACTGCGGTACAGTAGGGTGGCCTGGTGGCTCAGATGGTAAAGAATCTACCTGCAATGTAGGGGACACAGGTTTGAATCTCTGGGTCAGGAAGATCCCCTGGAGGAGGGCATGGCTACTCACTCCAGTACTCTTGCCTGGAGAATCCCATGGACAGAGGAGCCTGGCGGGCTACTGTCCATGGGGTCANGATGGTAAAGAATCTACCTGCAATGTAGGGGACACAGGTTTGAATCTCTGGGTCAGGAAGATCCCCTGGAGGAGGGCATGGCTACTCACTCCAGTACTCTTGCCTGGAGAATCCCATGGACAGAGGAGCCTGGCGGGCTACTGTCCATGGGGTCACAAAGAGTCAGACAGGACTGAGAGACTAACAGAGGATGGACTTCCCTCATACGTGGCTGTGCCTGTCACACTGCAGTCCACATAGGGAATTGTCTGTGATGGCAGGTGAGTGATTCTGGACATCCTCAGTAGAGTAGCCACACCTGTGGTCTCTTGGGAGACGTGGAGTTGCTCTGGTGCTAAAGTGTAAATCCCAAGTGCTCAAAAAACAGCCAAGAAATGACAGCTTTATCTTGAAAACTCAGGCTGTCCAGAGAACATTTCCTAATGCTTTATTAATAATCCTCTCTTACTCTCGGAAAGAAACATCTTACTTTAATCAGCCCCGGGTTTGAGTCATTTGAGGCTCTCATAAAGCAGTGTGTGGCTGAGGAGTGCATCTGTGCTCTGCTTTGCATGTTTAACAGGTTTTCACACTCTTAGGACCTGGCTGACTCCCTGTTAGAGATCTGTCTTTTCTCCTCCTTAGCATTCAAAAACATTCGAGATTGGAAAATAATTACTTGCTCTAGTGGTTTTCACACCGTTTTTCATGAATAGAAGAGTCTAAAAGAGGTCAATTAAATGTTTGGCCAAAAATATCTAAATTAGCCGAAGCATGCTAAGTACTCAGTCGTGTCCGACTCTTTGGGAGAACTGTAGCCCACTAGGCTCCTCTGTCCATGGAATCTTCCAGGCAAGAATACTGGAGTGAGTTGTCATTTCCTCTTCCAGGGGATCTCCCTGACCTAGGAACTGAACCCGTGTCTCCAGCGTTTCCTGCATCGGTCGGCAGATTCTTTACCACTGAGCCACCTAGGAACCCAAACTAATGGATGAGATTTCTTTCTTTCTTTTTTAAAAATATAAATTTATTTATTTTAATTGGAGGCTAATTACTTTACAATATTGTATTGGTTTTGCCATACATCAACATTTAAGCCATAGGGCTTCCCCCCCCCCCCACCATGGGGGAGGCCGCGGTGGGGGAAAGATTATTTTACATTGTTATAAAATGACTTGATTTTTGTCATGTAATAGTTTCACTAAAAGCAGTTCATCCTCCTAAAAATTTGTGACAATTTTCCTGGCTTCCACTATTCAGTGGAGTGAAGCCCCAGCTGTTTTAAAGATCCCTTAAATGTCTAGCGGGGAGAAGTGGGCAGGTTGGTGCCAGAGTCTCAGTGGGGTGAGGTTCTTGCACATGTGAGTTACCAGGTGGCTTTGGTTACCCAGGCAACCAAAGAAAGGTGTGAACCTGTCAAGGCTCCTTCACTCCTGCCCTCACTGCTCAAATTAGAGAACCTAGGATAGAAATGGAAAGCTTTTGGCTCCATGCCTTTAACATTGTTGTTGAGTCACAAAACATCAAAAATTCTTCTAGAGAATACGTTTTCCCAACTCACACAAAATAAGTGGGGACAAATTATTCTATTTCCAGATGGTGTAGAATAAGTTTCCAAATAAATATCACTATCAACAAGCTTTTTGTTCACTCCACTTCTCAAAATAATAATAATAGTGATAACTGTAATGCAATAGTTTTACCATTTAGTGAGCACTTAGTGTATACCAGCTTCTGTTGTAGATGCTTGGCCTGCACTGTCTCCACTCTTTACAACAACTTTGGAAGGTGGATGTTATTACTATCCTTATCTTTATTCCATTTCACATGAAAAATATGAGACTCAAGGAGGTTCTGTGATTTTTTCTTGAAGTTACACAACAGATGTTTGTAGAACTGGAATTCAGAAACAATTGCATGTGACTTAAAAGTTTGTATTTTCGCTTCGATGCTAAACTATGTAGAACCAGTTTATCCTATGGAAATCTATACAGGAAATCTACACTGAATTGAACTGAAGTGGTTCATTGCTAATTTTGTCTGAATCTACTGTGTTGCATGGTATTCCAGGAATTAACCATGTTTTCTTTTTCTGAAGGAAAATTTCCTTTTGCATTTATACCATCAATAGAGAATAAGGAAGTATGTTGACATTCCATCACTCATTCTTTATCCACAGCTTTGCTCAGAGCTTATCTTCTGGCTGAGACATTCTATAAACACCATGTTTAAAGTTGCACCACACACAAAACCATTCCTTACTTTTCCCCACAATGCTTATTACTGTGTTTGTTATCCATTTATGATCACTGGAATACAAATCTCATGAAGGCAGTATTTTTGTCTGCTTCATTCACTACTATGTCTCAGATCTTAGAGCTATGCCTGCCCCATAGTAGATGCACAGTAAACATTTATTCACTCTTTGAGAACAAAGCATGCAGATCCTTAAGATCAAATCCATGTTACTGAGAACACAGTCAGCAATGGTAAATGGGCTCTAGGTGAGTGATCACATCATCCTGGTTATCTGGATCATGAAGATTTTTTTGTATAGTTCTGTGTATTCTTGCCACCTCTTCTTAATATGTTCTGCTTCTGTTAGAGCCATACCATTTCTGTCCTTTATTGTGCCCATCTTTGCATCATGGTGGTGTGATCACTCACCTAGAGCCAAACATCCTGGAGTGCAATGTCAAGTGGGCCTTAGGAAACATCACTATGAACAAAGTTAGTGGAGGTGATGGAATTCCAGTTGAACTATTTCAAATCCTAACAGATGATGCTATTAAAGTGCTGCACTCAATATGCCAGTAAATTTGGAAAATTCAGCAGTGGCTGTGGAACTAGAAAATGTCAGTTTTCATCCCAGTCCGAAAGAAAGGCAATGCTAAAGAATATCGTAATTACTGCACAATTGCACTCATCTCATACACTAGCAAAGTAATGCTCTAAATTCTCCAAGCCAGGCTTCAACAGTATGTGAGCTGTGAACTTCCAGATGTTCAAGCTTGATTTAGAAAGGGCAGAGGAACCAGAAATCAAATTGCTAATATCCACTGGATCATTGAAAAAGCAAGAGAGTTCCAGAAAAACATCTACTTCTGTTTTATTGACTATGCCAAAGCCTTTGACTGTGTGTTTCACAACAAACTGTGGAAAATTCTTAAAGAGGTGGGAATACCAGACTACTTGACCTGCCTCCTGAGAAATCTATATGCAGGTCAAGAAACAACAGTTAGGACTGGACATGGAACAACAGGCTTGTTCCAAATAGGGAAAGGAGTACATCAAGCCTGTATATCGTCCCCCTGCTTATTTAACTTATATGCAGAGTACATCATGCGAAATGATGGGCTGGATGAAGAACAAGCTGGAATCAAGATCGTCAGGAGAAATATCAATAACCTCAGATATGTAGATGACACCACCCTTATGGCAGAAAGCAAAGAACTAAAGAGCCTCTTAATGAAAGTGAAAGAGGAGAGTGAAAAAGTTGCCTTAAACTCAGCATTCAAAACATTAAGATCATGGCATCCGGTCCAATCACTTCATGGTAAATAGATGGGGAAACAATGGAAACAGTGAGAGACTTTATTTTGGGGGACTCCAAAATCACTGCAGATGGTGACTGCAGCCATGAAATTAAAAGACGCTTACTCCTTGGAAGGAAAGTTATGACCAACCTAGACAGTACGTTAAAAAGCAGAGATATTGCTTTGCCAACAAAGGTTCGTCTAGTCAAAGCTACAGTTTTTCCAGTAGTCATGCATGAATGTGAGAGTTGGACTATAAAGAAAGCTAAGCACTGAAGAACTGATGCTTTTGAACTGTGGTGTTGGAGAAGATTCTTGAGTCCCTTGGACTTCCAGGAGATACAACCAATCCATCTTAAAGGAAATCAGTCCTGAATATTTATTGGAAGGACTGATGTTGAATCTAAAACTCCAATCCTTTGGCCACTTGATGCGAAGAGCTGACTCATTTGAAAAGACCCTGATGCTGGGAAAGATTGAAGGCAGGAGAAGGAAATGACAGAGGATGAGATGGCATCACTGATTCAATGGAGATGAGTTTGAGTAAGCTCTGGGAGTTGGTGGTGGACACGGAAGCCTGGCATGCTGCAGTCCATTGGCTCACAAAGAGTCAGACATGACTGAGTGACTGAAGTGAACTTGCATGATATGTTACCTTGGTATCTCTAATTTTCTTGAAGAGATCTCTAGTCTTTCTCATTCTGTTGTTTTCCTCTATTTGCATTGATCACTGAAGAAGGCTTTCTCATTTCTTCTTGCTATGCTTTGGAACTCTGCATTCAAATGAACCATTTAGGAAAGAAGAAAATGCATAAGTGTTTGGTGCTAAATACTAAGCTTGGTGTCAGAAGTATAGTCAGCTGTGAACAAGACTCCAGACCTACTTTTTTGCTTTACTTATAGAGCGGCCCCAAGTAAATAGATGGCTATGCTAGGGAACGAGGTGCCATTATGGAGCTGACAAAGAAAGACACTTACAGCCATCCTAGGGAGGCTGAGCAGTGACTAGTTGCTGAAATGTGATTGCTAACCAGGTAAATGATGGCCAAAAGGAAGGAAGGGCACTCTAGGCCATGTGACGACCATATGCAAAGACCAAAGGTGAAGAAAACATGGCACCTTTGAGGAAGCAGAAACATGTTACTATGAGTGGGATATAGAGGTAAGGAGGGGAGAGAGAAGACCTTTTAATGTATTGATAAATCAGTATTTTCCGCATAACATTCTGTGAANCTTTTTTTTTTTTTTTTTTTCAAGGAAGAACTTATGTCTTAAGGCTGAAATTTCCTTCATTCTTCACTTTCAAGACAACCCAGGTTTTTCCCTGGCAGACATTTGAAAATTCCAAATAAATTTACCAAGCTACCTTGGAAATATAGGGCTTCTGGAACTCCAGAAGAAAGCCTTCCTAATCTTGCATGTTGGAGCATGCTAAGTTGCTTCAGTCATGTCTGACTCTGTGCGACCCCCTGGACTGTAGCCCACCAGGCTTCTCTGTCCACGGGATTCTCCAGGTAAAAATACTGGAGTGGGTTGCCATTTCCTTCTCCCCGCACTTTAAAAACTAGTTTCTTTCTTTTTCATCCTCAAGTTGATAAGGCAATGATAAGCCCTTTTACATCAAGAGAGTTCAGAGTAATATTTTCTACTCATTGAAAATAACTAGTGGGAAAATTTCCTACAGACGCAATAACAGGAAAGAAACACAGACTGGTTTCCTTTAAAATTCAACTAAGTCCTCAATTTTTAAACATGAATAAACAGCTAAAGATCACTACAAACATGAAGAAAAACAGCAGCATTGAAAAAAAATCTCCAAAAGAACAAACAGAATAGATTCCCTAGTATATTTTATAATAGACCTTCATATACAATTGAAATCCTTCTTGTGGTTGCAGAATATAATATAAACATTATAACCTTGACAGTGTGAAAGTAAAAGTGAAGCAGACACAAAGCAGGAGGGGCAGATGAAACAGAAGTAAAAACAAGGGTACAGTCATCAGTGGCATCATCATTCAAGCTAGCAAAGACTGTCAAGAGATATTGCTCAAATTTGATGAACTAAGAAAGAATATATCATTTAAAGGCATAAATGTAGCTAACAGAAGCAGTATGTAAAAAATCATGATAAGAGGTTGGGAAAAGAGAGTGTAGTGTCAGCTAAATCCTATTCTCTTACATCTACAAGTAAGTAGCTGTATCAATAAATCAAGTGATATGAGCAATCATGAAAATAAATAAATATACAAACTATATTCTTTCCTCTGGGAAATGGAACTAGGAATATTGAAGGTATACAGGGGACTATTGTTTTTCATCATAAGCTCTTCTGTCCTTTATCAGTTTTTATCCTGCACATACATTACTTTAATGTAAAAAAATTAAAGCTGGAGATTAGTGCCAAAGAGAATTCTTTCTCTGATTTGTGGCTAGATTTCCACTGTTTGCATGTCATGTGCCATAACATTCGTTCCTCAATGAGTTCAAGTGTCATTGGATTGACTAAGTGGTCCTTAGTTACATGAAAAGGTCAGATCTAGTTACCTAGGAACTCCTAGCCAAAATCCCACAGGGATTGTCACAGAGTAGTTACTGTGTGACCCAAAGTGGAGAATCAGCATCTTGGGCATCCAGACATTGAGAAAGCCTGATGCACATCTCACTGCCTCCGCTCTGGGCTTTGTGCACTACGCTGTCCCCTCAAATCCTCCTGCCTCTGATCTACATTTCTTAATTTTTCTTGACTTAAGACTGTGGCCTTCTTCATTTCTAACTTCACATTCAACTGTGCTTGACTCAAAACACCTCTCTAACTTAATATCTCAACTCTAATTCCTTGGAATTATGATTACATTTGAAATTTGGGATCTCAAACTGCTCTAAAGACCCCATTATCATCATCAATATATACCATAGCATGAAACTAGCAGAGGCCAAATCACTTCTATAAGACATCATACAATCCTGAACAAATTATTATTCCACCCAACCCCAAGGCTCATCAATTGACCCAGTAACTTAAGGGAATATCACATATCTAGGAAACTGGGCAATTAAATTCATAGCACTCATCATTCTCAAGGGTGTTTCAAGAGTATGCCTTTAGAAATTTTATATATTTTATATATTCTATAAATAATTTTCCATAGAACCTACTGTTAGACGTTTGAATTACAGTTCATTTTTATCATAAAATTAATACTGTAATTTATACTTACCACTTAATCCTAATTGCAAATATTATAATGTAGTTTGAAAAGTATTTGCTTTATTTTGACAGCAGGTACTCCAGGAGAACAATGAGAAACATCAAGATCATAATATTAGGTGAAACATTTACCAATGAGAGTGCTAAAAAATAAAGTCATTATACATCTTAGTATTCAACTGGTATTCAACCTTACATTGTTAAAAAATTTTAGACCTTCCTTTTGAATACCAAAGAAACCAAACCATTTATTAAATGAACATATTGATCACTTAAAAGGAGATTTAATAAAGTCTTGGAGTGAGAATAATATATGTCAAGTTCTTTCTCTACTATTCACTAGCTTCACGAACTTGAACAAGATTCATAATCCATCCAACCTTTTCTTTAAAGCATCCACATGGAGATGTACCAGTCATGGGTTTTGTTCACAAACAGCAAGGACAGCTCAAACTAATTTAAATAGAAAAGGAATGTATTCAAAGGATGTTAGATTGTTCAAAATCTGAACACAGTCCATTACAGCCTCATAAAGTGATCAAAACTTAGGGAGGTAAAATGATGTACAGAAACATTCTGCTAACACATCACTGAGACCTACAGAAGAGGCATCTCAGATACAGTGAACTGTTTCAGACAAATCCCCCTCATCTTTGAATCTCTGCCCAGGCAGAAATATCTCATCAGCTCTGCTTTCTACCTTTCTCGAGAATCTCTGAAAATAATAATAGCTAATATTTTTATAGCACTTACTTCATTCCTGGTAATATTCTGAATCTCATGGACATAATATCTTATTTAATTCCCACAACAAGCACATGGGGTTTTTCTTTCCATCAGTTAACCAGTAAGGTTTTTCATTTTGGACTCCTTGGTGGCTCTGACAGTAAAGCGTCTGCCTACAATATGGGAGACCCAGATTCGATCCCTGGATCAGGAAGATCCCCTGGAGAAGTTGATGAAGGAAATGGTAACCCACTCCAGTACTCTTGCCTGGCCATTTCCTTCTCCAGGGGATCTTCCTGAGCCAGGGATCGAACCTGGGTCTCCCACATTATAGGCAGACACTTTACTGTCGGAGCCACCAAGGAGTCCAAAATGAAAAACCTTACTGGTTAACTGATGGAAAGAAAAACCCCATGTGCTTGTTGTGGGAATTAAATAAGATATTATGTCCATGAGATTCAGAATATTACCAGGAATGAAGTAAGTGCTATAAAAATATTAGCTATTATTATTTTCAGAGATTCTCGAGAAAGGTAGAAAGCAGAGCTGATGAGATATTTCTGCCTGGGCAGAGATTCAAAGATGAGGGGGATTTGTCTGAAACAGTTCACTGTATCTGAGATGCCTCTTCTGTAGGTCTCAGTGATGTGTTAGCAGAATGTTTCTGTACATCATTTTACCTCCCTAAGTTTTGATCACTTTATGAGGCTGTAATGGACTGTGTTCAGATTTTGAACAACCTAACATTCTTTGAATACATTCCTTTTCTATTTAAATTAGTTTGAGCTGTCCTTGCTGTTTGTGAACAAAACCCATGACTGGTACATCTCCATGTGGATGCTTTAAAGAAAAGGTTGGATGGATTATGAATCTTGTTCAAGTTCGTGAAGCTAGTGAATAGTAGAGAAAGAACTTGACATATATTATTCTCACTCCAAGACTTTATTAAATCTCCTTTTAAGTGATCAATATGTTCATTTAATAAATGGTTTGGTTTCTTTGGTATTCAAAAGGAAGGTCTAAAATTTTTTAACAATGTAAGGTTGAATACCAGTTGAATACTAAGATGTATAATGACTTTATTTTTTAGCACTCTCATTGGTAAATGTTTCACCTAATATTATGATCTTGATGTTTCTCATTGTTCTCCTGGAGTACCTGCTGTCAAAATAAAGCAAATACTTTTCAAACTACATTATAATATTTGCAATTAGGATTAAGTGGTAAGTATAAATTACAGTATTAATTTTATGATAAAAATGAACTGTAATTCAAACGTCTAACAGTAGGTTCTATGGAAAATTATTTATAGAATATATAAAATATATAAAATTTCTAAAGGCATACTCTTGAAACACCCTTGAGAATGATGAGTGCTATGAATTTAATTGCCCAGTTTCCTAGATATGTGATATTCCCTTAAGTTACTGGGTCAATTGATGAGCCTTGGGGTTGGGTGGAATAATAATTTGTTCAGGATTGTATGATGTCTTATAGAAGTGATTTGGCCTCTGCTAGTTTCATGCTATGGTATATATTGATGATGATAATGGGGTCTTTAGAGCAGTTTGAGATCCCAAATTTCAAATGTAATCATAATTCCAAGGAATTAGAGTTGAGATATTAAGTTAGAGAGGTGTTTTGAGTCAAGCACAGTTGAATGTGAAGTTAGAAATGAAGAAGGCCACAGTCTTAAGTCAAGAAAAATTAAGAAATGTAGATCAGAGGCAGGAGGATTTGAGGGGACAGCGTAGTGCACAAAGCCCAGAGCGGAGGCAGTGAGATGTGCATCAGGCTTTCTCAATGTCTGGATGCCCAAGATGCTGATTCTCCACTTTGGGTCACACAGTAACTACTCTGTGACAATCCCTGTGGGATTTTGGCTAGGAGTTCCTAGGTAACTAGATCTGACCTTTTCATGTAACTAAGGACCACTTAGTCAATCCAATGACACTTGAACTCATTGAGGAACGAATGTTATGGCACATGACATGCAAACAGTGGAAATCTAGCCACAAATCAGAGAAAGAATTCTCTTTGGCACTAATCTCCAGCTTTAATTTTTTTACATTAAAGTAATGTATGTGCAGGATAAAAACTGATAAAGGACAGAAGAGCTTATGATGAAAAACAATAGTCCCCTGTATACCTTCAATATTCCTAGTTCCATTTCCCAGAGGAAAGAATATAGTTTGTATATTTATTTATTTTCATGATTGCTCATATCACTTGATTTATTGATACAGCTACTTACTTGTAGATGTAAGAGAATAGGATTTAGCTGACACTACACTCTCTTTTCCCAACCTCTTATCATGATTTTTTACATACTGCTTCTGTTAGCTACATTTATGCCTTTAAATGATATATTCTTTCTTAGTTCATCAAATTTGAGCAATATCTCTTGACAGTCTTTGCTAGCTTGAATGATGATGCCACTGATGACTGTACCCTTGTTTTTACTTCTGTTTCATCTGCCCCTCCTGCTTTGTGTCTGCTTCACTTTTACTTTCACACTGTCAAGGTTATAATGTTTATATTATATTCTGCAACCACAAGAAGGATTTCAATTGTATATGAAGGTCTATTATAAAATATACTAGGGAATCTATTCTGTTTGTTCTTTTGGAGATTTTTTTTCAATGCTGCTGTTTTTCTTCATGTTTGTAGTGATCTTTAGCTGTTTATTCATGTTTAAAAATTGAGGACTTAGTTGAATTTTAAAGGAAACCAGTCTGTGTTTCTTTCCTGTTATTGCGTCTGTAGGAAATTTTCCCACTAGTTATTTTCAATGAGTAGAAAATATTACTCTGAACTCTCTTGATGTAAAAGGGCTTATCATTGCCTTATCAACTTGAGGATGAAAAAGAAAGAAACTAGTTTTTAAAGTGCGGGGAGAAGGAAATGGCAACCCACTCCAGTATTTTTACCTGGAGAATCCCGTGGACAGAGAAGCCTGGTGGGCTACAGTCCAGGGGGTCGCACAGAGTCAGACATGACTGAAGCAACTTAGCATGCTCCAACATGCAAGATTAGGAAGGCTTTCTTCTGGAGTTCCAGAAGCCCTATATTTCCAAGGTAGCTTGGTAAATTTATTTGGAATTTTCAAATGTCTGCCAGGGAAAAACCTGGGTTGTCTTGAAAGTGAAGAATGAAGGAAATTTCAGCCTTAAGACATAAGTTCTTCCTTGAAAAAAAAAAAAAAAAAAGAGTAAAAAAGTGGTTGCCATGAGAAGATGACAGGCAGAGAGGGCAATAGGCAGAAGCAGGTAAAAGGGTACAAATTTTCAGTTATGAGGTGAGTAAGTTCTGAGCAATGCGTGCATAGCATGGTGACAATAGTTGATAACGTTTCATTGTGCAATTTAAATTTGTCAAGAGAGCAGAACTGAAATGTTCTCACCCCCGAAATATAAATAAATATAACAGAGATGTTAATTAACTACATGGAAGAATCCTTTCACAATGTATATATATATATATTTAAGACCATCACAATAAACACTTTAAATGTCTTACAATTTTATTTGTCAATTAAACCTCAATAAACCCGAATAAAAAGATATTATTTCTGAAGGTATTTTCATATGATAGTTCTTTCTCTTTCTTGCTCTCATTAGTCGAGTTTGGAACCTCTCTGGAGTTGGGCTTGAAAGATAAATTCTCTTTTTTTGTGGTCATCCTTCTTGGCATATTTCACACTGCTGTTTTAAATCTGCCAATAGGTTTCCACTTTGTTTCTGTTTTTCAGAAATTTGTTAAACTTTAAAAAAAATCTTTGTATGGACAATTTTCTCTGATGTAATGGGTTTATTTAATGCCATTTCACTGGGAATGTTGAAAGAGATAGAGATAGAACACTGGGTCTATGTTCTTGAATCAGAAAGCCAACAATGACTTTGACACTTCTTTGGAAAGACCTCATAAACTCCCCTCAAATTAAAAAGAAAAGGAATTAGGTTGCTATATTTATAATGTTTTGCAATATGCATGAAGCCACTTACATTTTTAATATTATTCATCAGGACATAGAGTAAGATTGTCATTTGATATAACTGAGGCATCAGTTTTCTCTGTCAAGTGAATCCCTGAAAATTTTCTGGAAGATTTTCTGTAAGAGAGACATTTAGAGTAAATTCTGCTCTTACCCATGGGACAAATCAAGGTTGTTTTTGTTTGTTTGTCTCTGAGGGGAAAAGAATAATTGAGAAAACCACAAAGAAAAATTTTAAAACCACAGAGAAAACCTCAGAGAAAATACTTCACCAGAAATGTTTAAGACTTGGCTTCTTCTGTTTTCCTGCTGGCTGTTTTTGAGGTCAGTGATCTGTGGTGACCTAAATGGGAAGGAAATCTATAAAAGAGTGGGTATGTTTATGTGTTAACTGATTCACTTTGCAGTACAGCAGAAACTAACACAACATTCTAAAGGAACTCTACCGCAATAATTTTCTGAAAAAGCCTCAGAGAGGAGTCACTTGACCATGAATTGAGACCAGAGCCAAGACTACCCTTCCAGTTTATACAGTGGGGTGAAGGGAGCCAGGGAGCCAGGTTTCAGCAGCCAAACCTCTAAAATAGGCACGAGATTAAAGATTTCTAAAAAATAGAAATTAGGAAGAACTCAGGTGCAAAAAGATGGAAGCTCGGGAATGTGGGCAGTTATTGAACAATCAACCTGCATAATGTTTCTAGTAATGTGGAGGTTTTGTGTCAAAAAGTGAAAATCATCCTTTGAGAGTTAACTTATTGATCATCCATCTGTTGATTCCGCAAGTGTTTACTGAGTAAGTGTGAAGCTTCTTACTATGAGGATTCTGGAGATCCAGTGGGGAAAATTCAGATTTTGTTTCTGTTCATAGAGAGATTAAGGTCTTAAGTGGATCTTGACAACTAAAGAGATAAGAGACTTTCTCAACAGCTAGCTAGAACCAAAGCATATCAAGGATGTCAACAGATGTACCATGACTTGTGTGTTCTTCCATGCCAATTACAGTTAAGTGTATGTGTTACTCGCTTAGTCATGTCTGACTCTTTGCAATGGACTGTAGCCTCTGTCTATAGGATTCTCCAGGCAAGATACTGGAGTGGATTGCCATTTACTTTTCCATACAGTTAAGTAATTGATGAGATTTTTCAAATACAAATATTGACATTAATAAAGTGAATAAATGAGAGTATGAGCAATCTTAACCATCTGTTGAAAATTACCCCTGTAAAATACTGTTCTCGGCAATGTATGTGTGTGTATGTTTCATCTCTCAGTCACGTCCAACTCTTTGCAACTCCATGGACTATAGCCTGCCAAGCTCCTCTGTCCACGGAATTCTCCAGGCAAGAATATTGGAGTGGGTTTGCCATTTCCTTCTCCAGGGATCTTCCTGACCCAGGGACTGAAACGGGGTCTCCTGCATTGCAGGCAGATTCTTTACCATGTGAGCTACCAGGGAAGCCAATTCTCAGCAATATTCAAATGTTAATGATGTGAGTTCTCCAAATTTTGCAAAGAGAAGCTACGATTAATTATCTGAGGCCATAATGGTACCAAAGATTTTGATGAGGCACGTATATTTGATTTCATTTCCAACTGAGAAAATAGAAATGTGGTCACTCATTCATTCTGGTCAGATTCCAGAATCAACGTGCTGGATTTGGTTCAAAATGTGCTGCATCCTTTTCCCTCCTGATGGTTAGTTACCTTAATGTCTGTTTGCAATTCAATTATGGGATTTGATGTAAGGCAAGTGGAAGAGCTAGCGTAGAGTTTAAACATATTATCTCCCTTTAGAAATCAACCTGAGAAAAAGGTTGATGGAAAGGAACGAACTGAGCATGCATTTAACAAGCCAAAGATACATCAATGGGACAAAAAGAAACCACTTTACAGTAAAAAATGTTGCTTTGATTGAAACTGGGCAAAAGGCCAAAAGTACTGGAAGTAGACTAAAACATACTGAATTTTTTTCTGGATAAAACACTCCATTAATCTAGGTACAAAGTGAAATTTTCTAGTAAATTTTGAGGCTACAAAGAAATGGGCTTCTTGCTGAGCTCTGGAGCTGGGCCACAGATTGCAAAGTTTCCTTCTTTCTAAGCAAAGGATAGGCATATATACATGCATCCATGTAAAAATGGATTCATGAAATATCAGCCCTGAGCAAGAATTTCTCATCTGGAATTCTGGAAAAAAGTTACAGGTTTGTGTTTCTTTGATTATAAAGAAGCCATTTAACAGATTTCACAAAACACTTGTTATAATAACAAAGGATTCTTGGAGTATAACAATGGCTATACTTGGTAAAGCAACTTTTATATTGATATGATGAAACGAATCACTTACTGTGTTATACCTCAGGCTACTGTGGTCATTGTTTCATGAATGTTTGAGATCAATTGTTTAAAATTTGTTTTCCCTATTATACTGCAGAACACTGAGGCAGGAACTATGACTTATTTTGTTCGACTGGCACATAGTACATTAAATTTTATCAAATTAAGCTGTCAAACTTTGGGATACATTGATAAAACTAGTTTGCATTATTTCATATTATTCCCATTCATAATGACGATTTGTGTCAAAGTGGGGCAAAGTTTATTCTATTCAGATCACTTGTGTATGGCTCTATCTATAAACTCACAAGCAGCTAAAGGAGACAAAATGATGAAATCCAATAAGTCAAAGTGCAGATTCAGATAGAGAGTTGGTGTCCTACAGGTATGACAGCTGCAGGACAGGAAAACTTTCTTTTAGGGAGGCCGAGTGCCAGGTAGCCGAACACTTTGCAACTGGAGAACTGGGATCATGCTGGCATAGCCATGCCATATTAGGAGCTTCAAAGAGCAGGGCCCAAGCAAGGAGGCTCAGTGGAAGGCAGGACTAGATAAATATTAATTTTATTTATATATACATCTTCTTTCTGTGGACTTCCCTGGTGGCTCAGATGGTAAAGCGTCTGTCTACAATGCAGGAGACCCGGGTTCGATCCCTGGGTTGGGAAGATCCCCTGGAGAAGGAAATGGCAATCCACTCCAGGACTATTGCCTGGAAAATCCCATGGACAGAAGAGCCTAGTAGGCTACAGTCCATGGGGTCGCAAAGAGTCGGACACGACTGAGCGACTTCACTTCACTTCACTTCTTTCTGTAACCAAGTGATGATTTCTAAGTCAATACAGAAAATATAGTTTAGTGCGGTTGATGCCAGTTTAAAGGGAACAGAGTGAAACAAATGATTTCTGAAAAGGTGTCTGAAACAAATTCACCTTTGGTGTCAGACTGGTGCCAGGGCCGGTTAATAACAACAGCAGCAATGGTGACAATATATAACATTTTTTTGAGTGGTCACTATGTGAAAGTAGTCCATTAAATAATTTGCATGCATTTAATATCTCAAACCTTGAAAATTCTCTAAGATATGCACTGTCATCTGATCTATTTTCCAAAAGATGAGATTTTGAGTGAGACAAATAAAGTACAGTAGGAAGTGGCAGGCTAAGGACCCAGGCTCCGTCTACTTGGCTCCAAATCTTATGACCTTGACCTCGGTGTCAAGTCTGAACAGTAGGTGGGGAGACAGAGCAGAATCACAGCCTGGGGAATCTGGCTGACAGGGGCAATACAATGGAAGCCAGAATGGGGAACTTTGTGGGAAGAGCCAGTAACCAGCAAAGAAGATTCACTGAAGTAGGACTTTTATAGGAGAAGGCAACTTAATGCCTTGTGGGTACTTAGTACTCAGTCCCTTTCTCAGGCATAAGGTAGCAGACATAGGCACTTCTGGGTAAAGGAAGTGCATCACTATAAATATCAGGTCTGTTATTCATTGTCACACTGATAATCAACTGGTATACCCAGCACACCAGTTTATTTGTTACTCTTCAGTATATGCTATCAAGTCAAATATTAAGAAAAAAATGTTATAAGTATGCTATAAGCAATACAGGGAGATTGTGTTGTGAATAGCTGTTATTGTTTGAAGCTATTCAATGTATTAATGGAATTAACAAATATTTATTCAGCACCTATTGTCAGCTGGACACTGATATAGATTGTGAGCTAGATCAGGAACACATAGACTTATTCCTACGCACAACAGCCATGAGAGCAGATTCATACTTCAACACATCTTAGTTCTGCAAAAAGAAAACAAGATAAAAAATCTAATGGGCAACCCTCTTCAGGACCACAGATCCTTTATAAATATTCATGCAGAAAAAAAAAAATTACTAAAATGTTTGGTGCAACCCTAAATGCCAAACATAGCACATTTGGTGAACTTTTAATTTGATCTGATAATTGTACAATCAGCTGATTTATCTTTGCTGGTGACGGGAGACAAAACGTATTCAAATATAGAAGTGGTTTATAAAAATGATGCCTATATAATATTACTGAAAAAAAATCACTTACTAACACATCGGTTGAAAGAGGTGAAATAAAATTAGACACTGGTGATAGGTTGAGAGGATAAAAAATAAAAATAAGTAAATTATAGTATTAAGTGGAATGATGAATGTAGAAAAGGTGTAAAGTGAAACTATTTCTACACAAAATGAAAACAAGGCATTTAAAATGTGTAACAGTAAAAATCACACGATAATGGTCAGTATATAATAATTCAAATTATATTGATAGAGACCATTGTGTGAATGAGGAAAACTTTGAAAAAAAGGTTAGCCCTAGTAGAATAAGATACATGTCTTCTAACGCTATAGATTATATAAGTAAAATAAAACTTTTCAAAAAAGCTCCCATGGTAAAAAAAAAATAGCTAGAACAAACATTGAGCAAGCTAACAGAAGCCAGACCATACAGAGGAGCTATCAGTGAGCTGAGGAAAAAAATTGTTTTGCTGTTTGAGAGGAATCAGTCATTAGAAGCAACACCTTTAAAATGACACCCACTCTAGATATTTTGTAGCAATTTTTAAAAACACAAAAATAAAGTAAAAATTTGAAAAGCATATAACAAATGTAACTCAGAAGGACTATTTTAAGAATGGAACTCTTAGGTGAGGTAAAAAAAATCAGATTAATTGAAACTGTCATATAAAAAAGTTCGAAAGGATTTCAAATAAAAGAACAGGCAATTTTATCAGGCAAAAATGGAAAGTTTATAATATTAGCATCAATATGTAGAATTTTAAGTAGAACAGCTAGAGAATATTAAATGGGGCAAAGAAAAATTAAAGACTTTAAAGTACCAAAGTAAAATTTTAGTCAATTACTGTGTAACTTTACAAGTGGGCTGGTGGCTTTCCAAGCTTGTCAGAAAGATAAATATAAGACAAAATGTAAAACTAAAGGCATAAGACATGAAACATAAGACATAACACAAAACGTAAGACAAAACAAGACAAAACATAAGACAAACATAAGCCAGATAAGATGAAAGCTTCTCATAAAAGGAAAAATAGGTTGATCTTTCCATTTCAAAATTTCAAACTTCTTTATGTTAAAAAAAAAAATAGACAAAGCAACAATATAATGAAAAGATATTAGTAAGTCTGGGTAAATATTTTCAATATTTATGAAAAATGATAAAAATGTTTAATATTAAAAATAATTTAACACCTCAGGGGAAAAATAAGTAAATCACAAAATAAAGCAGAAATAAGAGAAATGAAAGAAACAAATAAACCTGAAGAAGTTTAACCTAATTAGAAATCAAAGAAATGCAAAATAAAATATGTTTCACCTGGTAACTTGAGGAAATGTGGGCTCTCTTTTTTTTGTCATTTTGTTTTTAGAATAATAATGGTATCTTTGAGTTTGCAGGTAATTGAAAATTCTCATACATTGTTGACTGGCATAAATTAGCAATCTTTACTGAAGGCAATTTGTTAACCTGTCAAAAGCCTTAAAATATTCATTTCCTTTGATTCAGTCATTTCACTTCTGAATTTATTCTGAGATTTATTCACACAACAATGTGTTATAAAAGAGTTCAGCACAGATGTATTTATGTTAGAAAAATAGTTTATTTTTCCACTGTATTTTATTGAAGATAAATTTTAAAGTAGACTACTTTGCAGCCATTGTAATGATAGAAAATCCTGATAATATAATATTAAATGAAAAAGAGCAACTTAACAAACATTCATTATTCAAATTCTATTTTAAATCTATTTATGAGAAGAAAAATGAATAAAAATAAATATAAAAAATAACAATAATATTTTGAGGTGCAAAATTATGAGTGATTCTCATTTTGCTGTTTTATATATTTCCAAAATTAACTATTAATGTAATAATAAATCAACTTTATAACAAAATGCAATTTAAAAATACACAGTAAAGAAATGAAGGTAATTTGGGATTTTTTTTCCTTAGCCTGTATTATTTGAATGTTTTTCTAATTTAAAGTTATTTCTCATTCCTTAGGGAGGATTTGTCACCTGCAAAAGAAATATATATATATATTTAATTTGTTAGCATATTTGTTTCTATCTCTTGGACAATAAGCTCCTCAGTTGTAGATATCCTATTTTATTAATATTGGAGACACAAAATGGTTAGCTATTTAGGTGTTTTTCACATATTGTTAATGCTTGTTAAATATCTATTGAGTTGAATAAACTGATTCTATTTCAGTTACAAAGATGAAAAGTTAAAGAGTAAATGGTTTCTAAAACTACCCAATAGTATACTTTGATAGTGAGTTCCTTAATTAGTATCTTTTTAATTTGACAACTTGATGCTCCTATGTTTAAGAGATTTGATTTGATTTTGTTTTATAAATCTTTATGTTTCATAACTATTGACATATTTCTAAATAACCTATAGAAAATCTTTGGGGTTACAAAGAGTCAGACACAACAAAGTGACTGAACAACAGCAACATAGGAAACCTTTTCATATACACATTTGAAATAAATACAGGATTTGGAATAAATTTGTAACACTCATACCATGTTGATGTATGGCAGAAACCAACACAATATAGTAAAGCAATTATCCTCCAATTAAAAATAAATTTAAAAAAAGAAAAAAAAATACTGCGATTACATATTTTGAAAGCCACCACTCTTGAACTGAGGACTGTTCTGATTGAAACTCTAGTGAGTTTCCACAAATTCTAAGGTCTAGAATCAGTCCATTTTACTAATTTTATATATGTTGCATTTTCCCTTTCTATAGGAAGGTAATATTTTTTTCTCCCTTTGGAATTCTAAAAGCAGGAAATAATGGGATGGTGTGTATTATAGAAACTTGCTGAATAGCACCGTGGCTTCCTTCAGACATAAGGGCACGCAGAGCAGGCGTGCTTTGAGAAGGGTGTAGTAAACAAGAATTGGATTAAAACTACCTGAAGGGACCCTGAAGCTAAAATAAGTGCATCCTTTCTATGAAGAGTCTTGCATTTATCATCTTACTATAGTCAATCTTGATTCCAGCTTGTGCTTCTTCCAGCCCAGAGAACTGTGCTGTTGGAGAAGACTCTTGAGAGTCCCTTGGACTGCAAGGAGATCCAACCAGTCCATTCTAAGGAGATCAGTCCTAGGTGTTCTTTGGAAGGACTGATGCTAAAGCTGAAACTCCAATACTTTGGCCACCTCATGCGAAGAGTTGACTCATTGTAAAAGACCCTGATGGTGGGAGGGATTGGGGGCAGGAGGAGAAGGGAACGACAGAGGATGAGATGGCTGGATGGCATCACCGACTCGGACATGAGTTTGAGTGAAGTCCGGGAGTTAGTGATGGACAGGGAGGCCTGGCGTGCCGCGATTCATGGGGTCACAAAGAGTAGGACATGACTGAGCGACTGAACTGAACTGAGCTGATAGTCGATCTATTGATTTTTCTGTGTGTTTTAGAAAAGGTCTCTCTTCTATTGTGATATATGAAGGTTTAAAACCTGATTGAGCAGAGTAAACAGAAGAAAAATATGATAAAATAACTGAATGTATAATAACCTTAATATATAAAATACAGCCGATTTTCCTGTAATAATTATTGGCAGCATTTCTTTTTCATTCTCTTCGTGTTGGAGATCACTTAAAAAAAAATCATCACTGTAAGTATAAGGTACATTTGTTGTTGTTTAGTTGTTAAGTTCATGTACAATTCTTTTGTGACCCCATGGACTGCAGCCTGCCAGTCTCCTCTGTCCATGGGATTTCCCAGGCAAAAATATTGGAATGGGTTGCCATTTCCTTTTCAAGGGGAGCTTCCTGAGCTCAGGAACTGAATCCACCTCTCTTGCACTGACAAGTGGATTTTTTACCACTGAGCACCAGGGAAGCCCATAAGGTACTTTAAATTAGAATGTCGAATGGCTGTACTAGTTTGCATTCCCACCAAAAGTGCAAACTAGTACAGCCACTCTGGAGAACAGTGTGGAGACTCCTTAAAAAACGGGAAACAGAACTGCCATACAGCCCAGCAATCCCACTGCTGGGCATACACACTGAGGAAACCAGAATTGAAAGAGACACATGTATCCCAGTGTTCATCACAGCACTGTTTACAATAGCCAGGACATGGAAGCAACCTAGATGTCCATCAGCAGATGAATGGATAAGAAAGATGTGGTACATATACACAATGGAGTATTACTCAGCCATTAGAAAGAATACATTTGAATTAGTTCTAATGAGGTGGATGAAACTGGAGCCTATTATACAGAGTGAAGTAAATCAGAAAGAAAAACACCAATACAGTATATTATAGTATATACATAGAATTTAGAAAGATGGTAACGATGACCCAATATGCAAGGCAGCAAAAGAGACACAGATGTAAAGAACAGACTTTTGGACTCTGTGGGAGAAGGTGAGGGTGGGATGATTTGAGAGAATAACATTGAAACATGTATATTATCATATGTGAAATAGATCGTCAGTCCTGCATGAGGCAGGACACTCAGGGCTGATGCACTGGGATGACCCTGAGGGATGGGATGGGGAGGGGGGTTCAGGATGGGGAACATATGTACACCCATGGCTGAGTCATGCAAATGTATGGCAAAACCCACCACAATATTGTAAAGTAATTAGCCTCCAATTAAAAAAAAAGAATGTCAAATGGGTGATAGACGCCTGTGAGAGAAACCACAGGTCTTGAGGTCTGTTTTCCACTGTGGCCTTCCTATGCACTTATGTCTGGCAGCTGTTCCGCCCACCTTCGCACAGGACATAGTCCTGACCTATTCGTCTTCATCTTTCAGATAAAACCCAGGCTGCCAAACGGTGGCTGCTAATCCACATGAACCATCCCTTTCTTCCTATTTCCGGAACCAGCTGAACTTTTCCTGATCCCCTTCCTCCTGCTAAAGCCCCTAAACAGGCCACCCCTTCCCCAAATTTAGATGCTCCTTCAGAGCCTTCTCATGCCAGGCATTTTCAAATGATCTCTTATCTGAATGGTATCCTGGTTGACTTTCTTCACCAAGTAAAAATACTCCGGGAATTCAGAATGAGGTGGGAGACAGTATTTATAGATTTTGTCATCAGTGGGGATTGATCAAGTGAGGAATATTTGCACTGAACTTAAATGGATGGATTTTTTTTACAGATTAAATAATAAATTTTATATACTTACAACTTACTGTCAGGTATCAGTTTTCACCCAGGTATTCCTATATATATCAAGGCTAAAAATATTGTAAGACAAAATCAGAAGTTGGAAAACTCCTGTGAAGGTGAATACACGAGTATAGGTACCAACTAAAGTGTAAATAAAGCCACTGAGTGTGGAAAGTCTCATTCTAGAGGGGACTTTAGCTTGTTCCAAGGCTTTTTGAATATTAACACAGTCTTAAAACCTAGATACACTCTAATCCATGTAATCACAAAGATTTCAATTCACAAAGAGTCATTAAATGAAAAATCATTTTTTCTGTATAGCTGAAGAACCAAATATTTCAGGGAAATATTTCAAGAACTCTTTGACTTATTTTAATGTGACAAGGACATTATTGCAAATAATTTAATGTATAAATTGCACATTATTTCACCTTTATCAATGTGTAAATTATTGCACATTAATGTCTTTTTAATGTGTTAATGCAGAAATAATATTCTCATCAAGATATTTATTATGTGTTCTAAGCTGCTCTAAGTAATTGAGATGAACACGTGTCCATAGTTACAAATTTAATTCGACCCTGGATGTATCCTTTCCCTCTCTTCAGAGTGAATATACGCTTTAAATTTAAGAGACAAGTTCTTTTCAGATGTGGGAGAATTAAAGTGATATCTATTCCTCTTTCTTTCAGGTCTGAGGTTAGAGTGTTGTTACCAACTATTGAATCTACCTGGCTTACCCTTTGGGTAATAACTTAGACTAAAGGACCAAAGCTTAGATTAAGGGATCCGTTGTGTGTTGGCAAATGTTTGGAATGAGGGGGAACTGATCTGCAGAGTTTGCCAACTTCCATGTTTTGAGTACCACCACCATGGCCATTTCAGGTGACCATATGATGTTACCAAAAGCAGAGCTGTAAAGAGGTGTTCAGCAGGACCCCATCCTACAGTACTTTCATCACACAGACATAGTAGATGTGAGTAACTTCAAAAAAGAGCATGGCTAAAAATAAATTGTGGGAAATGAATTAGAAAGTGCTGAGTTTTAGATATATATTTCCTTTATTTAGTTTTTTCAATTTGTTTACTTGAGATTTTACACAATTTAACTTTCAATAATAGCTATGTTCACAACTAGCTTATAAAATTCCTGAAATGTGAAAATAGGCTCCCATGAGCTAGACACAGGCTCCAGCGCAGCACATGCTTTGTCTGTTAACTCCTTTGTTTTCAAAATACGGGTGCACAGACTGGGCCCCCATCAGCATCATCTGGGAACCAATTAGAAATGCAGAGTCTTAAGCCCACCCCAGACCTACCAAATCAGATTGTTCATTTTAACAGGCTCTTTGGATAATATTTACTCAAATTAAAGTTTGAGATGTCCCAGAAATTTTACTCTCAGTCTGGGTCAGCCTTGGGGTTAGGAAGATTCTTGATTAATAGAAGAATTTATTGCTGACACAAGTTTTAAAATTGAAGGAAATATTTTTATATCTTTATCTGTGACTGGAAAGCCTTCAGTTCAGTTCAGTCTCTCAGTCATGTCCGACTCTTTGCGACCCCATGAATCACAGCACGCCAGGCCTCCCTGTCCATCACCATCTCCCGGAGTTCACTCAGACTCACGTCCATCGAGTCCGTGATGCCATCCAGCCATCTCATCCTCGGTCGTCCCCTTCTCCTCCTGCCCCCAATCCCTCCCAGCATCAGAGTCTTTTCCTATGAGTCAACTCTTCTCATGAGGTGGCCAAAGTACTGGAGTTTCAGCTTTAGCATCATTCCTTCCAAAGAAATCCCAGGAATGATCTCCTTCAGAATGGACTGGTTGGATCTCCTTGCAGTCCAAGGGACTCTCAAGAGTCTTCTCCAACACCACAGTTCAAAAGCATCAATTCTTCGGCGCTCAGCCTTCTTCACAGTCCAACTCTCACATCCATACATGACCACAGGAAAAACCATAGCCTTGACTAGACGGACCTTAGTCTGCAAAGTAATGTCTCAGCTTTTGAATATGCTATCTCGGTTGGTCATAACTTTCGTTCCAAGGAGTAAGAGTCTTTTAATTTCATGGCTGCAGTCACCATCTGCAGTGACCTTGGAGCCCCCAAAAATAAAGTCTGACACTGTTTCCCCATCTATTTCCCATGAAGTGATGGGACCGGATGCCATGATCTTCGTTTTCTGAATGTTGAGCCTTATTAGATTATAAATCTCAAAAGCTAAGGAGAAAGTGGAATTGGGATAAAGGTGAAAATAGTAGGGTAGATGTATAATCCACATGACTTTAGACACTGTATATAATTAAAAAACGAACACCAACTTAACAGTTAGAGGCATAGGAAATACCTAATGACATAACAAAGAGTGTATCAAGGCATTAATTTTTTTCATGATGGAGAAATCTAATTATAAGTTGGACATAAGCAATACTTTTCCTACAAAGAGGTGTTTAAAATTCTCCTCTGTTCATTCATAGTGAACAGATCTGCACGTGGAATACAGAAACACTCGGAACAAAAGAGGCCCGATGATGGGCCAAAAGTTCTGCTGAATGTAGCATTCTGGGGGTAAGGGAAAGTGGATATCCAGACTTTTGCAGAGAATTTTTGAAAAAAAAAAAAATATCCTTCTTAATAACCTCAATACTCATATGGTTAAAATGACAAGTGACTATCGGTCAGCTTTTTCCCCAACCCCTTCAGGGCATGTTTGATGGCCCA
The DNA here is from genome assembly GCA_006410675.1 of Oreotragus oreotragus. NCBI lineage: Eukaryota > Metazoa > Chordata > Mammalia > Artiodactyla > Bovidae > Oreotragus > Oreotragus oreotragus. The sequence goes on along the minus strand of SJYX01002136.1, from coordinate 87,912 downwards.
GGAACAAAGTGACCAGAATGGCAAGGATGGAGAGTCACCCTGAATTCAACAACTTGGGCTTCTCCTTAAAAAAGGATAATCCGGCTACTGCTTATTGCCGAGTGCCCAACCTCCCAATGTCAGAGAGCATCTCTGAATCTGGTGTTAATATGGTGGTGATGTTTGAGGGGACCAGCCAGTGACACTGGGCTGATTGATCACATTGAACTATTTCCATCACCGTGAGACAGAGTCATCTTCACTGAAAAAGGCATGTTTTCCTGGGGCTTCCCTGGTGGTCCAGTGGTTAAGGATCCACCTCACAATGCAGGAGACATAAGTTCAATCCCTGGTTGGGGAACTAAGATCCCACATGCCAGGGAACAACTAGAGAGCCCACTCGCTGCAACTAGGGAGTCTGTGCATCACAACAACAAAAAAAGATCCCCTGTGTCACAACGAAGACCCAATGCAGCTAAATAAATATATTAAAAAAAGAGAAAAGACAAATAAAAGAAAAAGATATGTTTTCTGGATACGAATTTGGCATCCCTGACTGTGATGCTTCTGCCAGCACCACCGCCCATGTACTTGCAAAATGCCTTATGAGCACGCATGATATCCCGGACCGCGTTGCTTCTGGACAGGGAGTCAGTCTTGCAGGAAAGGAACTCAGCTCATGAAAGGTGCTTGGCTCATGCAGAAGGAACGAACTGGTCTGATGGCATATTATCTCTTAGAAGTAGCTGGTCTGCTTTAAAAAAATGGGATAGCTATTGAAGTCTCCATTATAGTTTACTTAGAAAACTACACATTGAAAGAAGGAGCTTTCATCTTTTAGGATACGTGTATGTTTTGAATCAGAGCATTACGTGCTGTTTTTTCTCATATAGTTGCAAAAGTTGGGTCTGATAATCGAGCAGTGAAGTAGCTACATATATGATGTATATAACATATCATATATATATTACACTGAATAGTATATGAAGTTTGTAGAAAAATAACTTTACAATTTAGTCTTTAGCGACCTCATGGACTGTAGCCCACCAGACTCCTCCATCCATGGAATTTTCTAGGCAAGAGTACTGGAGTGGGTTGCCATGTCCTTCTCCAGGGGATCTTCCCGACCCAGGGATCGAACCTGGGTCTCCTGCATTGCAGGCAGATGCTTTACTGTCTGAGCCACCAGGGAATCAAAAGAATATTCAGGGGAACTGTAACTGAACTGGTGGGATGACTGATACAATAGGTGTAGAGACAGTGTTTTTCCATTTGGGGAAGAGGATGAGAGCTCCTTTACTAGTGTGAGGGAAAATAGCATCCTATTAGAGAGAAACAGAGTTGTGTTGTATGGAGGCTGAAATGTGTGTTCAAGTGTGTTTGTGGTTACTGAGTGGCCAAGGGGTGGACTGTGCCAGTTAGGATTTATGACTTCTCAGCTCCAAACTCACCCTTGTTTGCCCCCTGCTTTGTGATGATGGAATTAGACTGTGCAGATTACATTTACCCTTTGCCAGCTGGCTTGGTATTAGGCTCTGCTGAGAAGACAATAGAGGGCCTGGAGGGCAGGAAGGGTAGGAAGGGATGCTTATCCTTCTGTGCTCTGCTTCCCATGGGACATCGAGAAGGTGGGTGTCAAATGGACTCTGGCACACATACCACAGCTGAATGTGCTTTGCCTTTTTCTGAGGACACCTCCCAGTGTGTTTCTTCAGCATTTTGCAGCTCAGGGGCAGCCTCCTCCAGCAGGTGTCTTGATTACCACAATGACAAGATATTTTCATGGTTCCACAGTTTTGTAAAGAGTTTTGATTGACTTTCTTCATCATCACAGTGACAGGCAGCAAATAGCAATGACACCACCTACCCTGAGGTCTGGATCTCAGCCTTGCAGCCTCCCTTAAGTTTCTGAGTTCCTTCCTTATCCATTTTCCCCTCAACCCTAAGGGAGTAACCAGGCTGCAGCTGCTCATTTTAGCAACCACATTTTTACTAGTTAGAAATCCTGTCTTCCTCATTCAAATTCCTGATACATTTTCTGTCTCCTGAATGGACTGTGATTGAGAGTTTTACAGCTTTATTATTAAACTTTTTTTTTCCTTTGGTTAAGAATTGTGTGTAATAGTCTGAGTAGTATACTATAATTACCATATTTATTATATTAAAGTTTAAAGACTAAATGGCGTTTTCATGCTACTCTATGGATTGAAACACTTTCTACTAATCCTTTTGCTGAGTTGAATCATTTGGCAGGGCCCATAGAGCCTGATGCATCCTAAGGAAACCTCAGGGGATGGTCTTTAATTGTATTTGATATTTTTTTCATAAAGAGTTGAAGCTTAATATTGTTGGAGAAGGTCATGGAGAGGACACGACTACTGGTGGATCTGAGAGCTGGATTCTGACAATCAAAGGCTTCTGACACTTTCCTCCCCCAGCCCTGGCCCTTGGAAAGTACATTCTGCCCACCATCCTGCCCCACAGGGGGATCCATTTCAAGGATGCCATGCTGAGTGTGTTGTTGAGACCATCTGCACTGTGTATGTGACTGAATCCTGTTAAGCCCTTTAGAAGTTTTAAGATTGTGGATGGTGGTTGTGGAGATCTGCCCTTTTTGTGGATGCCCAAGACAAATCTCGTATATGTGTTCCCTTGTTTACTGAATACTCATTGAAAGGACTGATGCTGAAGCTGAAGCTCCAATATTTTGGCCATCTGATGCAAAGAGCTGACTCATTGGAAAAGACCCTGATCTGGGAAAGATTGAGGGTGGGAAGAGAAGGGGGTGGCAGAGGATGAGATGGTTGGGTAGCATCGCTGACTCAGTGGACATGAGTTTGAGCAAACTCTGGGAGATGGTGAAGGACAGGGAAGCCTGGTGTGCTGNCCTGATCTGGGAAAGATTGAGGGTGGGAAGAGAAGGGGGTGGCAGAGGATGAGATGGTTGGGTAGCATCGCTGACTCAGTGGACATGAGTTTGAGCAAACTCTGGGAGATGGTGAAGGACAGGGAAGCCTGGTGTGCTGCAGTCAGTGGAGTCGCAAAGCGCAGGACCCGACTGAGTGTCTAAATACCTGAAACAACGCCAACCAGCGTGGAGGGGTCTGCCTCTTTCTTTGTTCCCCTCTTGCCCTTTGAGTATGCGAGCTGGTTTGATTTAACCCAGGGAACTCCCAAGGTGGTGAACCAGCAAATACATCAGAAAATAAAGTTGGTGCGCTTGGCTGTATCTACCTGTTCATTTTTCGCTGGGGACTCAGCACTCTCATCCATCCACAAGGTCCAGGTTTGCCACTGAGAAGCCCAGCGTGATGCTATGTCACTCTACTCCCTCAGCCATGATCACTTGAACTAAGATGAATACTTAATTTAATTTGGGCAGAGTCTGTTCAGCAGAAATTTGAAATTGTCAATAATAGATACTTGCCTTTGCTTGGCTCTAGCTACAAAACCTTGAAATCATTTCAATGTTCAGTAACAAATAATAATGAAATGTTTTCTGCCACATAATGATGTTAAAGGGAGCAGAATTTCATGAAATCAATTTAATCAATTAACTTTTAAATGATAATGAAGTATGCAGTCAGTTACTAGGGATTTTATATATTTTCTTAGCAACTCTCATGTAAAATTTGGTAAGCCAAATCTTATACTGAACTCTTACTGTGTTATTTACACAAAGGCACTGAAACTTTCAGGGCAAGTAAATAATCTCCACATCTGTAGCCATGGATTCTTTTTCTTTTACTCTGTTGGAATAAGAGACTCAGAGAATAAACTTCCTCTATATTCAGACATTTGTCTTTCAAGAACTTCCCAAATCTTATATATTTAGGATTCAGTCAAGTGGAAATGTCACTTCTCCTCTTTACTGAGGTTGATCCAACCTCCAGTGCAGTTCAGGGGTAACCATTTTGTCCTCTGTATCCACTCTCCGGATGGAGTATACTCCTGAAATCTTTCCCATCCTTCATTAAGCGAATGTGAAGTGAATGTTTGCTCTGTGCCAGATACTATGTGTGGAACTGAGGCTCTGGTAGTGACAAGATGGAGGCTCTCCTGACCTTATTGATTTCAAAGGTTGATGGATAGAAACAGTGATTGAATATTTAAATTGATTTTTAATTAATAAATATTTATTGAATATTTACTTCACAGCCATCACTATCTTAGGTACAAGTGATAAAGCAGTGGAAGGAAAATGAGGTAAATATCCCTCTCCTTAAGAAGACTGACTTCTAGTTGATATAAAATTACAAATGCTGAAATATAGTAGAAGAAGAATTATAACATTCAATGACAACATGTATTAGGAGGATGTAACCTAGCAAGTTTTCAAGATGACCTGAGTTGTGATGTCTAAGCTGAGTCCTGAAAGATAAGAAGGTGTTAACCAGGTAAAAAGGATGAGCAAAATAAAATATTTCAGGTAAAGGGAACACATTTTGAGGAACTGGTCTAGTTACTATACAACTGTGGGAAAAAATCCCTGAAATATGAAAATTCAAAAGCGATTAAAATTTCTAGCAATTAATTTTTAATCCCTGACCAATTAATGTTAATTAAGGGACCAAGGGGGCATTTCTCTTGGGACTCTGAACAACATTCAATTTATGCTAAAAATAATTGATGTATTCAAATATGAATATTTATCAGGAAATTCTGATTGAGGATAGGAAAATGGTGAAGTTTATATTTCTCTATTTAGGATAAACTTCTTGTTCAGTTGCTCAGTTGTGTTCAGCTCTTTGTGGCCCCATGAATCGTAGCATGCCAGGCTTCCCTGTCCTTCACTATCTCCTGGAGTTTGCTCAAACTCATGTCCATTGAGTTGNGATAAACTTCTTGTTCAGTTGCTCAGTTGTGTTCAGCTCTTTGTGGCCCCATGAATCGTAGCATGCCAGGCTTCCCTGTCCTTCACTATCTCCTGGAGTTTGCTCAAACTCATGTCCATTGAGTTGGTGATGCCATCCAAACATCTCATCCTCTGTCACCCTCTTCTCCTCCTGCCTTCAGTCTTTCCTAGGGTCTCTTCCAGTGAGTTAACTCTTTGCATGAGGTGGCCAAACTCAGAGCTACCAAATGATATGTAACATGTATGCAGTCATAATTATACAATATCTTAAAAATCAAATAATAATTTAACATTTCTACATTCATTTTAAATTTAAATATAAAGGAAAGGGAATACATTCATTATTGGTAGGTATACAGAGCTAAAAAGTATTTATTATTATTTTTGGATGCTACTGAGATATATGTTCATTGGATCAGTAAAATTTTAAAAGTAGACAAAATTATAAAAAAGGAAATGAAAGTTAATCATTATTGATCTGCTAAAGTTTATATCAGTCTTTTTTATTTTTGATTTAAAAGGCTAGTTGAAAATAATTGTACATTTTCATGTAAAAATATGCTAAAATTAGATTGTTAAGATACAGACATAGATTAAGGTAACAGACTACTGTTTTGAAGTTTATGTAGCTAGGATATTTACATATTTTACATAATAAAATAGAAATATTTTTAAATTTCTTGTTTCTATCATAATTGAACTTAAATGATGATGAATTTTAGAAAATCAGAACATTATATAAGCCTATAACTTTATATCATTTAATCATATAAGCATTCAATTTTTATGGTATAAATATTTATGCAGTAAAATAAATTTTCTAGTATTATGATTATTCTTGAGAGTAACATAAACTATAATAATAGTCTAATATAAAATATGGATAGTGCACTGCAAATATGGGGCTTAATAGATTTAGCTGAGGAATGAAAGCACTAATAATTGCTAGATTTAAAAATATGCTAATGATCACTTCTGTGTTTATTTTATCCTAACTTCTTAATTTAACATATTATTTTAACTGTAGTAGATTGTTCTTCTCTAAGAAAATTCATTCATTTTTTCCCCCCTGAATATACCCAATGGCCTAGGAAACTGAAAGGGATATGTAAAATATAGATATAATAATCTATAGATGGCAACCGAAATTCATCAAGAAGATGATGCCTAAGATCATTTACTAAATTAATAAACTTTCACAATGGACTAATGCCTGGGCCACAGGTGTGTTTGTGACTTGGGTCTGTCCACGTGTTCCAATTAAAACCATGGCAGACCATTCTGGAGCCATCTGACCCCAAATACTTGAGTGCTCAGCCAAGATCCCAGAGTCTCTTGCTGACTCCCAAACTAGCTATGGAGGCATGACTGAGTCAGCCATGACCAGAAAGCATCTAGCTGACCTGAAGTCATACAAGCGATAATAAATCCTAGTGTTTTAAGTCTGTGGGTTCAAGGATGTTTTCTTACCCAGCAAGGACTATGTTACTTGCGTGCTCAGTCACTCAGCTGTGTCTGACTCTTTGTGACCCCATGGACCGTAAACTGGCCAGGCTCTTCTGTCCATGGGATTTTTCAGACAAGAATGCTGGAGTGGGTTGCCATGTCCTCCTTCAGGGGATCTTCCTGACCCAGGGATGGAACCAGAGTCCCTTGCAGCTTCTGCACTGGCAGGCAGATACTTTACCCACAGTGCCATCTGGGAAGCCCTAAGGTCTAGTTTAGACTTCAATAAATGAATTAGAGAAGACACGACTTTAAGGCTTTGGAAGAAAGATTGGTGATTTAATATGTGATTACTGGTTAGTGATGTTGAAACTATACAGGGAAGCCAGTCAATCAAGTTAGAAGCACATCTCACATCTTAAATTGTATTAAATTTGAGATGACTCAAAGATGTTGGGAATACAGGGAGTATTCTTTGTAAGCATAATCCTACAGTAGTAAAATGAAAAAACAAGTAAATTACACAGTAGTGTAATGGGAAAGGTTATATTTGATTAAGTAATGAAATAAAAAATCTTTTACTCTACACAATTCTCCTTAGGAAAAAAATTATCCTTGTTTTAGGGAATATATTGAAGCACTTTCTCCATTAAGCCTGAACACTAAAAGCAAACAAACTTCTGATAGAAGAATTCCCATTACATTAGTATGCATACCCTGATGGATTATATAAGAAGTGTTAACTGATTATTTCTGGATGATGATATTAAAGGTTTATTTTTATTTACACTTCTCTGCATTTTTAAATTGCTTTCCAAGGGGCATGTTTTGCTTTTTCTTCATCTTACAGGTTTTTTTTTGGTGTTATCATTTTCATAATTGTTCAGTTCTAAGTGTTTTTTGTCGTATATTGTTATTTTCTTTCCAACCCAGACATTATTTACATGTTTTTTGTTTCTAAAATTTCTGATCTTTCAGGTGGAAAGGACTGGCTTATTGTTAACTTATAATTTTCTGAGTGGATCAGAGAATAATCTATATGCCAATAATTATGGGGACTCATTGAAACATTATTAGTAGCCTTGCGTGCAGGTAATTTGAAGTATTTTCTCTTTTGAGGAATGATGGTATAGGAAACTACCTATGTTCATGGGACCAAGCTTATTAGTTGAGATTCTGAAATCTTCTTTATTCTTATTACTTGTATCAGTTTTGAGGGTGGTGTGCCAGTATCTCTTGATAATAATTTTAGTATATCAAACTCTTATTGGAATTCTATTAGTGCTGACCGTTTTAAGGTACATTTGTTGTTGTTTAGTCTCTAAGTTGTGTCTGAATATTTTTGTGATCCCATGGACTGTGACCCTCTAGGCTCCTCTGCCCATGGGATTTCCTAGGCAAAAATACTGGAGTGGATTGCCATTTCCTTCTCCAGGAGATACATACCTATGGCTAATTGTTATGTAGTTGGCTTTCTTACAAACTATGCAACACATGATTCTCTTTCCTTAACTCGTCAATATCTACTTCCTCATTCTCAGCAGATATTTTACTTAGAAAACAGAGACAACCTGAAGAGACGCTCCACTATCTTTTCTCCATCAAATCTGCCAAACTACCTCCAATGGTACCCAGTTTCCTTCTTGACACCATAAGGGACTGTCTATCTCTCCAAAGCTGAGAGTCAGCTCTCTAGAGGACACACAAACTTGCCCTTGCAATTGTCTCTCTCCTTCATCGTTAGTTTCTTCCTTTATACCAGGTGACTCCCAGCAACATGGGAACTGCTATGTTTCTCCTAAATTAAAAGCCTTCCTTTCATCCTAAACTCCCTTAGTGAAACACTGTATTTCTCTTATTAATGCATCAGTTTTCAGATTCTTGAGCTTGGACTGGGATCTAAGACTTAATCAAATGATATGCTGGAAGTCAATGAAGAAGACATGAAATGAATGGAGGTAATCAATTGACAATAACCAATGTCAATATCGGGCTTCCCTGGTGGCTCAGATGGTAAAGTGTCTGCTTATCAATACTGATACTCCTTCAATTTCTCTTAACAACCTTAATTGAAGTTCTACTTGGTCAGGCATCTCAAGAGTCCTTAAACTCCACAATGTAGACATTCCTTGGGGTTCTTCTCATTGAAGAGGATTAGATATCCATAGTTTGATCTCCAAAGAGATAGGTGCTTGAAGACTCTCTCATTGTTTTCTATTTCAAGGGTTTCTCCTAAGGAAGAGAAGAAAATTAAGCTCCAGACTGAAACTCATCTGGCTCTGGACAGGGTGGAGTTGAGCTCCATGGAAACTGAGATGCATGACTTCCAGTGTCCTGTTATTCCTTGTAAGAATTGTCTTCTTTGAAATGAAATTAGCATTGCAGGGTCCTCTTTTCTCTACCATGTTGGGCTAGGTATCAATGGAGTCTTCTCATGCTTAGCTGCTTGTCCTGGGGCCTGGAGTCTTTTGAGGTCTATTCTATTGGAAAGAAACCCATATATGCTTCGTTTATTATTTTGTTTTCCAATCTCAGTTATTCTATGCCAATGTTTCTTCCTAAAATACATAAAGGTAGCCCATTGCCAACACAAGAATTAATTCTCTTTCAAAGACTGCTAGATCTGGTTTATGTGAGGGAGGCACATTCTTTTTGCTAATATTGTATAACTTTCTTATAAAAATGATAAAGCCGACCTTATCATGTAAATACATTTTTTTTTCCTGGCTTGCTTTTCATTCAGTTCAGTTCAGTTCAGTTCAGTCGCTCAGTTGTGTCTGACTCTCTGCAATCCCATGAGTCGCAGCACGCCAGGCCTCCCTGTCCATCACCAACTCCAGGAGTTCACTCAGACTAGACAGGTTTATTGCCTTAATCAATGAAGACCTTATTGCCATGATATAAAATTTCCTCCTAGGATATATGTTCTTTCCTAATAGAAGGGGTCGTTTATGTATTTATGGGGCTGGGTGAAGAAGAAGAGTTGGGAAATTTTCAAATTTGTACTAACAGTAGGAGTAAATCTGTCTATTCCTGAAGTATTCAAGCAATTTTCATAGTCATAAAAATTTTTATCTCATCTGCTTTGAAAACCATACCCATTGCTGGCTTCTCTTCTCAGTGAAAAGGAAATGGCAACCCACTCCAGTATTCTTGTCTGGAGAATCCCATGGATGGAGGAGCCTGGTGGGCTACAGTCCATGGGGTCGTTAAGAGTCGGACATAACTGAGCAACTTCACTTTCACCCTAACTTTTGGAGATGGAAATGGCACCCCACTCCAGTGTTCTTGCCTGGAAAATCCCATGGACAGAGGAGCCTGGTGGGCTAGAGTCCATGGGGTCTCAAAGAGTCGGACACGACTGAGCAATTTCACTTTTCACTACATCCAAATCATCTCAGAGTATTTCTAGGAAATCCAAACTTTCTTTTCTTTCCCTTTGGGAAGGCTGAGTTATCCTAAATCCCATAGGATTAGTAAACACTTGACAAGTTGCAAACCTAGAGAGACACCTGCATGCTGTCCGTGCATATTATCAGTGAGCAGCTAGGAGAGCCTCTTCTGCACAGTTGCTCCCTCTGTCACAAGGAACCCAGTGGGACCTGGGTCAGCAGAGCCTTGTCTCCTCTAAGGGCAGGCATGGGGCTGACTCTCTCATTTGCTTGCTCTAGACGGGATTGCTTATTTGCAAACAAGAGATGACTGGTAAAGTGGCTTCACTCCATCTTGGACAAAGAAGGACTTTACAGAGATAAAGAAGATGGTCAGTCTTTTTCCACTCCTGCTTTGGAAGTAGTTACTAGTTTCGGCGGTGGTCCAGATGAGCTTCTCCGGTGGCTCAGTGGTAAAAGATCCATCTGCCAATGAAAGAGACATGGGTTTGATCCTTGGATTGGGAAGATTGCCTGGAGAAGAAAGTGGCAACTCACTCGATTATTCTCACCTGGGAAATTCCATGGACAGAAGAGCCTGGCAGGCTACAGTTTGTGGGTTGGCAAAAGAGTCAGACATGACTTAGACTAGCGACTAAGCAACAACACCACCTCGTGATATCTTAATGATAATGCTGAAAGCCTCACCACCTTTTTAGAGTAGAGATGTTAGATGCCTTCTAGGTTTAAGAATTAGTAATCCATCCTTCTGACAATGTCTACAAGTACTAATCAAAGGAAACTGCAATTAGTTAAGTGTGCTCATCTTTTTATCTTCGGACCTCCAGCATTTGGTGCTTAAAACAACAGACATTTATTCTTTCTGTTTGGAAGCCAGGAACCTGAAGTCAAGCTGTCAGCAGGGTCATGCTCCCTCCAGAGGCTCTAGGGGAGGACACTTCCTTGTCTCTTCAAGCTTCCAGTGACCACTGGCATTCCTTAGCTTGTGGCCACATGACCACAATCTTCCATCTTCATATCAGTTCAGTTCAATTTAGTCGCTCAGTCGTGTCCAACTCTTTGTGACCCCATGGACTGCAGCATGTCAGGCCTCCCTGTCCATCACCAANGGAGGACACTTCCTTGTCTCTTCAAGCTTCCAGTGACCACTGGCATTCCTTAGCTTGTGGCCACATGACCACAATCTTCCATCTTCATATCAGTTCAGTTCAATTTAGTCGCTCAGTCGTGTCCAACTCTTTGTGACCCCATGGACTGCAGCATGTCAGGCCTCCCTGTCCATCACCAACTCCCAGAGTTTAGTCAAACTCATGTCCATTGGGTCGGTGATACCATCCAACAATCTCATTTTCTGTTGTCCCCTTCTCCTCTGGCCTTCAATATTTCCCAGCATCAAGGTCTTTTCAAATGAGTCAGCTCTTCGCATCAGGTGGCCAAAGTACTAGAGTTTCAGTTTCAACATACAATGAATAGTCAGGACTGATTTCCTTTGGTAATAAGGAGTTCATGATCTGAGCCACAGTCAGCTCCTGGTCTTGTTTTTGTTGACTGTATAGAGCTTCTCCATCTTTGGCTGCAAAGAATATAATCAATCTGATTTCGGTGTTGACCATCTGGTGATGTCCATGTGTAGAGTCTTCTCTTGTGTTGCTGGAAGAAGGTGTTTGCTATGACCATTTCATTTTCTTGGCAAAACTCTATTAGTCTTTGCCCTGTTTCATTCTGTATTCCAAGGCCAAATTTGCCTGTTACTCCAGGTGTTTCTTGACTTCCTACTTTTGCATTCCAGTCCCCTATAATGAAAAGGACATCTTTTTTGGGTGTTAGTTCTAAAAGGTCTTGTAGGTCTTCATGGACCCATTCAACTTCAGCTTCTTCAGCATTACTGGTTGGGGCATAAGTTCAGTTCAGTCGCTCAGTTGTGTCCGACTCTTTGTGACCCCATGAATCGCAGCACGCCAGGGNTCCTGACCCACGGATCAAACCCACATCTATATCTCCTGCAGGAGGATTCTTTACCACTGTGACACTGGGGAAGCCCAGAAAGGAGAGTTGAAATGAGATTTTGGGCATCTCTTTTCAACTCTCCTTTCAGTGATTTTCCATTTGGAAGATTGAAATCTGTCTTGGTAAGGTTATTTACACAATGGAAATTGGCAAATACTACCAATCAAAGCATTTTCTTTTTTCAGAAAGCCAATTTTTTAGCAAACTAGAAATGATGGGAAGAGAAATGGGCTGTAGATTTGAAAGTCACATTGATCAAAATAGTGACCACTATAGAGCTCAATTAGATTCTCTTTAAGTAGAGGCAAAGATTTACATTTATTTACCTTGTTAAAAATGACCCCTTATCTGATCTATAAGCCTAAATAAATTTGGAAAATCTGGTCCAGTGTTTTTGATTTGACTCTTTACCATTCATATAAAGCTTCTAAATACTGACATGACCTTTGTTGCCTTCTGCCCCAACAGACTCCCATTGATCTTTTCTTCAAAGAACAAATGAAATGGAGGTTCTACTAAGGGACTTCTGTAGGACAGGACCTGTGCGTCTTGCGACCTGACAGTCCTCTGATTTTCCAAGGAACTTTTATTTAGTGAAAGTTCAAGCACCTTGTAACATATCAGACATCGCATATCTGGACTCCCAGGTTCTCTTTGCATTCCTCTTCCCAAGTATTCATCACACTGCTCTCTCACTCTCTTGTACATGTTGGATTTGTGCCTTTGTCAAGAGTTCTCTTCCTCTTCCTCACCATCTGTCTAATCCCCGATTCAACTAGAATTATAGAAAAACTGTTGCCTGCAAAACCTCATCTTATCCACAAAAGTCATTGCATGTCATATCTCCAAGAACAGGGGCTCTTTATTTTGCAAATATTTTTGAACAATTTGGAAATTGCAATTCCAAGCACACTGTACACACTGTAGCCGAGGGTTTCTGTTAAACTTGGAACAAACCTAGGAGCTACTGTTTACATAATTGAAAGGATGAGGGGGGAAGTGAAAAGGAAAAGGCATCTTTTCAGGATGAGGTTGTACTCGAAGATCCTAGAACTCAAAATTTTGACATTAATATTTGTGCCTAGATTAGTTTACCTTAGAGCTTTCTATTATAGAGATGTGGGTCTAAGATCATTAACAGATTTTCTGGTTTATGGACAAGAACTGAAACTTGGGGAGCCAGATTAACTTTTTTGTCTAATTGTCATGGGATGGAAGGCTGAAAGGACCAGCTGGGAGAATGCATCAAAAGCACGTAGATATATTTGCAGTCCTAGTTCTTTAGTTTCAAGCCTTCTTGTTTTTCATTTTCCTATGACCATATTATGATTTATTAATAAACATTTACATTTTTCAAATGGGGATATTTAAATAAAACTTTATTGACATGTCATTTTTATAAAATTGTCTGTTAGATCGAACCCAGGTCTCCCACATTGCATGTGGCTTCTTTACTAGCTGAGCCACCAGGAAAGTCCAAGAGTACTGGAGTGGGTAGCCTATCCCTTCTACAACAGATCTTCTTGATCTAGGAATCGAACTGGAGTCTCCTGCATTACAGGCAGATTCTTTACCAGCTGAGCTACCAGGGGAAGCCCTTTTCAAATGGGAATATTTAAATAAAACTTTCATTGAAATGTCATTTTTATGAAGCTGTTTTGTTTTTTCCTTGTTTTTATTGTTACTTCAAATTTTAAAATAAAATTATCTAACTCCAGACAAACGGTTTTAGAGAGATTTACATGGGGTTTTGAAGTTGCTAGGCTCACATCTGAACACCTAATCACTTCCCTCTCATCTCCTTGTGTTGTCAAAAGCTGATTTTTGCTCCTAGCTAAAGTCTTGTTTTCATTTTGCTGCGGGATGGGATTGGGGGTAGCATGATTTTAAGCATTTCTGACTCTTCTTTTTGCACAAAGGTGTTTCTCTTGGCAGGAATCCTAACTTGGCTGGATTCACTTTGGTGTGGGTGTGACCCCAGTTTTCCTCCAGCCAATATTTTGCGTGGCCATGCCAGTTGGGAGAACCAAACTCTCTCTCCTGACCAAAGATCATAAAAAGGCAAAGACAAGTGCTCAAGGCACTTTTCTGAGATGATGATTTAAATTATCATGCTCTCCTGGGGTCCTTGAGAAATAGGCCACTCTCTGATCATTTTTGAGCACTTGCCAGCATGCCTGAAATATGAGGAGAGGGAGAAGATGTGTCTGCTTTTCTAATTAGTTTTTTCCTCCACTAAGTCATATCCCCTTCCTTTTAAGTGATGGAAAACATTAGAGTTCTTAAGAGATGTCTATTTTCCACTGGGGTTTACATCACCGTTTTATCTAATTATTTCCCAATTACGAATAATAATTAAACCAAATGGTGATGCAAACTGGCATGGTAACAATCTATCTTTTTAGAAGAGCTTCCCAAAGGAGTTATAGAACACCAGGGTTGATCATTCTTTGTTCAGTCTCAAAAGTCAGCCTTGAAGAAAGCAAAAGTTACAAATCTTGGTTTTTAAACCATGTTGGATGCCCCTTATCCCTAGTCTTCACCTCTTTTTGACACCTCAAGAGTGTTTTAATAGTTGCAATAAACAAAGGCATGCTACAGAAGGAGAATTTGTTGGCTGAGTAACTGTTAACTAACCTGGAGTCAGGAGGCCTGGATCTAGAGTGACTGCGTGTCTGAGTCTGCCAGAAAGAGCCTTGGCGAATGCCTCTTGTTTTGCTATTATTGTGTCTGGTGGCTCCTTCCACTGTCAGAAGTGCCCTGCGTCAAAGTCTTCTACAACTGGCTAGATGGACAAGCAAAATGTCGACTTAAATATTATTGATATTTGATTGCAAGAGTCTAAGACGTAAATCAAATTGTCTAAGTGGTATTTCTCAACCTCAAACATCCTATTTAATATCAAATGAGAAACTAATAGAAGAAAATATACACTTTTCATGACAGCCCTACATATACATGCTAAATTTAAAAAATTTCTAGAAGAAGAAAACATCTTTAATATCTTGTATAGACAGAGATTTTTTAAATGAGACTTCATAAACATTAAAACTTTCTGCTCTTCCAAGACACAAAAAACAGAAAAACCACAGACAGGGAGAAAATATTCACAATATATCTAAGAAAGGACTCTTATTTGAAATATACAAAACTAATGACACAAAGACAAATCATTTTTTTTAAAAAAGTGAGCAAAAACTTGAACAAATACTCAAAAATATATTACAATGGCAATTATGTACACGAAAAGATGTTTAACATGAAAGAAATGCAAATTAAAACCACAAGATATTTTAAGCCCATTAAAACTGTTAAAATTTAAAACTGACAGCACTAAATGCTAGTGAATGACTGAAAGTTTCATCCTTAACTAGTGGGAATATAAAAGGGTAAATTGAGATGTGTATAAGAGACAGACACCACTCTTATGGCAGTAAGTGAAGAGGAGCGAAAAAGCCTCTTGATGAAAGTGAAAGAGGAGAGTGAAAAAGTTGGCTTAAAGCTCAACATTCAGAAAACGAAGATCATGGCATCTGGTCCCATCACTTCATGGGAAATAAATAGGGAAACAGTGGAAATAGTGTCAGATTTTATTTTTTTGGGGCTCGAAAATCACTGCAGATGGTGACTGCAGCCATGAAATTAAAAGACGCTTACTCCTTGGAAGAAAAGTTATGACCAACCTGGATAGTATATTCAAAAGCAGAGACATTACTTTGCCGACTAAGGTCTGCCTAGTCAAGGCTATGGTTTTTCCTGTGGTCATGTATGGATGTGAAAGTTGGACTGTGAAGAAGGCTGAGCACCAAAGAATTGATGCTTTTTCACTGTGGTGTTGGAGAAGACTGTTGGGAGTCCCTTGTACTGCAATGAGATCCAACCAGTCCATTCTGAAGGAGATCAGCCCTGGGATTTCTTTGGAAGGAATGATGCTAAAGCTGAAACTCCAGTACTTTGGCCACCTCATGTGAAGAGTTGACTCATTGGAAAAGACTCTGATGCTGGGAGGCATTGGGGGCAGGAGGAGAAGGGGACGACCGAGGATGAGATGGCTGGATGGCATCACTGACTTGTTGGACGTGAGTCTGAGTGAACTCCAGGAGTTGGTGATGGACAGGGAGGCCTGGCATGCTGTGATACATGGGGTCGCAAAGAGTCGGACACGACTGAGAGACTGAACAGAACCGAACTGAACTGATTTCCTTTAGGATGGACTGGCTAATGTTTTTCCAGTAGTCATGTATGGATGTTAGAGTTGGACTATTAAGAAAGCTGAGTGCTGAATAATTGATACTTTTGAACTATGGTGTTGGAGAAGACTCTCCTGAGAGTCCCTTGGACTGCAAGGAGATCCAACCAGTCTATTTTCCTATGGTTTTTGTGTTTTCGTGTGTGTGTGCATTTGTGTTAGTGTATGTGTAATCTCGCTATGCTTTTTCTATAAGGACACATGGGACTTAGGATACAGATAGTCCAAGATAGCTTCTTATGTCAGCATTCTCAGTTCAATCACAACTTCAAAGTCTCCTTTTCCATATGGCACCATTATTGACAGATTCCTGGGTTAGGACCTGATATCTTTGGAGCCTGTGTTCAGTCCTCAATATTTGGTAAGTAGCATTGTTAAATATAACACTTGTTGTTTTTCAGTCACTAAGTCGTGTCCGACTCTTTGTGACTCCGTGGACTGCAATATGCTCCAGGCTTCTCTGTCCACTCCTGTTGTTTGCTCAAACTCATGTTCATTGAGTCAGTGATGCTACCCAACCATCTTATCTTCTGTCACTCCCTTCTCCTCCTGCCCTCAATCTCCCAACATTAGAGTCTTTTCCAGTGAGTCAGTTCTTTGCATCAGGTGGCCAAAGTATTGGAGCTTCAGCTTCAGCATCTGTCCTTCCAGTGAATTTTCAGAGTTGATTTTCTTTAGGATTGACTGCTTTGATGTCCTTGCTGTCAAGAGTCTTCTCCGCCATCAGTTCTTTGGTGCTTAGCCTTCTTTATGGGCCAACTCTCATATCCATACATGGCTACTGGAAAAGCCATAATTTTGACTGTATAGACCTTTGTCAGCAAAGCGATGACTCTGCTTTTCAATATACTGTCTAGGTTTGTCATATACAACATTCAGAATTTCTTTAAAAAGTGGTAGAAATGAAAAAGGAATAAATACATTTAAAATATGCCTGAAGATAGATAACACAAAGGTGCATGAGACCAGAGGAAAAAGAGATTTATGAATGAGGTTGTGAGGGATAGCAAGAGGCAGATGGAAGAGATGGGAGAAGTGAGGAACTTTGCTTCTGAGAGCATTCACAACCTTCTCATTGCTAAGGAAACCACTTCACGATTTCCTGCCTCAATTTCAGCTCTGAACAGCTGCTTTACTTATAATTTGGCTTCACTGAAGGACTTATTGTGAGGTGATGAAAAGTCAAAGTGCTAATGCTGGAGAGGAAAGAAAAATTATGATGATGCAAAATAACATAAAAACAAATTATTTAAGATAATTGGTAAATCTGTTACTTTTTAAAAGGAAGTTAGTGCTCTTTTTTTTTTTTCTCTCTAAAGGTACCTGAGTGATGGTGGCAAAGTTATTCAAAGTGATTGCTTTAAACAGGTGATTTTAAGTTTTCTATGATGGAAAAAATTAATTAAGCAATAACGCTAATTCATTTTTCTCAGTTAGAAACATCAAGTGGACATTTTGGTTTTTAACCTTCTTTTCCCTCAGTTATGTCTTTGCTAACAGGAGTAAAAATGAATGTACTGCTGACCCCTCTAAGTACCTCTCTGAATGAACAGGAGGAAATCTTCAAAAGTACACGCCTAGCTAGAATTTCACTACTTTTATAGGAATGTAGCTTTATCGTGGGCTTCATCACATAAGGGGCTTCCTTGGTGGCTCAGCTTATGAAGAATCTGCCTGCAATGTTGGAGACCTGGATTTGACCCCAGAGAACCCCTGGAGAAGAGACTGGCTAACCACTCTAGTATTCTGGCCTGGAGAATTCCATGGACCATGTAGTCCATGGGGTCGCAAAGAGCTGGACATGACTGAGTGACTTTCACTTTCATCACAGAATTCTATAAAAGTAAACTTCTCTGTTCTACTTTCTCATTCTTCTCTTTGTTTCATAGGTTTTCAGTAGCCAGCTTCCTCCCTTACCGCCTCGAACACTACTGCTGCACGTTTGGCCTCTTCTTTTCGTCTGACTTTGGTGCTAAAAAATCAATTTGGCTCCTTTCAAAATAATTTTTTTACAAAGTACAAGGTAGCTATAGAAATGAGTGAGGACAAACTATTTAAAGATCTTTTTTTGTGTGTGCATATAATACTAGACAGAAATCTAGAATTACTCTGTCTTTTAAAAAAATTTTACTGTAAATAGTTGATTTACCACGTTATGTTAGTTTCAGGTGTACAGCAAAGTGAATCTGTTACAGACATATATAGACAAATTTTTATTAGAAAAAAATTTAAGGCCTGAAAAAAACTCAAAATGCATTTGGTAATGGCTAGGCTAGCCTGACTTTTGACAGTTATTTAAGACTAGACTATTCACTCAGTCGTTTCTGACTCTTTGTGATCCCATGGACTGTAGCCCACCAGGCTCCTCCGTCCATGGGATTCTCCAGGCAAGAATACTGGAGTGGGTTGCCATTTCCTTCTCCAGGGGATCTTCCTGACCCAGGGATAGAACCCAGGTCTCCTGCTTTGCAGGCAGNACTATTCACTCAGTCGTTTCTGACTCTTTGTGATCCCATGGACTGTAGCCCACCAGGCTCCTCCGTCCATGGGATTCTCCAGGCAAGAATACTGGAGTGGGTTGCCATTTCCTTCTCCAGGGGATCTTCCTGACCCAGGGATAGAACCCAGGTCTCCTGCTTTGCAGGCAGATGCTTTAACCTCAGAGCCACAGATAAATAGTGGAAAAGTACTTGTCATAATATAAAGGGGACTATTTTGCTATGTATTTAAATCAACAGCTGCCTATTCATACACAACTAGTCCATCCAGATGATTCCACTTGGTTTTTCAGTTTGTTAAGTTTGTCTCTGTTACCTGTAGAAATTATAATTCTTACAAAAATAACAGATGCAGGCTAAGCGCATAGTCTAAACCTTGCTTTGTCCAGTGTAGACAGATGTAGATGCTAAAAAAATATGGGAAATCAAATGCTTTAGGAAAACATTGCTCTAGCCTATCACTTCAAGAGATTCTGGAATCTCACACTCTTGCAGAATCTGTCTGGATCTGGTGGAAAATCAGGCAGTGAGTGATGAATGTGTCAATTCCACCAGTCCCCTAGTTCTCAGCCCCTAGTCTCTTGCTAGCTCTCCATCTGATCATGAACTGTTACCCTTCATGTCACTATGTATAACATAGATAACTAGTGAGAACATAGTGTATAGCACTGGGAGCTCTACTTAATGCACTGTGGTGACCTGAATGGGAAGGACATCCAAAAAGGAGGAGATATATGTATATGTGGGAGTTCCAAGGTGGCACTAGTGGTCAAGAATCCACCTGCCAATGCAGGAGAAGTAAGAGACATGGGTTTGATGCAGGTGACTTCAGAGATGTATGTTCAGTCCCCGAGTTAGGAAGATCCCTTAGAGGAGGACATGGTAATCCACTCCAGTATTCTTGCCTGGAGAATCCCTTGGACAGAGGAGCCTGACAGGCTATATTCCATGGGTCGCAAAGAGTTGGATATGACTGAAGTAACTTTGCATGTACACATGCATGTGTATATGTATGGCTGCTTCATTTTGCTCTACAGTAGAAACTAGCACAACACTGTAAAGCAAAGCTATATGTCAATGCAAGCTAATTTTTTAAAAAGTGTTCTGTTTCAGCATTAAAAAGGGATATGTCAGGGGAGTGTGTAATTTCCTCAGTTCTGTCTCGCTGCAGCAAATATTTTAAATAGTGTACCAGTGTTACAGCTCAGTTACACCTCAGGGTTTTATTCGGCAAGCAAAAGAAAGTACACCCTTGAGGCGTGAGGCCCCAAAGGAGAGGCCTCAATGTGTCTTGACTTCCTCTTTTTATATGTTTTGTCTCCTCCCCGCTGAGCCTGCCTTATGCAAATTGGGCTAGCCAAGAAGGGGCATGTTTGTTTCACCTGAAGTTCTCTCTCAGGTCCTCGGATTTTCTTTTTTTCCATTTTCACAGGCTTTTTCCTTTCTTTGTCTTTTAGCCACTGCCACTTTGGACTCCTTTTTCCTATTCTAACTACCTAACAATTACACAATGTAAATACAGCTGGATTAAAGGTTTATATAGATGTACAAAAATATTAAATATAGCAATAAATATCAAAAAGTTTTCTTTAAGAAAACCCCATCTATGTTGTTGATGTGTTATTGCTCTTCTGGTCTCATGTTCTTATTCCATTATTCTTTATAAATCAATGACATGATGGTTTATCATAGATTATAAACTTCTAGTGGGCAGGATAATGCCTACCTAATCATTTATACTCAGTGTCAATCCAAGCATCACAAAAATTTATACACTAAAAGAAAAAAAATCACATTTTCCTGCTGCTGCTGGATGAGAGAAGCTCCAAATTGCAGCAGAAGGAACATCTCTTTTTTTAAAATTGACATCCATGAAATGATCATGTCCAATGTTACTTGGAAAAAGTTTAAATATTTTGCAGATGCAGAGTGAGGAAAATAAAGGCGGGAATCGGGTGTTTAGTAAATAGTGCAGCTGCTTTTGCAAACACGCTGAGCCTGGAAAAGGTAGAGTTTTATATGTAACCAAGCGGGACCCTAAGGAGCCTTCCCAAGACAGACCTTCCCTCATACCTTCTGCTTCAGCTCCTCTCTGAAGTACCCAGATAACAGTATCTGATGCACACTTCCTGAGTTGTTTTACAGATATGAACCCTCCCCCCGACTGTGGGCCGCCCCCCCCCACCCCAGTTAAAGATGTTAACTACTTGATGACCAGGAGGAGCACGTAGCCCCAGGCCCCCTAGAGCCTAAGGACTGATAATGTTAAGCTCTGTCACACCACCATGCAACCTCACCACCACCCAGAGAATTGTGCCTGAACTGATCACATATCCTGTGACCCCCGACCTCCTACCCCTACCCTCACACCAACCTGGCTTTTAAAAGCACTTTGCTGAAAGCCTTCAGGGAGCTAAAGGCTTTTTAGGCCAGGAGCCACCATGTCTCTTTGCATGACCTTGCAATAACCTTTTTCTGCTCCAAACTCTGACATTTCATTTTGTTTGGCCTCACTGTGAGTTGGGCACATGAACATGCATTAACAAAAGAGGAGAGGCAAATACCAGAAAGTGGGCTCCTGCCTTCATTCCCTTTGAAGTTACTTTCCTGTCAAGGAGTAAGTCAAAGTTGTACATTGTCACTCTGCTTATTTAACTTATATACAGAGTACATCAAGAGAAATGCCGGACTGGATGAAGCACAAACTGGAATCAAGATCAATGGGAGAAACATCAATAACCTCAGATATGCAAATGACACCATCCTTATGGCAGAAAGCAAAAAAGAAGTAAAGAGCCTCTTGATGAAAGTGAAAGAGAGTGAAAAAGTTGGCTTAAAACTCAACATTCAGAAAACTAAGATCATGGCATCTGGTCCCATTACTTCATGGCAAATAGATGAGGAAGCAATGAAACAGTGAAACTTCATTTTTTTGGCTCCAAAATCACTGCACATGGTGACTGCAGCCATGAAATTAAAAGATGCTTGCTCCTTGGAAGAAAAGTTATGATCAACCTAGACAGCATATTAAAAAGCAGAGACATTACTTTGTTAACAAAGGTCCATCTAGTCAAGGCTATTGTTTTTCCAGTAGTCATGTATGGATGTGCAAGTTGGACTATAAAGAAAGCTGACCCCTGAAGAACTGATGCTTTTGAACTGTGGTGTTGGAGAAAACTCTTGAGAGTCCCTTGGACTGCAAGGAGGCCATCCTAAAGGAGATCAGTCCTGAATATTCATTGGAAGGAGTGATGCTATAGCTGAAACTCCAATCCTTTTGCCACCTGATGAGAAGAACTGACTCATTGGAAAAGACCCTGATGCTGGGAAAGATTGAAGTCCAGAGAAGAAAGGGACGACAGAGGATGAGACAGTTGGATGGCATTACTGACTCAATGGACACGAGTTTGAGCAAGCTCCAGGAGTTAGTAATGGATAGGGAGGCCTGGCGTGCTGCAGTCCATGGGGTCACAAAGAGTTGGACACAACTCAGAGACTGAACTTAACTGAACTGAACTGGAGCAATCCGAAAATCTAATATTCCTAATCTGAACTCTTTGGCTTACCATGGTGTGTATTACTCTGTAATTCATTTTCATTGTATAATTATAAAACTGATATCATGTGTTGCTTTTTTCAAATTGTGAATATGATCCAGGGGTGAAAAATGAAAACTGAACTAAAACATTTTAAAAATAATTCAGATCCACATTTTTATGTTTTGTGAAGCACTCCAAGTTTTTCCCTTTTCAGTTCAGTTCAGGCTTCCTCCTTGGATGTCAGTGAACCCAAGTTTTGGAAACTAGCAGACAACTCCCACTTTGGGATTAATAAAATAAGTGAAAATGAATGTTCTTTCTACTCCGTTTATGAAAATAAGTGCCACATTGGATCTTGTCTTATTATTCTGTTTTTAGACTTTTTTCCTATTTTTTAAAATTTCCTTCTATGGTTCCAAGAACACATTCCAAGTGACCAAATTGTTATTTTTGAAATTGTTTTGGCTTAATAGACATGTTTAGATGTTTACTCTTTCTAGAGATGAGGCAGCCTAAGATTTTGAAACTGACTCTGTCAAGAGAGAAGTAGAAATGAGTGACCACGGCCAGAGCTGCCTCTGTTCCATAGTGAAGCCAAGAGGCCTATGTCTGGAGCCATTTGTTGTCTGTACATAACAGTCCAGAGATATAGGCATCTGGTGATCAGTTGCAGACCCTGTGAAAGGGAGATATGAGAGGTTATCCTAAAAGGGATCTCACTGAAGAGTGCTGATTGGAGGGGAGCTGTGACCCCAAGATGTGGTCATGGCCAGAGCCCAGCTCCTGAGAAAGCAGAAAGCTGCCATTGCAGGCACATCATCCTGAGGAGGATAACACATTTTTGGGCTCCAATATCACTGCAGATGGTGACTGCAGCCATGAAATTAGAAGACACTCCTTGGAAGAAAAGTTATGACCAACCTAGATAGTATATTCAAAAGCAGAGACATTACTTTGC